>JAJQWJ010000017.1:6105622-6525622 GCA_023637945.1 Phaethornis superciliosus
TAGGTGTATCAGCTTTAGAAAAGCCATAGAAACATTTCTCCTGGATTGTGTATTACAATTATTGTTAGTTATTGGAGGATACCATTAATTAGTTGAGTTGGATTGAATTACCTGGTTTGCTGGGAAAGACAGGCTTATTAGAAAGGTCAGTAATTTATACTACTACAAAAATTCTTTTGTTCAGCCCAGGAATGACCTAGTTTTGCCTTTCTTTTATATCTCTCTGAAAGTAAGAGATGCAGAAAGTAGGGCAGAAGATACTGGCAAGTCATTTGCCTCAGCAATGTGGTCAGTAGCTGTTAGGTTATTAACTAAGTTCTTATTCAGGGGACTAGTTATCAAGCTAAAGTATTGTAAAGTGAGAGAACATGCAGTCTGTTAAAAACAGATATTCCTGTAAAACAATTGACTTGCAGTTTGATTTTTTTATCTGATACTATTAGTGTTGTGCAGATTTCTTGAATTGTTTTATGATGTTGAATAAACTCATTGTAGTCTGGTATTGAGATTGGTTGTAGGCTGTGGAAGCAATAACAAAATATTTTAAAAATATTTTTTATTATTATAGCAAACCAAACCATTTCATATTCTTCTACTGCCTATTCTGCAGTGAAAACCTCCTTGTTTCCTATGTGTCCTGTCAAAAATACCAAGCTTTAATATGTCAGTGTCAGCTATTCAAATGGAAAGAACCATTTAGATTTTTTTTCCTTTAGAGCCTCATCTTCTTCCAGTGTGGTAGCAGTTCCCCTTGGCAAGTTCCAGCAACATTCAAAATATTGAAGTAAGATTGTCTGATAAGGCTTCCTGATCTCTTAGGTTTTTACTTATTTATAGTTTAAAAAATATTTAAATGGTATTTAGAAGAAATAATCATACAGAAAGTACAAAATATGTTTCTTACCAGTATTTCTTCCTTCCCTGCAGCCTATTTTCATGCTACGGGTCAGGACTTAACAGCTCTCAAGAGTGGCTGGCTGAATAGCAGCAGGCTGCTAAATCTCAAATCAAGTGCTCTTCAAAGCACCTTACTTCTCTCGAGAGAAAAACTTGAGACAGGTTTTTCTATCTGGCCTATTCATCAAGTATAGTCTGCTGAATTGTTGACATTTGTAAACACTGAAGGGATTTTAAAGATCTTATTGCTCTGAAGAGACTTACTGGTAGTAGGGAATAAAGAAGTGGAATGAAAAAAATACTAGCACGTGAAAAATACAAAACTAAGTAACTGCTAGAAACAGCTGAAAGCAAGTAATATAATTTCACATATAGTTTCTGTATAAAACACATTACAATGCAGGAATCTTCTCTAATCTCCAGCCCTTCCCCCAAAACTTTCATATAAATTGTAATATTTATTTTAATCTCAATTAGTCACAAGAATCTTGCAACTTCTTATTCTGTGCTTAAACTTCCTTTACAGCGTTGGTTTGCCAAAGGGGAGTCAGCATGACCACTTGATCACCAATGCAATTTTTATATTTATTTTGTATAAGGAATACCAAACATTGAGGAAAAATGTGCCATATTCTTTCATACCAAAATATGCTGACACAATATTACAGAAGCTAAATTGCAGTTCAGGGATTTCTAAGATTATTTGGTATATAACTACAAAAGGCTTTGTTAGCTGCAGTTTTAAACTGTAGCCCTCGTGAGTCATGAGGGATTAGTACTGAAAAGAAGAGATATTGAAATATTAATTATATAATGACTACATCTTCACCTGGGAGTTACAGGAACTGAGCGTACTTCCTGTATTAGTGCCAGTTTTTAGGGTGAGAAGACAACGATAGCAGAAATTTTTTTTTATTTTTTTTTTCCCTCTTCTGGCCTGGTTTTTGCCTCAGTGTGGAGCATCTGACAGTGGCATTTGCCATTACAGAGCTGAAGTTTCTTGCTTGTGAAAAGCTGCAAACATAAACAAACTGATTGTCTGTTCAACAGCCTCAGTTTTTATCTGTGCAAAATTTTGGCAATTGGCACTAACATTTATCTACCTAATGGATACTTGATTTTAAAACAGAGATTAGTAATAATTGTTTGCACTTACATATCAGTTTTTCATTTCATTTCACTGTTTTAAAGTGATTGAATAATTTGTGGATCTCTGTACAAAATAATCCTGTGAAGCAGGCTCAGAACATACCTGCAGCAAAGCAGAACTTGTCCATGCATGAAAAGTAAAATCATTCAAAAAAAAAAAAAAAAAAAGCCCTCCAGAAAATTAGTCTGCTTCAAAAAGCTATTAAATTGTTCCTATCCCTGAAGCTTTACAAATGTGTTAATTGTTGTGTTCTGGTCATGTAATATGTTCCTGCATGAAGTTGAAGCACTCTCCTTTTGCCAAAGCCCTTGTGCTGTCTGGGGGGCTGTGCAACACGGGGTAATGAATCTTCCCTTTGGGCACCACGTGCTTCAGGTCTGAACACCCAGAAATGCTTCACAGATGTGCAGGGCTGCCTAGCAATGGAAGTGTTCTCATTCTACCTGACCTAAAAAAGTATACAGAGAGAACAGGGCTACTCCCAGTATGAAACAACAATACCCCCCCCCCAAGCTAGCATTTACATTTTGCCCCCCCTACGGCGCTCCTCCTTCATAACCAGGGACTTGCCAAACCTGTGACACTGGTCTCGTGAAACAGAGGCATTCAGGGACATATTGTATGGGAGGTTTGCATTGGGTAGTCAAATGTAAAGCAATCCAGCTCCCACTGTCTCCGTGCTTTCTAGAGCAATCCTGCACACCTTGTCTGCAGGTAGACACATTGGCCATAATCAGTGACTGGTATGCAGTCATAACTGATGTGTGTATTTTCATGTGTAGTTATGTATTGTCTTTGGTTTGGACACATGGTTTGTACAACTGATGAGGAAAACAGCATTTTCAATGCATACAGAAATCTAGAAAACCACTGAGGCAGCACTGGTGCAGCCCATAGCTGGGCTGGTCAAGTCTCAGAGCAGCTCCTGTTTGCACTTGTTCTTGAAAAAACTTTTAATTAGAGTTCAAATTTCATAGGATCTATAGAGTTTATATACTTGGAATCAATGGAAGATTGTAGGCAATGTGTAATTTAGCAGTAGCTGGCAGAACTCCTCAATTTGGAAGTCTGTTTGCATTTTGGTTGTCTGTCCTTTTTTTTTTATTTGAGTTGGGGAATTAACTGTCTTGGAGCATAAGCTTTCTGTGAGGTGTTGAAATTTATCTGGACAATTTTATCAAGGGGCAGAAGACATTTGATGTCTTATTTGTGTTGTTGCACGCCCTCAGATAAAATGGTATTTTTTAAATGGGTGTATTAATGAGGGTTTTTTTAATGTGACAAAATATTCAAACGGAAGCTTGCTAGCTTGCAGTGAACTTTAACACATAGCTTTGGATGCAAACTCAAATATTTGATTAGATTTCTAACTAAGCTGAAATTTTAGAGGCTGACAGTAACACTGTAGCATATTGGACCTGCTAGAGCAGATGCTTCTCTCTCTGAGTGCTTTCTCCCTCATCCTCCCTTACGTAGCTTTTGTTTGTACACAGGGTCTTGAGCACTTCTCAGGCTTCCCAGTAAAGAGACCCAAGTTATTGTAGAGCAGCAAAGGCATCACCAACAACTCTGAAATGTTTGCAGTGAGCCATCTGTGTATTGATACAAAATCCATACTTGGTGGCATGTTGCAATGTCATTCAAAAAAAAGGAGATAGATAGAGCCAAGGCACTGGCTCAGTGAGAAGCTTCATATAGTTCTAGGACTGAATTCCTCTCCTTGACCTTTTACTCTCCAAGCTAAGAATTAAGTGTAAGGTAGTCATCCAGATTTCCTGAATAATCACCAGAGATGGGCAAGCACTTTGCAAGGGTGATTCATCTCATATATAATCTAGGTTAGACTGGATGGCTGACTTGTAGACAGCTGCAATTAGGCTGAATGAATCCATCAGGGAAGAGAATGTGACATTAACATTAGAATCCATCCGGACTATCCTGAGAGCCCTGGAATTACTCAGACTTGCATCACAGGTCCCACATCCCTCTTACATAAGCTCAGGGAGAAGAAATCCAGCAGAAAGAACAGATCCACGGGAGAAATGTTAATCTGCTTGCTTTGGGTATAGGTGATGCCATCAGACTCATGAACTACTGTTTGAATTTAGAACAGTATTTAGATACTTCAGCATTTAGACCGTGATCCCATTCTCAGCTATAGGGATACTTAGATAATACATCTCTTCCATCTTTCCCATTCTTCACTAGTTCTTCTCTTCAGCCCTTTATCATTTAATTTCTTCCCTTATACTGTTCTCTTTCATTCACCTTTCTATGCAGTTTTGGGTTTCTTTAACTTAGAAGGGGGAAAAAAAAAAGCTATGGCAGTAAAAGTGTTCCTATGACATTTTTTCTGCTGCCTGGATATTTTATCTTTCACTTCTTCCTTTTTACCCATTTTGTGCATTCATACTGTAAACTCTTTAGGACAGACACAGTCTCTCAATATTTGCTTAATAAGACCTGAATCAGTAATTATTGCAATAATATGCTATGCAAGTGTTTAATACCCTTCTGGTTTTAAGATCACCATGTATTTTTCTTAACTTTGGATCAGACAAGCAGTTGAACAGCCCTAGTCCTTGGATAGCCTATAAACCTCATTGAATAATCCACCCCCTTAGCTTCTTCATTATGGAGAGATTTCTATTACAAACTGGTCTGTTACTTGTACACTCAGCCTTCTCAAGCATCAGAAAAAGGTAAATCTTCCTGGTATATTTATCTTTTTCTTGTGTCCTTTCACCTATAACAAATAGTCTTTAACACATGTTGGAGTTTTTATTTGGAATGAAAGAGTCTGTTGAGACAATTGCCTATACTTACCTCTCCTGCCACTGAAAAGTAGTGACTGTTATATATATATAACATACTAAAAAAATATTTTCATAGTAGCAATGTGCTCTCTAGCACACAGACAGGGATATATAGGTAAAAGTGTATTTATCAGCTCTTCTTAGTGAAAGCCTTCTCTCAACACCTGATGTTAACAATAATTTATTTTGACGGCTCAGATTATGCTTCAACTTTAAAAAAGGGAATAGGAAATGCATATGGTAGATGTGCTTATTTTAACATGGGTTGATATAGTTGTGATTAGTTATAAATCAGTCACAGTTACCTGAAAAGCAGAAAATTTTACAATGTTCTTTTCAGAAGTCTTTATGATGAGTTTAGAAAATGTGTATCCATTGTTGTGATCTAGAAAGGGTAAGGTCACAGCTGTGAACATAGCAGAATGAAAAGAAACTGAGTTCATGTCCACTATACAGAAAAATAGTGGACATTTGTTAAAATGCTGAGAAAATTGTATTTTGAACAGGAATGTGAGAGATTCATAGTGAATTGGTTTTAAAATAGTTTGCCTAAGACCTAGATACAGTTATGGGAGGGTAGTTTGGCAACATTCTCTCCACAAGATAAATGTTATAGGTTCTGAGACACTATCACTATTTGTGAATGAAATTTCAGGACTATTGTATGATTTCTGCCCAACACAGGTCCAGGCCAGTGGGAATTACTTTTGAGTCCTTGCTGTGAGAGCTTATAATGTCTGCAGTGGTAAAGGGCTTCCTGGTTTGTCACTGAGAAGTGAACTTACATTAACTCAGATGTATTTTTAGGTTTGGTGGTATTAATAAGAATTTTATATCTTTTCATAGTGATATTTCCAGACAGGTAATAGTGATGATCACTTGGCAATCTGATAATTTTCAAACAAGTAAAGGGGTTTTTCACTCTTAAGAGGAGGTTTTATGAAGCTGCATATTTATGAAGCCTCCTGCCAATTCCTCCTGAAAACCCACCTTTTTCATGATACCTAAAAAAAAAATGCTTTTTTCCTAGCTACTACAATAAAAGAAGTAATTAATAGTGACTATAAATGAGGTACTAATAAAATGACAGAAAAGGAAAAGAAATAATGCACTATGGGCATCATAAGCAGAAATGAAACAGAAAGAGGAACTCGGCCTCTGTACCACAAACTGTTCTTGTTCTTTCTTGCGTGGGCTTTGTAGAATGGCAAGACTTTTGCTTCAAAGAAAAACAAGTGGGATATAAAGCTCCCCAACTAAGAGGCTGCATCTTTCATTTTCCCAGCATTCCTAAAATTCTTCTCCCCACCCTGCTAGTCCCCTTAAACCAAATCCCTTCGGCTTTGGTGACTTCAGTCTTCATGGAGTTGTAGCAAATGGAACTGGAAGGGACCTAGAGAGGTCATTAACTGATCTCCTGCCCCAAGGCAGGACTGCAGCCACAGTAGACTAATAAGAAATTTGTTTGGTCAAAGATCCAAATAAATGGAATTGTGAAAAAAATTTTTAAGTCTAATTTTGGGAAGTTTAGGTTCCGTTGTTAAAGCTTCACGTAACTGTTAGCAGAATCACAAGGTTAACTTCAGTGAAATTACTTTAATATATATCAAACCAAGAACAAGATACCACCTCTTTTCTTATGAGTCAATTATTTACATTACTCATGTTACTATTTCTTTGCCACAGTATTACATTTATAATAGCTACCAAAATATTATAATTATTTTGAAGTAATATGAAGAGTAACTACTTTGGGGTTTGATTTTTGCCAATATATGTATAACTGCTTATATCATTGCTAAAGATTTTTATACTTCTTATGGTTTAAAGTATTTTATAGAATATATGATTTTAATATCCCTCAATTTTATGACATTTTGCTGTATCTTGGCTGTCTTCCATTTCAATTATTACTGAGTATTTATCATCAGTTAAAGCTTGTGTACTGTTTCTATGCATTTTGTAACTGAGATATAATGAATATCAGGAGAGGATTTTAGGTAAACTGCTGGTCAATCCTCTTAATATGGAAAAGGAAAAAAGTCTTACACTGAGAAGTCTGTTTTTTACAACAAATCTGTAAAACAATCACCTTGGTACAACAAACTACACTGGCAAAAGCACTTTCTAGTATTTTTGTATACTAGGGATTTTGCTGGCTTAAAAAAATAAATTACACCCCAACCAAGTGTACCAGCCCATTGGAGATTCCTAGAAGAGGAACTCTTTACCTCCCTGTCTCACAAGGCAGACCAGAGTGAGAAAACCATCAGTGCTGTGTTTGGTCCTCAGAGCAGGGACTGGACTAACTGATTGCTCAGTGTCCCTTCTGGCCTGGCATTTTACATAGTCTTATCTTTTTTTTTTCTTTTCTTTTTCCCCATTGAGAACAAATGCAGTAATTAGAAGTTTTCCTCAGGCGGAGGGCGGAGCAGAGGCAAAGTATGTAATAAGTTTTGTCTGAAGTGTTTTGCTTTCGTAATGCATGCCCTAAAGCTGTGTGCTTAGTTGGGGTCAGTGTAATTGTTTCTATCACCACAGAGCCTGCCCAAAACAGAGCAGGCAGGAAGCACCAGCACTCACATCATGCCCCTTCCCTAGCCTACTATTGGCCAGTAATAGCCTTCTTCCATAGCCAGTTATTTCTTAATTGAGTGGATGAAGCTTAGGGTCTGATTCTGAAAATCCCAGGTTTAAAACTTCTCTACCAGCTTGCACGGGTGGAAATAGTGTGTGATTGTGTAATTAAACACACTCTGATAATGCAGATACACCATTAAGTTTGCACAAAGGAAGTTTACTCCAGCATTCCCTGTTTTTTACACTGGCAAACTTTACCTTTCTTTGATACAGGCTTTAAAAAATTATCACAAGGAGGACAGTTACAAATATGCAATTGCATATTTGTTCTTCCTAGACTGTGACTATTTTGTGCAAAAAAGTTGTGGCCCTGCCAGTTTGCTCCAGGTGACCAAAATATTGTGCATACCCACATGCTGGAATATTATGGTGAAATCTTCAATTACTAAAAAAAAAAAAAATGCACTTTACATCTAGCATTTATGCCAAGGATGTGTTTTTGTGGCTTTCCTGTCCTGTGAAAATCTACCTGTTTGGCCCAGGCACACTCAGTACTGTGGATTCAGCTTGACTCTTTCCCAGGGCTGTTCCTGCTTTTCAAACCAGGACACTGGGGCAGAGGAGAGGGGCAGAGGCAAGGGAGGATGGAGAGCAATGCCAGGAGGAGAAAGAAGGGCAGATGAAGAACAACAGGTGGGAGAGGAGGAGGACAAAGTAGGGGATGAGGAAGACAGGGAGCTGAGGCAAGTAGTCATAGAATGTTATTTTGGAAGGGACATTGAAAGATCTTTGCGTCCAAGCCCCCTGCCAAGGTTTTTGGCAGGTTTTGAATGCCTCCAAAGAGCAACCTCTCTGGGCAGCCTGTTCCAGTGTTGTCACCTCACTGTGAAAAAGCTTTTCCTTACATTTACACAGAACCTTCTGTGCTCCAGCTTGTACCCACTGCCCCTTGTCCTATCATTGGGCATCACTGAGAAGAGTGTCATCCTCTGTCCTCCTGACACTCATCCTTTACAAATTTATAAACATTAAGGAAGGATGGTCTGGAAATGAATTTCTAGGACCTAGAAATAGGTCTGTTCACCTAGGTACTAGGAATGGGATCAGGGGATGGAGTATGGGCTGAAACAGGCAAGAAAAACCCAGGACTGGCAGGAGCAGGAATGAAGAGCTTGGAAGGAGAAAGCTCAGAGTGGCTGGGGCAGGAGCTGGGGAGTGCAGATAACAGGAGAAGGGACAGTTTTATTGTAATGACCAATTGCAGGATGGGACACCTGGGCAATGAGGAGTGGGACTGCAGATATGAACAAAATCAGCCTGATTCTTATCAGACTGATAAGAGAGAGATTGAAAGGGATGGAGGTCACAGCCTGAGAAACAGCAGCAAAGGCTGTCCACCAGAAAACATTTTGTCCTAAACCAGGACTTTAAATGGGATTGTTTCTCTGCGGTCAGCAAATATCTGAATGTATAATGAAAATGTCTAATCATTCTGTAATGCTGGTGTTCAAAAAGGATCACAGCCTAGCATGATGCTATCACTTACTGCCCTAGTTCAAGTGATTGCAATGTCCCTGTTGGAGCCAGAAATAAAGGCCTGTTGTTTAACCTGTGGATGTCTGTATAATATTATGCAATGAATTTTCACTTTACTTGTGTTTTCAGTTGTAGAATATTTTTAATGGTGTTAAAATAATTAATAGAATTAATATTTGCAGCCTTGTTTATATTTTTAAGCTGCACATATTTTGAAATGCCTGTTCAGGCTTTGTTCAGAGGTAGTGTCTATGTGTGCTGTGATTCAGATGTCAATGTCAGGATGATATTCAGTTGTTTTCAGAGGACCCTAGTGTTGTTTATTGTTCAGAACACATCTGATCTAAGGATTAATGTGGTATATGCAGTGAAATATGCTTCTTGGAGAACCAGCAGTTTGTTGTAATGTTTGAAAACTGGGATTGTAAAGCACGTAAAGCTTGCATGAGGGATGGTCTTGTAATTAAGACAATTGAAGAATGTCTTAGAAAGTATGATGTGTCTCTGCCTATACCACTCGTATTGCTTCAACCCAGCATTTTAATTTCTGTTCTCTTATTTTGTGTCTCTTGCTTTCTGAGTGCCTGACTTGGGGTTCTTGAAGAAATACCGAGTACTTACAGATGCAAACAAAGTGAGCGTGCTATACAATGCTAAACATTTTGGAAAAGCAAGTCCTAAATGCCTCAGATTGTGTTCCTGAAATGAGTAGATGCCTTTTGCCATGTGTTTTATTTGCCTCAATTCCCTGTCCCTAAAATGGAGGTAGCTTTGCTGCCTTCTCTCACAATAATATTAGGAAAATAACACAGTTGGTATTTGTGAAGCATTCAAAGGCTATATACTGACATGGCTATTGAAAAGCCATTCTGTCTTCAGAACAAGGTTTGAATAGTGTACAATAAATAAATACATCAGAAAAGACCAGAGTAAACAGTGACAAGAAAACAAAATCCTTTATAGCCAGTCACTAAATGGGCAGTGTGCATATTCCTCACTGAATAAGATGAGGGAACAGTATATATGTGTATAATGAAACACTATCATAGCAAAAGCCTAATTCAGCCATACCATCCAGCATAAGGATCTATAATTTTTACATTTCCTATCTGAGTCTTTGCAAATTGATAAATATTCTTCTGTCTATTTTATGTTTATAATAAGTATCAACTAACAAACACAACATTGACTAAGGCTTGTAAATAGCAAATATTTTTTGTTTCTTTTTACCATATTTTTAGTCCAGGCCAGTGTGGCTGGGTTTAGAGTTGTTATATCTGTGAAGATGAATTTGCTGAGTCTGGGGTCTGTTTGCTTCTTATCACCTTGCTCTGAATCCATTTGGCAGATTTGGTGAAAGGGTCAGGGATTGCAGGAGGAAGGCAGCAGTACCACATTTGCCCCGGAGGAATCATCTCTTCCACTCCCTGGTGTGGGCAGAGAGATGCTAATAGTCAGTGGGAGAAAGCTGGATTACTTCACTTGCCTCTATGCCTCCCACATAGCAGATACTCTCTATCCTTCTAGCAGAGTTCTGTACAGGGTTCTGGAAAGAAAATATAACTGAAGGACCTGCCAAGTGCTCCCCTGCACTTCCCTGCTTTTCCTCATCCTTCATTTTCCAGTGGTTACAGCCCCCCTCATACAGTCCAAGGTGTACATCAGCTCTTTCCTAGCAAATTTTTTCACAGCAGACAAGCAAGATTGGTGTGTGCTCTTCTTTATATTGTGTGGATGTAGAAATGAGACATCACAGACCACAGTTCACAGCCACACTTAGCCTTCTCAGGAATAAGGGAAGGATAAGCAAAGGATATGACACCACAGCACTGATTTAATGTGATGAAATGGAAGAGCTGCATCGTTACTAAATTGTATATATGGGTGGGGGTGGTTTGATACAATTTGGTAAATTGTGCTTCATAAGCAAAGTGCTACAAATAAATACGGACATTTCTCCTATTTCAACTCTGAAGTATGCCATCTCACCCTGAGCACAGACTTCCCATCTCCAAATGTGTCATTTTATGCATTTCATTCCCTTGGAGAAGACCAGAACCCTGCACACCTCCTTCCCCCTGCACTGCCCACAGCCAGGAGTGGTTGGTGGGAGGAAGCCCTCTGCAACACCTCTCAGTCTCAAAGCCAGCAATGACTTCACCTGTCAGCCCACTGTAAATGCAGTTATTATGCTTTTTAATAGAAATCTTATCCTCCAAAAGTTGCAAATTTATTGAATAAAAGGCAGCTGTATTTATGTGTTGTGATAAAAGCAAAACCACAGAAAAGGCAGAGAATAAAGATAGTCCTCACAGCCTCCTAATACAGTTTTGCAGCCACTGCTATTATCCTGTTCCTTTCAGAAGTGTCTACATTTTAAAAGAAGAGCCACTCAGTTTAGCCTTTGCCTACTAAATCTTTCAAGAAATATACTCCTTCTATACCAGTTTCATAAATTATTGCACTGAGTAGAAGATGTTCAACTGTCTCATCTGACCAGCTTGCAGTACCTCACTGCGTCCAAAAGCAAGCCAGTAATTAACCAAGTAAAGCCTTGGTTTTACATTAATTTTCACCTTATTTTACAAAAGCTAAATGGTATTGTCATGTCTTTTATGTATCTCCAGCATAAAAGATTATCAGAAGGAGAGTTTGAATTATTTTTTTTTTCAGTTGAAAAATAAGGTTTATTGTGCAAAGCCTGTGTGCTTGTGGACAACCGTGTAACCTGTGTCTCAGTTTCCTCATCTGTAAAATGGATGTAATGTTCCTACAACTCACAAGGGATGGCAGATGATTGCCTTATACAAATGTGACTACTATCACTGCTTGTTTTTATTAACAACTGTCAGTAGAATATGAAGAAGAAATATTTAACAAAATAATGCTGCAACTAGGATGAGCCTTCCCCATCTTTTCAACATCACATCGTTTATTTACAGACTCTGCCACAAAACATGCATGTTTGAAATAAAATTGTACTTTTAATGCCAAAGAAATTAAAGGATTTTGTGTAGGGGATGACATACAGACAAAAAAACCTTACTTTTGAAGACAAAATGCCCATAGATATAATTAAATACCTTGAGCAAATTTCAATTTTGTTTAAAAAATTTTCATGACGAAAAAAACCTATTCCAATTTACAGAGTAGAATAAATTGAAAACATGCAAAAATGTTTCCAGGTCAGCCTGAAAGAGTGTCTGAGCAGTGTTTTATTTGTGTGAACAAACACTGGTCAGGACGAAGGCTGCGTTTTGAATTATGCCATGGAAAATAAATTCTACTGCAATTATTATCTTTTTTTTTTTTTTTCCCCTGTTTTTTCTCTCTCTCTCTCTTTCCTCTCTCCTCATCTCTCTCCCTCTCCCTCCTGAAAATCTCCTGCCACAGCGCCTGCATTTGCCTCCAGACTTGTCAGACACAGTGAGCCGCACGAGCAAACAGGAGCTGGCAGAATCCACCCAACTGCTGAGCTCAGGATGTGGTGCTATGGCCATCGGCAAGAAGCACCTGGACTTCTAGTGATTTCTACTTAGCAGTTTCACTCAGATGTATATGACACTCTAATTATGAGTGTTAATGACTTATATAAATATTTTGCTTAATGATTTGACCCAGCAGTCTTTAAAAATACATGTTATCATATGGTGCCTTTTTTTTTTTTTTTTGGTTTCTTCACGCTAATTTTGGATTTGTTTGGATTTTGCTTTTTGTTAAAGCTTCTGTTATGTTGGGTCCTACCGTTGTTCTGCTAAGCTGCAAACATAGTATTTTGTTCCTGAAAATATGAAAACTACTCTTAGACCTTCATTTCTAGATTTATTTTACAATCAAAATAAAGGGACATTTTTCACAGTGGAATTTTTATATACTTACAGTTAATATTTTGTATGGCTTTTAAGTTAAGTTGGATGGTTTATTGAAATAAAGGAATGAAACTAAGCAGTTCATTGTCATGTGTTATTCTGGAGATAAACTATACAATTATGTTTTTTTAAAAATTAATTTTTGTTATTGAGATACCATTCTTAAATTTCAGGAAGTATTTTCATCAGTTTATTAAATATGTAATAATAAATTTAAAATATGTAAGCTAGGTTTTATTCTAATATGCCAGTGATTAAGAATGTGTGTTTTTTAATTGGAATATATTACAGATAATTACTTTGCCTTATGGCTTACTACGTGCATTTGAATGCACTTGAATGGAATTTACTAACCATAGAGAAAAGAACTGATTTCCTTATGTGGTGCAAAACAGTAATCCTAAACAATTGAAGTCAGCACTATGAAATTATGTCAAGAGACATAATTTGAAATTGAAATTCAAACCGACAGCTACATTAATGCTAGGAAACCAGGAGAGTGCATTTGAGCTCAGAGAAGGGTATCACAGCATGCTGGTCTAAAGCAGGGCAGAATATACAAGTAATTCAGGCTTCTGTACCCTCAGATATACAATTTGTGAACTTCTAACTATTTTGTACGTATCTCTATGTATATCTCATCAAACAAAAGAATGGTAAAGCAGAGCTGACCTGTAAGTTAAAGTGGTTTGCATTCTTTCTTCTGAGGCTGACTTTCATTTTGAAAGGTAATATCTTCTTCTCCACAGAACTTCCAAGCCACCCAGCTGTAAGATTGCATTACAGTTTCAAAATTTAGTCTTTATAATAGTGTATTACATGGCTGGAGTGAAATTGACTCTTCAAAGAACATGTTAATAGGATGCAATAATGGTAACTTATTTTGATGGGTTTGGAACCAGGAACTGGTTAAGTGATTTGCTTTTTTTTCTTGCAATCCAGGTTCTACTTTATTTTTTTTCTTGACAACCCTGTGTAAAACAAAGACATAGCTTTTAAAACTGTCTAACTAATATGATGAATGTCAGTCACTTAAAAAACTCCACTGTAGCATAAACACATACTGTATACAGCTTTTATTCTGAATTAGAATAATTGAATCAATGACAGTGATTTGCCGGGATGTCAAATCTATCCATCATATCCTGTCACTACCAGTTTATTTTTTGTGATCAAAATCAAAAAGACTACTATTTTGTCATCAGCTATTTCATTAGTAGTAACAATCAGGTTTTTTCTTCTGTATTTTTTAGATATGCCTGTTATATTTTTTATTTCTAAAGACACAAATCCTTTTAAAATCTTTTCAAAATAAAGTTTCAGAACGAAACTGTCAGTTTAATAAAGCAAAAAGACATCTACTTTCCTATGCCAATATATTTAAAATATTATCATTCATGTCTCAAACATTTTTTTTCTACTATGTGTAACATTGAATGGAAGTTCTCATTAGATACTTAATTGTGCCTTTTGAAAGCATTAAATAATTTAAATACTTAGGATAAAGGGTTTTTTAACAAGGTGAAGTTGTACATAGTCTGTCTAATGTAAATAAAACACAGTATTTCTTTGTGAAATATCAAGTCACGAGACATAAATTGCTGCCAACATACTTAAATAGGTCATTGACTTAACATGCAGGGAAGAAAATATCATAAAAGGCACAGCTGATTTCTAGTTAACATACTAACTGAAAATTTTCAGTGACCAGGATGTGCATTCTACATATGTGTGTGTGTGTCCATGTGTGTGTCCTGTGCATTTACAGGACTTCAATTTCAGAAACTTTGGTGGGTTGATAATAAAGCTGACAAATATTTTTAATAATAAAGGGAACTTTCTGCAAATCTGGATTAAATTTTTTTTTGAGTCACTAAACATGCTTTGTAAAGTAAGTGTCAGAGTATAGAGTTGTACAGTGTTGTTTACCTAAGGCAGAAACATGGAGCAAAATTTGTCTTCTTTTCTTCCAAAATACTCTATCACTTACAACAGCATGTGACAGTGACTTCCAGTAAACAGGGAAAATAAGGCTGGGTATGTGCTACCTGAAAGTGTGCAGACATACAGCACAGCTGGTGTACATTTCATTTATTCCCCCAAAAGTAATTTTAATTTGGGAAGCAGGACAGGTGTGTACATGGTGATTTTCTGAGTTTTCCTCATAACCGCTCCTACAGATGTCTACAAAACATCCTCCAGTTCTTTTCTTTTGTGGATCTCAAGACAGATATTTAACCAGGGGGTGCATCCTGGGGAACTGAGGAGTGGGTGCAAGGTGCTGTCACCTGCTTTGCATCTTCAGAGGCCCCGTGTTGGCTTGGATGGAAAATCTGTGTGATCCTTGCTTGTGCTCAGAGGACTCTTCTGCAGAGTTTGTGGTATGAAGGTTTCTTTCTTTATTGCAATTTTTAAGCAGAGCTTTCTGCTTTTTAGCAGGCTACAAACTGAAACCACCAAACTCAGCAGGAAAACACTAGTTTGATCCCACATAAAGACATCCCCATTTCATCACAAGAACCTGATCTTTACAGAATTGTGACACACAGTCAAGCAATAATGAAATTTAAAATGTTGAGTCTTGAATATGTCAAATCAGAATTCTTTACATAATTTCTGTTGTGTTCAAATTTTCAAAATACAAGTACTTGGAACATGAAAAGAATATTATGATAAGCTAAGTATTTTTCTATGTTTGTAAAGAAAATTTGTAAAAGCAGTTTCAAGGATGCAGCTGAATTCAGTTTTCTGTAACAGTAGCTACAAGCATCTGAAAATAGGCATTCAGCTACTCCACATTCAATACATATGGCATTATGCCACTGGTTTCATCTTTATATTTAATATAAAGTAGTGTTGTTCCAAATACAGCTTTTGAAAAACTGCAAAAGACTAACTGCCAAAAAAATCTTTACTATGCCAATATTGGATAGTGAGCTGTTAATCAAATTTTTTCTGAAACCAGAAGGTTGTAACACATCCCTTTTAAAACATATTTATATTACAAGTATTACACACACAGAGACATATTAAACAAGTATTTCTCCTAGATTAAATATTACAAGTCTAATAAAATGTTCTTTTTTTGCCTGTGCTGGAGAAACATTATCCATAGCTACAGAACACAACAGAAATAGGAAAGAAGATGCTTTTATGTTGCTAAGAGGTGGTGGAAGCAAGTACCATCCCCCATGACCTCTCCTGGGGTCTTTGTTTTCTCTGGTGAGATACCTGAGTGCAAGGCCTACATTTCTTTTTTTAATCACACTGAGCACACAATGGTGCTTATTCAATAATAAATGTACCTGTGTAGAAAAAAGAATGAAGTGAATCCTCTTCATCTTTGAAAAAAAAAGGCAGAATAGAGGGGGAAAAAAGGGGAAAATAAAAATTTCATTACATTTTTTTTCAGTGTCTATTCTAATATAAGCAAATATTAGGTCTTAAATTTTTTTCCCCAAAAATTGATCATTAATACAGCAGATGCCTACATCAGTAGTTCAACATCTGAACAGATAGACAGATTTTTCAGGTGAGCTGAACATCACGCATCCCAGAGCATCTGCTGAAAACTTGGCTGCTTATTTAAACTCTGCCTTTAATGTTTTTTTTAAGGTTATTGGGCACACTGAACTGATTTACAGAACTTTTGTTCATATGAAGATGAATACATCTTTTGTCCTTTCTACATTTTATTGCACATGGATTTTCTGGTGCTGCAGAGCTTAACCTCAAAAATCTTCCACAGAAGCCAGTGATGGTTCAGACCAGCAGCAAGCTGATAAGATTGGGTCCAGTAGATCTTTTTTTTAAATATTAGTGGATCTAGTTAGAGATTTTAGAGATTCTTCCCATCTATCAAAGGGTCACAAGTACAGAGCTTCAAACATACACAATCAATACTCTGGCTTCCAACAAGCAAATAAATCTTTATCACAACAAATCACTGGGAAAGAGGATGGAACTACAAGTGGTGTGGTAGGTAGCCACAATTACTTCATGCCTGGTGGACAGGACAGCAGATACACACAGTAAAAAATATATGCAAGGGAGCAGAACAGAGGCCTCATTTTGCAGTCCTTGCCTGTAAAAGGCTCTGTGAAGTTTCCTGTATCTCCTTGCCCAAAAAGGTGTGAATCAACAACAGTTCACACAGAGCAACTGAATTTTAACTCAGAAAATAATCAGACCCAACAGAGGCTTAGCTTAAGTAAGAATCAAAGGGTTTGCATGTTTTGCAAAGTAACAGTGTTGATTTAAATTCAGAGCAATCAAAGTGAACAAGTTGCTTCTTTAAAACAAAAATTTATAAAATTTACATGATTGGATTTTTATTTAATCCTGTCTGACAGCATTTTAAAAATAAATAAACTCTCCCCCACAGTATTTGAAACACAAAGCTGAAGACTCCAGACTTTGAATATGAATTTGGATTTGCAGAGAGAAATGTAAAGGGTAAACTATAAGCAGTTATGGAGATAAGTTAACATATTTAGTGCAACAACCTGAAGGTGTTTATGCTCTACACAGTTCCAAATAAATCAGAGTCCTTCTAGTGTCCTGTATGTCATTTCTGTGGACTAACTGTTCATAAACTTATCAAAATCCACCAGCATAGGCCTGACCTGAAGGAGGTTATCTGTGAATCTACAGACTCCTCTGGTGCAGCTGGAAAAGCTCGTATGTCCCAGGAGAGGAAGGGCTGCAATTCCCAACCCTCACCGATTTTAGTTGCTTGAGCATACGTGAGGTCTGGCAGGTGCCTGGAGGCAATTGCAGCCTCTGCTGGAGGATCTCATGCAACTTACAACATCTGAAGGTAATATAGAGCCTCCTAGGTCACTCACAAAACCTCTGCTCACCATCTGACCCAGCTGCAGTTCAGAAGGGGTCAGGAACCATAGGTTTTTAAACCACAGACCTCTACCAGGCCAACAGAAACAGTATTGTGGTCCTCTGTTGGGCAAAGCAGCTCCAGCACATGGCCCATCAGCATCAGATATGTATTTTTCACCTTCATCCACTTCAAAATCACAGTCATCCCACCAGGAATATTACCTTTTGGGATATTACCTAAGAATAGGAAAGGACCAGTAAGGAAGGCCCTGAAAATCTCAGTGTGTTAAAACATAGACATGGGAGGTTCTCAGTGAAATCTCAGGGGAAGTAGCTGTTGTGGAGGCTTTCTCTAAAGGGCCATCTTCAAAAGAAGCAATGGGGATTCTGGATGCTGGAGGTTTCATAAAAATCTGTCACACATGTCAGCCGTATGTGTTAAAAGACTGATCAAATGGTTTCATTCCTCTGAGGCTACATTTCTGCAGCCCCAATGAAACCATCTTCATCTTCCACATGATCACTATTGAAAACTATCTCGGGATCATAAAGTCTCCCAAGTAAGCTACCCTGAGTAACTGTCTGCTGATACATGAGGTTTTCTTTATGAGAATATTAGGGGTGGAATTAATTTAAAATATGTTCTAAAGCCAGGAATTTGACAAGATGGCTCCTATCCAAACTGTACTATCTTTGCTACCATGGATCTCATACAGATTGCTCCATCCTCTGCTATTCTAAGAGCTACTAAGCAGATAATTTATGGGAAAGATTTGCCTAACATCATTCTCCATCAGTAATCCAAAAGGAACTGTATTCCATACTTTCTTTTCCACTCAAAAGGAGGAACATTTCTTCTGCTTCTACCACACCAGGACAGGGGCTTTAGAAGTCCCTGCACACTTCAGCCAGAGAGATGCTCCCATGGCTGCCTTCTCTCCTCAGCCAGACAGGTAGGTATTTGCCTTCTGAACAAGACTGAACAGCCATCACAGACTTTACTCTCACATCTGTAATTCATACACCTGCTTCTAATGGGGGGAGGGGGAGGATTGTGTTTGGGTATTTGTAGGTGCCAATCACACTTCTGATTAGAAACAGGGCTGCAGGAGCTCATTAAGCAAGCAGGTGTCTTGTCAAAGAAGAGTTATTTAAAATGAAGATGCTAAACCATTCCCAGAGCAGAAGAGCCTTATCAGCTGCAAGTGGAGCAATGCTCAACTGCTGAAGAGAGGGCAAGAGCAAATGGAAATGAACTGAAAAAAAAAAAAAAAAAAAAAAAAGAATGATCCATTTTCAGTTTTCCTGGTTGCTGTTTATACCATAGAAATGCAGAACAAATTTTGTTAGCATAACTACAAACCTGCATGTGTCACACAGGGAAAATGAGATATTTTAGTTAGTAATACCAGAAAAATCCATTTTAAAAAAAAACAAAACAAAAACACCTTTGGCCATGGAAAGTGACTGAAACTGGACTACCAGTAGCTGAAAAGTCTGGGGAAGGCATTGTGTGCTGCCAGTCCCAGGCTGTTCTTTGTAGCTGTAATCTTGCCCCCACAGATAAATCCCACGTTCGGCTGCCTACAGTAAACCGGTGTACAGGGGCTTTTTGCTCACTTTGTAAATAAAACCCTGGCTAAAAAGTAGTGAAATCCCCTTCCTGGGTTAGAGGGTGAGAAAGCAGCTCACTTTCTGCCTTCTGGAGCAGGGCCCAGCTGTGCTTACCTGCTGAAAACCATCAAAGGCGGCGTCTGCGCGTGCGAGGCATTCCCACCACGGATGTCCCTGTGTGCGTATCTGCTTCACCATCAGCATGTATGGCTCATCATCTGTCTGCTCTGAACAATAACTGTTAGGTTAGCAGCCTTTTCACTTGTAAATGTAAATATTGTATCTAGAACACAACACTTGAAATACAAAATACAGTGTTATTAAGACAACGCTCACACATCAATTCTTGTGTGACTATAATTTGTGAAATGCCTTAGGAGGGGCTTATAAATAAAGTATAAGGTGTTATTATGAAATATATTTGAACCAAATGCACAGAAATGGCTCGTTCCTATCAAAATAATAGCAAAACTCCCACTAATTTCAGTGGTAAAAAGAGGAGAACCTTGGAAATTGACGCTGCACTGAGCAATACATTAGAGCAGATTTCAGTCTTCCTAAGTCATACAGCTCTACAAGAAGAAAAGAGATGAAAATGGGTATTAGAAGCAGTTCAGAGCATGCTGAAGGTTTCCATTTCCCACTCAGGTGGCTGGAAGCAGTGCCTGGTGAGGCAGCCCATCTCCCTGCTCCCACACACAGCGCTCTGGTCCCTTGGCACTGGGGCTGCTGCGGGGCCTCTCCGGGCCCCTCTGAGCCATGGGGAGCTGGCACTGGTGCTCCAGCCTGGCAGCCCCTGCACCTCAGCCCCTCACCCGACCCACCCTGGGGAAAAAACTCTTGAGGAGGCTGTGGGCTGCAGCCCACAGAGCCCCCGGCACGCACGGCAGCAGCTCTTCCAGGCAAGCAACACTCTGGGGACCAAATGCCCTAACTTCTTCCCGATGTGCAGCCAACCAGGGACTTTTCTCCTCCGACCTCCTTCCATAGGGCACAGTAACAAACCAGTGAGCCAGAAATGTCTCCTCTGCACTGCAGCTAGCTAGCATGTCACCAAAATAAGCTCGAGGTTCATCTGCACATGCAGCTGCTTTGTAGCGCTGCTGCGACTGCAGAGATGTGGGGCTGCGAAGGCCTCAGCCCCCAGCACAGCCTGCCCTGGAGAGGGCTTCAAAGGGGCATACAGGGCTGGCCATGGCTCGGTGGAGGCCACCAGGAGCTGGATCACAGGTGGTGAAGCTGCAAGATCAGAAAAATTCAGGAAGAATGGAGAAGAGCTTCAAGGAGCTCCTCTGCCCCTGTATCAGCACCTGCAGAAACAGCAACCGCGGCACAAAAGCTCTCGGAGGAGGAAGGGATGGGGAGCTCATTTCCATTCCTGGTTGAGCAGAAGTTGGCATTTAGATTAAAAACTACATTAGTAGGTATAAACATGCTAAGTGGCTATATAAATGCTGTCTCTGTACCTGTAATTAATTGTTCCCAGAATTGCTTTAACTGTACAGGAAGGGACCTGCCTATTGTGGTGTTTCATGTGATTTATCCACAGTTTATGAATATATACTGCATGTGCAGATATCTGATGAAAGTATATATAAATAATTTTTTTAATTCCATGTTTCGTTAATATTTGCCAATGGATGGCTTCTCAGTAATTAAAACAACTTAATGATAATATAACAAAAATACTGATACGGACCAGTATCAGTTGTACTTAATTAAAAATAAGTATTTAATTAAAAGTATTTTAAGCTAATGTTTTTGCACACTGCTGCTTGCTTTGGTCTCTTTTTTTGTTAACTATGGTCTCGTGCCTTGAGCAAAGCTGCTCTTTGTCCCCAGAGGGTTTGGAGTTTACGTGCATTTAATCTCGTCTGCAGCATCACGGCCACCTCAGCAGCACCACAACTCTGCTACTCCAAGTTTACAGTGAAGTGTTATCTGCAGCGACAAATATGCCAAAAGGAAAACACAGCCAGCCTAGATAGTATCTTTGCTTTACAAAGGCTGCTTGTGATGCCTGTGCTTTGACTCAAAACTCCCCACGCATTGGCTTTTTAATCATGAGATCCCTTTTTCAGCACAGCATCGCAAGTAACAACTGCACCACAATGAGCCAGCTTCATAGATATGGGAATGTTTAGATTTCCCTGCCAGTGACTAAAGGCCTTTAGCTTTCACTAGCCAGTCCCAGCTCACATTGTTGTTGCCTGTTGATTTGTCTTCTCTCATTATTCCTTGACATGCAGCTCTCCACCCACGCCCACACTAACAACCCTCACACAAAGCGCATTGAGGTATTAACCAGGTTACAAGTTCAATGGAAAATTACACTAAGATTGTGCTGTGTGGCAATATAAAGGGATGGTATTCACTCTCCCAAAGAGCCTGCTAAAAACACAGCTGTTTCTTCTTTTTTTTTTTTTTTCTTTTTAAGCAATCCTAACAAAAACAATTTTTAGAGGTCAGGAACATATATTTGCATGTATATGTGTCTATATGTACTTTATGTATAATTACAACAGATAGACACAGGCATGCATCACTTCTCCACCATTGACTGGCACAATGCAAACTCCCTGCTGGAAATTCTGCTGGTTTCTGGAGTTCATTTAGAGCATCCCCAGAAACCCGAGCTAAATAAACAACCTCCTCCTGCTCTCAGCTGCAATTAGATACATGAACCTATCTTCTTTTTGTTAGCCCAAATTACAGGCTGGTGGAAGGGCTGAAAGTCTATAAAAACGTTTCTTAAGACTCCCTCCTTATTGAAAACTGAAAATAAATTCAAAATAAAACTTAACGAGATTAACCTATCACAGTAACAAAATTTGCAACACCACACTATAAGGTTAAAAAGAAAATAGTATAATAAAGGAAATACAAAGGCTTTGGCATGGTTTTTACAATCAACAATGGTTAATTTTGATATGTAGTTGTGAACAACTTCAAAACACTTAAGTTTAAAACTCTTGCAAGCACTTTTAATTGATTAGGAATGAATTCTAGATGCACAAAAATGATTGGACTGTGAACAGTAGTACAACTATATCTAAGAACAATTAACTCTTGCCGACCAAAAAGAAACGTATGATGCATGAAAATGTGTATAAAACATCTATAGAATATTCTTGTCAAATATAAATGAAATTAACTTTATTATAGAAATCATTCTGGGAGATTTCTAGGGAAGACAAATACTTACATTTCGACATAAAACAAATTGGATTATATCGAAGACACAATCTACCTTTTATCTATCAAAGTCTTTTCTTCCTCGAAGTTCTCTTAACCCCTGTTTGCACATAGCTTCAGCCGTTAACAACCTTTGGAAATACCAACAGATATTTTTCTTACATAAATCTAGTGCGTATTGTTCCAGGTTTAATTATATGCAATGGAATGATACAAACTTGGAACATCAATCCATAATCTATGAACAGATTGGTAGAAGTATTCGATATATCTTGATAAAACTCTTAAATTCGTGGCAAAGCTTGTTGATCATGGCTTCTTTTTTTTTTTTTTTCTTTTCTTTTTTTTTTTTAAAACAACTTCATGACCAACACAGATCAAACATCCATCCAGTCTACATTGTTCTTTTTTTTTTTTTCATTATAACATACAAATGCCCATTTACAAATAATACACCAAAATGAATAAAAGTTTGGATACCAAAATGAAGATTTGTTCCAACTGATATAATGCCTTCAGTGTACAAAGGTCCATGTGAAAGTCTTTTCCATGTGTTACAGCATAGGGCACAGCTGCAGTACAGAAGTACTCTGAGAGCCATTCTTCCTTTATAAAATACTGCTGAACATCCAGCTGTTGTCCATATAGTCATTTACAGAATTAACACATGTTTTACTGTAATCTTGGCCAGTATTGAGACATATCAGGTTCACTGCCAGGAACTTGAACTGGAACTGACACTCCAGGGGAAATGAGACCTGAAAATTGAGGGGGAAAATGGATATTTTAGTTTTTCTATTCATAGCACAATTTTTACTTTACAGTTTCATAGATTTGTGCTTGTATTCCTGTAAGTATTAAATCTCACCATCTACAAGCCTGCAGAATCAGGCTTGGGGGGGGGGGGGGGTTTGAGGGGAGGGCGATGGGGGGGGTGGATATTTTAATAACCTATGCACATCTCGCTGATTTGTTGTTATAAATAAACTGTCATGCCTTGAGATAAATGCCAGAGCCTCAGCTCATTTGTATCACTTGGGAATTCAGCCCAAAATACACTGAACATTTCTATTATTTTAAAATGTGTCTGGCTTGTTCCTGCTTATGCTGACACTCTTTTTTTACTCTGTTTTGCCCCCTCATGCATAGGTTAATATTTCTACAGGTTACCTGCCTTTTCAGTCACTTCAAATATTTATCAAAAAACAGCCTCTAACACACACATGGGAAAAACACACCCGGTCCTGTAAACAATTTTACATACATGTAACTTCCCAGGTCACATAGATATAACTTCACAGGTGTGAATTCTGATGAAATTTAACAGTGAAATAGATGCTGCTCTAGAAATTAATTATACAAGGGAGATTGTGCAGGATGGGGGCCTCACTGAGGAGCTTTCCACTGTACTGCTATTCAGACCACCTCTCTTAATCAGCCCTCTTTCATCTACCCTTCCAGCAGAGGCTTATAAAGCAGATTTTGTGCTCCAGCCCATGAGGTTTTACATTTTCATCTTCTGCCAGGTTCGGCAGCGACTCAGCCCGACAGAGAGACCTCTCCCAGAGATGGGGAGTGACTTCTGCCAGGAGCTACACGTGGAAAAAACTGATGGCTGTGGGGTCACTCACCTGTGGAAGTGGTGCCAGAGGTGCCCATTGGCTGGCTGTTCATGTGTGTCTGCATGTGAGGAGGGGTGTATGTATCATAGCTCCGTCCATTCACCGATGGACTGGTGGGCAGCATGCAAGAGTAGGAGGAGGTCTGGCTGGGTACTGGGGGCTATGGGAGCAAAGGATAAAACTCTGTTAAGTATCAGCAGAGGTAAACACAACATTGTGCTCTTCTCAATAGCAGCATGCACAATCAAAAACAAGCTTCAGTTTCCAGTTCAGAGACCTAAATCCCTGTTCAGGGGAGCAACCAAGCAGCTTCTTCCCCAAAGTTTTCTTCTCTATAGAAAAAACATGGACAGTCACCAGCACCTTTTTTAGAAACACTTGCTGAGCAGATCCCTACATTTAGGTGCCATCCAAAGCCAAGGAACCAAAGCACTTGTTTGTGCTTGTGTAAATGTCTCATGCCATTTGCAACCACAGAAAGAAAGAATAGGGCTGGCATCTTTTCTCATATTTGTGGTGTAACTAAAAATTATTCCATCAAGGTACACAGGCTGCTCCTGAATCTGTAAGCATGTTGCACGTATGGACAGATGATACATGGGTTTGGGGTGACAGAGGCTCTGAAGGAGGATCAAGGCACACTCCAAAATCATGCCAGCAGCATCCCGGGAGACCAGACATCTCTTTTTACCAAAACTCCAACCCCTAAGGCCCCATCTGCCAGGGGACAGAGCACCTGAGGGTAGGGGCTGAAGGGGAGACCAAGCAGGAGCATCTCCTGCTCCAGGGTGCTGGGGGAGTGAAAACTGATGCAGCTCTGACACAGGGAGGCAGCAGGATGAGTAATTCCCGCTGCAAGCACACGAGACTCAACATGTCTGCACATATTTCCTCAGTCTGCATGTCCCTGACACACGTCACCTCCAAAAAGACTGACAGCCTTGTTCACTAAGCACACACGCCGTGCTCCAGGAGAACCAGCAACGTGCTGATGATTCAGCTGCCAAATTTTCCTCTCCGACATCGAGTGGGCATCACACAGTGGTGGCCACTTAGGCAGGGCTTTCCAGAGCAGCTCACACGTGCCAGTTCCTTGCCCAGGTGCCCAGCAGTGAGTGAGGAGCCTCCTCCTTTCCCGAGGGTTTCCTTCTGTATCAGCCTTCTGATCTTTTTGTCATCTGCTCTCAGCCCACTGCTGGGAACGGCACCGCCAGCCTCTAACATCACGGAATAGCAACCTACAGGACCTCATTTCTTTCCGTGGACTCGCAAGACTCTAACTTTATTTGGTTAATTTTGGTTCAGCAATTAGTAACATAGTAATTGCCACAGCGAAGGAGTCAGGCTCTCTAATCTGCTCGCCTGTCTCCAGCAGTGGTCAATGCTGCGTGCCTCAGACAAAGCTGTAAAACTCCCGTAATTGGCCAGCACCTTCCTAGGCCAACCCCACCATTAAAAAAGGAGGAATTTTGCATCTGAAAGGTCTATAGAAACAGACCCCAAAGGAATAGATTTCTTCCTAACCCAGCTGGTGATCAGCTAATGCTTTCAGGCATGAGGATTGACAGCTCTTGCAATTCTGGCTTAGCTGGCATAACCACTGATGCTAATCACATCCTTCCCTCGCTCAGGTGTTCCTAATGCGCTGCCGCCACATTACCTATGCCAAGAAGGTCAGATCCCTCCAGCAGCTTATTCAGGCAGCAATTTCTACAACACTGCACCAGTGAGATCCATAGGTTAACCACCGTTTGGTTTTTGGTGGTTTGGTTTGTTTGCTTTTGTTTTTTTACCAAAAAGGGCTTTTACTCAAGGTTTGGACTTGATGATCTCAGAGGTCCCTTCCAACCCAGCCGATTCTATGATTCTATACATCCCCAATTTCTTGCCTTGTAATTTTGTGGAGCTTTCTCTTTTAAAATTTGGGGGAAAGTCTTGTCAGAGCACTGGGAATTACAGCTCCATTTCCTTTGTGATTGTCTCAAAAAAGCCGAGGAAGCCTTTAGTACCAGTTTCCCTGACCCATGATTTGGGTCCATAACCTCCCACCCTGGGAAGGAAAAGGAGTGGAAAACACCACACTACACCCATGCTCCCACAGCCCCCAGAGGCCACTGAGTCCCATGGGAGCATTGGGCCGTGGTGGCAGCACTGGACTTACTTGCATAGGCAGATTGTTGGCCATGGTGAAGCTGGGCATGGGCGGCAGCGCGCTGTACGTGTTTGTGAGCGCTGTGTCCGTTCTGCCCAACATAGAACCTGATGTGAAAGAGGAAACTATAATAGAATAGACAGATAGATCAACACATTAGTTTAACCACAATTACAGCTGGCAATACAGTCTCAGAGTCTCATTTTTCCAAGAGGGTGAATGAACACGAGTGGGTTGGTGGCATTACCAGGGGTGGTTGGTTGCGGGATCGGCTGGTAAACGCTTGTGCTGAAACTACTACTGATGGGAATGTGGCTGGGAGTGTTGCTGGCTTGTCTTCGCTGGTTCCTCAGCTTTTCTTCCCTTCTCCACTTGGCCCTTCTGTTAGAAAACCACACCTGGAAACACAGCATTTGAGAGACTTGAGTGACATTACAAGGACTAGAAGCATGGGGCCTCCCCCACCTAACTCAAGGCCATGTTGCTAGAAAACTGGCTTGCAGTGTAGCAAAGCAGGCTGCAAAAGCAACCCCCAGCTGCTGTTATTTTCCTAAAGGAGGAGATGGACAAATACCTGCTCATTAATAGGGGCTGCCCTGTGCTTTGAGAAGCCAGGAGTAACAAAATTGGAATAGCAATAGTAAAAGTAGTAATAGTCATAACTGCACAGCAGCTCAGTACCTGTATCCTTGCCTCAGGCAGGTCTATTTTAGCAGCTAGTCTCTCTCTTGCAAACACATCGGGATAGTGGGTCCTCTCAAATTCTGCAGAAGGAAATACTGTTCCGTTAGTTGCAAAGAGTTAATGTAGCTGTCTGCAGTCAGAGTTGTCCCTGTGCTGCCTGTGCTTTAAATGCTCTTCAGAAGCATTGCTGTAGTGGCAAAGCTGAGCTTTTTCCATGTGTTTTTGTGTGTTAGGAAGGATCTCGCCTTGCCTGCTGGGGAATTTCGCCAGGGGCTTAGGGGGGGGCTCGGGTGCAATGCTGCATCTTTCAAGAAACAGCAAGGGCTTCTGCCTCCACTGAGGGGATCCCCAAGGCAGCTCTGACCCTGTCACCAAGAAGTGAAATGGCACATGGCTAAATAAGAGTGGAAAATAAGAACAAAGCTCCGCAGCGGGTCGGAGGCGAGGTGCACCCAGGCTGGTCAGGGAAAAGGGCACCTGCTCCCAGCCCCAGGCAGCAGCAGCGCTGGGGATGTGGAGCGAGCGTGAGGGCAGACATGGGGACTGCTGCCAGCCCCAGCTGCCTGCCCTCACCTCCCTGCTCCACAGCAATGCTGCCCGGCCAGGAACATGGCAGAGTGGGCAGGAGGAGATTTATCCCCCCTGAGAGGAGCCTGGGGTGTAATACCCATGTTCCTGTATGATCTGTGCCCCCAGTACATTCCCTTTGAAAACCTTTTTACAGATTTTCAGTGCAGCCATCGATGAATATTTGGAGCTCAATGATGAAAAGAGCATGGTGGGAGCCACAGCCTTAAACTATATACATATATAAAAGGCACGTGAATGCTGTGCTTCTGTTCATCTCTTAATAGAGCCAGGGCACATTTTGTTTTTCTCTCCTGCTTCAGCTGTAGGAAAATGTCACTCACCTTTCTCAAGGGCTTCGATTTGCTCTTGGGTAAAAGATGTCCTATTTCTCTGCAGCTTTCTTTTCAGCTGGAGTCTCATTTGGGCTTCATCTGAATCTTCTCCATTAGAGCTGATGGAGTTAGTGTTTTCCCCTCCTCCCTCCTGTTGCGGACAGCCGTCTGTGGAACCAAGATTTGGAAAGTGAAAGGCAGGTACCCTCATTTTAAGATCCCTATCAGAGAAATAATGTGGTAAGAAACAAGATCAGCCATTTTTGCTGACACCTCCCTTAAAAACATTTAGGGTATCAAAACAGCATCCAGATGATGACACGGGTAACACAGAAACATTTCAGTTTCCAATATTATAACAAATATCAGAGATGAAGAATTGTGATTGCCTGGTCTTAATTTCATTTTGTTTCTCCTCTGGAATAAAACCCACATAAAAATACTTTCTCCTGAAAGTGATTCTTTCCATGAGTCACTGCTGAAGTGCCATGGCAGTCTCCTCTGTCTGCAGCATTTATTTACCTATTGCTATATTTAAAATAGTGATGTTCAGTATTTCAGATTATCTATAATCAGTAATTCCTATCTAATCAATTAGATGTTGATAGGTTTGCAGAAAATGCTATTAAGAAACCAAACCAAGCTTGTAATCTTTTTTAAAAAATATTTATCCAGTTTTTATTTGAATTCTGCACAGTCAATTTCATTTTAAAGGTTGTGAATTTAGAAGTGCCTGCATTGTTCTGCAGTTTTATTCAACTATTGTATGAGTGTGCATTGCCTTGACACCTATTACTGAGCACAGCTGTAATTATATCATCACCAAGAACAGGCTATAATTGCTGAAAATGGAATTTTATATTTAGATAAAAGGACTGTCCATTCTTTGTAATGTGTTGCACCAGAGAAAAGTAAGATTTCTTTTAAAATTTTAACATGTAATTTTAAAAGAAATAGTAGCGAGTTCACTAACTAGCTAAATACACTATTCTGCAGCTGAACGGTTGGCATATCATTTAAGAGGTACATTTTTAATTAGGGCATTTCCACCAGTTTTAATGTAATTTCTGTCATTAAACAGAGGGGAAAGTTTCATTGTGCTCCCCTTTGGACAGTCGCAGGGATGCGTTCAGGAGCCGACCTGCTTTGGGGGGCTCCTCGGGCACCCCGAGCCGCCGGGGCAGAAAGAAATGGACCTTTTGCAGAGGCAGAGAAGTCGTTGTCCCTAAATTAGCTCTCCCTCTCCTTTCAAAGCATATTTTTCGAGGCGTTTTGATGCCGCATAAAAGGGGGAGACGGGATGAAGGACGCATGGGCTACTTATGCTAATTCCCTTGCAAAGTTACGCCAAAAATAAATAGCGACGCTCCCGCTACATCCTTTAAATATTGTGGGAAATCAACTTTAAAGTAATATCATTTATAATCGGCGAACAATGGCCCCGGCCTTCAAAGCTCGGGGGGAATTGTGACAGGATCTGGTGGGACCCTTTCAACCACTTTGAAATGTTTTAAAACCCGAACTTTCTCCCCCATTTAAACACAGGGATTCAGCGGCCGTGGTCACCATATGGGCGGCCGCAGCCCCATTGAGGCGGCCGGCGGCGGGTGAATAGCCGGGGGGGGCCGGGGGCTGCCTTTCAGGGGCACACAAAGCCGCCGAGCCCCGGGATGGCCGCCGCGGCGGGGCAGCCTCCCTGCCAAGCGCTGGTGGCAGCGCCGGGGGCCGCGCCCGCCCGCCGCGGGGGCCGCCGCGTAACCTCCGCCACCGCCCTCATCCATCACTGTCCTCACGGACCGGACCGCCACCGACCCGGGGCGGAGGGGGAGAAGGGGGGAGGGGATGGGGGTAGCGAGGGGGGAGCCTCCAAAAGGCGGAGGGATGGCCGGCTGCCCCCCGCGCCGTCGGGGCCGGGCAGCGCGCCCTGACTCCGCCGGGGAACCGAGGGCACCCGCGGAGACGAATCGGACCCTCCTGGGCCAGCCCAAATCGCTCTCCCACACACACACACTTATTTTTAAACTTTTGAAGCCACTTCTTTTCCCCGTCTCGTTTCGGCGTGATGCCCATCTGCCCCCACCCCGGACCTTTGAGACAGCGAAGAGTTTTACCTAGAGTTAAACTCGCTTAAGATTATTTAAACGCCCCGCGCCAGACAATTAAGATCTCTTCTTTTAAGATGTCCTCTCCATTGTTTTTTTTTTTTTCTGTTGTTGTTTAAAATAAATAAATAAATAAACAAATAAACAGAAGCCCCTAAAAGGAGAGATCTCAATAGAAGCGTTCCACCTTCCAGACCTAATCCGTAAGAAACCCAGTGAATGTCCGTCCCTATTATCCTATAGCCAGACCATCTGACGCTGGGTATAGGATTTGTTTCCTGGAAAAAAAAAAAAAAAAAAAAAAAAAAAAAAGACGCTGGGAAATAAAATCATTCCTTAGTTTCTTAGTGTCTTAATCAGTGAGGCGGAAAACAAGCAAAAAAAGATAGCAAACCAATTGCGGCACCTCTCAGCTATAGAGCTGGGATCAAAACATTGTAGCATCTGTTGAAAGAGAAAGTGTCTAAATCCTATAGAAGGCTTTAGTCTTATAAGAGAGGGAGAGGGGGGGAAAGATAAGAAACAGTGTCTTGGTGATCCCTAAAACCACTAAATCACTGGAGAATTTCTCCCGGATAGAGATGTCTCTTTTTGTTCTGTCAGCCCTCATGTATCCATTATTTTATTCACTGCTGCATGGCGTTTATCAGATTGAGACCATATTTGTACCCCTCTGAGACCTAACCTCGCCTTATGCTTTTTGAGTAATGGACTCTTAAAATCCAGTAACATACCCCTGCAAGGGAAAAACATTAGAGGGAGCATGAATATTCCAGAGGAAATCCATTTTATTAATTTTAATTTTACGATGTGGATGTTTTAAGTGCTTGCCTGCCTCTCCCTCTCCCCTCCTGCCCAAGCACACACGCACCCCCGGGCCCGACTCAGCCCTTCCCCGCTCCGCACCGCTCCGCACCGCTCCGCACCGCTTTATTCCCTTCATCATTTGGGAGAGGGCTCCCGGGGTCCTCTCGCCCCGGCACGCTCCTGCCCGAGGCCCGCGCTCTTCCGCGGAAACTGCGCTCATCCCCACGCTACGGGTGGGGTCACCACAAGCTCCCAATAGCTCTCCCGACACCCCCATTCCCCCTTTCCCAGACCCAGCCGCGTCAATCACATCTCTGGGGCGGACAAGGTTTGTCCGCACCGCACCCGCGCACACTGCGCGGAACTGGGCCCTGGAGTACCGCTCCGCGACGGGGCGGAACAGGCAGCAGGGGGGGGGGGGCGCCCTAAATTTCTCCATTTAACGCCTTTTCTTAATAAATAAATAAAATAAAACAAAACAAATACTGGAAGGAGCGGAGAATGCCCGAGCCGTCCGATACAGCAGGGGCGGAAAGTGCGCTCCTCTCTGCCGTGAACCGCTCCGCGGCTTGGCTCTCGGGAGAAGGGCAGAGAGGGAAGGAGGGGGGATGCCAGGGGGTTCGGCAGAGGGGTAGGGACAGCCCCGGCCCGGCCCCGGGAGCCGCAGGTAGGGGCGAGCCGGCGGTTGGGTCCGTCCCGGTTCCGAGGGGGGACATCGGGCAAAACAAAATTGGGGGGGAAAAAAAAAAAAAAAAAGTGGGGGAGGGGGAAGCGAGGGCTCTGCTCTATCTTTCTAGTGTCCTTCATAGATTGTTTTCTTCTCTTAAAACTGACATGTCTAATTGGCAAGCGGTGCCATATCGTGTCCAGAGGTCTCCTGTGGAACATTTCTACAGCTGTCTCCTTCAACTAGACGCTTATTCATGTCGCCTTAATGAGAAACAAAACGATCTCTAATGAGCAATTACATAGCGACAGAATTGTTCCCATAACAAATTCTTGCGTGTGACAGAAACATCCTTTGTACCAGATATTCCGCACACAGTTACCGATTTTTTTTTCCTTGCGGGGTGAAAACAAAAAGCAGGTTGTTGTATATAGACACCTCTTCTAAAGGAATGACCACAGCCAGGGAGGGCGCCGAGCCTCAACAGAGCCCGTATTCAAAAAGAAGCCATTAACCATCTTAAGTATGTAACGTAACATCCCATTATCCTTCATATTATCCCCTTGTCATTCCCACAACAAATACCTATTAATCTTCAGGATAAACAGTTTCTTATATTTACAAAGTTGTTTCGGGGCCATTGAGGAGGAACTATAATCAGCCCTACAGAGATAGTTACCGACCCTCCCTGCTCCGGAGACCCCGGCGAGGGAAGGCGGCCCGGGCAGGGAGCTGGAGCCCTAATTACGGGGCTGATGGGCCAGGGGAAGGATCAGCCCCGCCACCCTCCTGGCTCTGTAGCCACGGCTTTGGTAGCCGCTGCCCCCGAGCTTCCTTGCTCGCCACCGGGATGGGGCTGGGAGCCCGCCCGGCTCCCGTCGCCCACCTGCCCGCAGCTGACCGTGGAGACCTCAGCCACTGTCCTGAGAAAGGACACTGTCCCCTGCCCTTAGCACGGCCGCTACGGTCGGGCAGGGGGCAAAAGGGACCCGAGTCGGGGCCACCTCCGCCGGGCGAGGCCGAACCTCACCGGGGAGCGCTGGCCGGGCTGTCCCTTACCTTGGGCGGGCTGCCCGGGTACCGAAGTGCCGGGGTACCAACCGGGCCGGGTGCCCCAGGTCCCCGTCTGCCCGTTCAGCATCCTTAGCTTGTCGTACATCCCGTCGGCACCCATCTGTTGCTTTTCGCTAGCCAGGTTGCGTAGGACTCTGTTTATCGACGACACCTGGAAGGCAAAGGACAGGAAAGGCAATGGTAGTGCGGTAGCGCGCTCCCCGAGAGCCACCCGCGCAACCCCCGCTCCCCTCCGCGCTGCGGACGGCTCGACCTGGGCGCAAGTCAGGGTTTCCCTGAGCGCCGCCCCGTCCCGCCGTGTCCCTGACTCCCCGACTCGCTTACTGCTGATGGTGGTGCAAACAAACAAACAAACCACGGGGAAATTTAAAAAAAAAAAAAAAAAAAAAAGGAAAAAAAAAAAAAAAAAAAAAAGCGCCCCAAACCCAACCCTGCAAAACCAGAGTGATGGCTTCGACTGATGCTCGCAGTCCTGAGGCGCCAGGCGCAGGGGTGACCCGCATAGTTTTTATTTTTTTATTTTTTTTTTCCCTCCTTAAAGGCATTTGTCAGATTCTGTATGAAAAAATGCGTCTGACCCTGCCACATGCAAATGATGTGAACCTGCTCCCCTCTCATCTGATATCAAAACAAAGGAAGCAGAGGCTCGCTACGGCTACCCAGCATTGTACACAGCACACAGGAAGGTTTTTTTTCATGAACTTACACTGGGTATATTATCGTTGGTACAGACCCCCTCTGATAGTAATCTGTCTCGAATCTCCCAAGCAAAGATGGAGGGGCACTCTCGTTTATACTGCGCTATTTTGCTTACAACTTCTGGAGTCGCTACTCTCGGTTTACTACCTCCGATTGCCCTGGGTCTGATGGAGCCAGTTTCGTAATACCTGCCCAAAATTTTACTCACACATCCATTCGACACCTGGATAGGGAAGCGGACAGAAAATCACATTATTAATAATTTCAAGACAAAAATAAAATTGTTTAAGTATGCATTAAACAATGACAAGCTTACGTTTTGATTGTCCAGCACTTGGACTTTTGCATCTGCATGGGTCTATAACACAAAAATATACCTTAAATGGTATGAGAACTTACTTAGATAGTCTTTTTTTTTTCTTAAAAAAAAAAAAAAAATACATTTGTGGCCCTACCCTCTATAAAAGTGATACTTTAAAAACATTTGGAAGACAAAAAAAATCTGGTCAAAACGTAATTCTTCTAGTATTAATGTTAAAATACTCCTTAAACGTGAACAATAGCTAAGCCAGACTAGTCTCCATCGTCCTCACTGCTCTTTGACAGTACTTGTGGGGGACAGGGTGAGTGAGGGGTTATCGAGACCTACATTTACAATGTACCCCTAAGCTGCGCCAGATCGTGTTAGTGTCCGTAAAGACAAATTCCAGGCTACAACTGCGTGGCTTTGAGGGGTTTTCGGTTTTTTTCTTTTTTTCTTTTTTTTTTTTTTTTTTTTTTTTTTTTCGCTTCATGGAAGAAAAAAAAAGGTACAAATAAAAAAGCAGTAAGCCACGGCAAATACGTACAGATCTTACAAAATCATAAGTAAATACGAGGGGAAAAGGGAAGGAGAGGAAACTTGAATTATGCCGAGCCGTATAATTCAGTTTATTACAGCGAATTAACTGTAACGAGAGTGCAGGTTATCACCGAATGGAAATAAAGGGGTACAAAAAAAAAAAAAAAAAAAAAAAAAAAAAAAGATATAAAGATTTTTAAAGGTATATATATCAGTATACGCGCAGAAAGATCTATTTGCAGCAGCAATCGAGATAAGCAGATGGATAGTTTTATTAGGCTGGAAGGCGGGTGGCGGGGATGGTGAGTGGGTGGGTGGATGGGTGTAAGGGGGGGGTAGGGGGGGGCTTGGCAATTAGCGCCTTGGCGGCCAGCGCTGGACAAAGCTGCTCTGGAGAGGAGCGGTGGGAGGACGCGGGGGGGGGGGGACCCGACCCGCCGCCTTCACCTGCAGGATCCGGGAGATGTCACAGGGTCGGGCGCCGCTGTGAGCGAGTTCCACGATCTTCTGCCGCGTGGAGTCGGGCAGCGGCCTCCCGTTGACGAACACCCCGCCGAGCTGGTTCACGCCGCTGTGACCTGTGGGAAGCACAGAGTCCACCATAGCACCCTCCGCTCCCGCGCACACACACGCACCCCGCGGAACCAGCCGGCGCGACCATCCGCTCCGCGCCCCGACGCTTCAGCACCGCGGTTCCGACCCGCACAGGGGACACCGCGCCCGGCCCGGCCCCGTCCTCGCCCGTTGCTCCCTGGGAGCCCCCGCCGCTCCACACCAACAACCTCCGTCTGCAAAATCATCGGGAGAGGCGAACTCCCAAACCCAGCCCAAAAACCCAGAATATTCCGGGCTGCATCGCCTTGGGTTCCTTCTTTGCGTTTTTGGGTTTTTTTGTTTTTTTTTTTCCTCCCCGTTTCAGTCCTTCCCCACCAAAAAAAAAAAACCCAAAAACCAAAAAATCCCACAAACCACACACAAAAAAAACCAAAACCCAAACCAAATAACAAAAGCAACCAAACCAAAACCAAACCCCACCAAGCCTGCCTGCATCCGCACAACCGCGGCTCGCTCCGCCAAAAGCAAAGCAAGAAAGCAAGAGGCTTCCTCGGCAGTGCCCAACCTGAAGCTCCAGCCTTTGGAGGAAGTCTCCCTGGAGAAGCTCTGCTCTACCCGCGCTCCGCTCTCCTCTCTTTGGAGCCTCCTGATAAATTGACTCCAAGAGCCCAGGCTTCTTAGCAATAAATAAGCTCCAAATATAGAAGAGGGGGAAAATATGATGAGCCTCTCTGACATTTGTCTTTAAAATAAAACTAGCTGCACGTCAAGTTTGAGCTTAATTTCTGGAAATAGGCGGAAGTCGCCCTGGATCATGCATGGAAGGCTAATTGAAAAGATCAGTTGGAGCACTTGTGGCAGGCGTGTCACTTTATGACAGTACTCTGCTTTTGAAAATTGCATCGTCACGACAAATAGTAGCATGATAAAACGACCCTTTCTGTCCGCATTTGGATATCACTCAGACTAGATTGAACTCTACTCGCTCTCCCTCCGAGGGAGGCTGTGGTTTGAGGTAGCCGGGGGGCTCTGCGCGGACACAACTGAGGGGGCGCGCTCCCCGCGCAATGGATTCAAAGTGACATCGGGGCTGGGGAATTTGCCGCCCCGGCCCAGCAGCGCGGCCGGCGTTGCGACCTGCGCTTCCCACCGCGGGGAGAGGAGCCCCGCGTCCCTCTCCGCCTGCGCCCCGGGATGAGCCCCGACGGGCGGGCCGGCGGGGGGCAGCGGGGAGCAGAGGAGCCCTCGGCTCCCCCCACCCCAGACTTCGCCTCCCCCACCCCCCGTCAATGCGTGCGGGAAGCCCATTTCAGGGGGGGGGGGATGAGGAGGGGGGGCGGTGAGGAAACACGATCGCCGACATAAAAAATGGCAGCGGGGAAAGCAAAAATCAAAGTTTCACTTAAAAGGTTAAGCCTTAATCATTATATAATTTCCCTGGAGAGCGGTGTAGATCTCGCCCAGTGGCAATGATTATGCGCCTTGTATTCTATTGCTAGTCATCTAATAGGAAAACATATGGTGTCAATTTGGATGCTCTGCACCATATACACCCAGGAGTTATTAACACAAAGCCTGAAGAGCCCGCCGCGACCTTTAAACAAAATAAAGGCTTCACCCGAATGATATCTTTTCTGCGTTTTGCAGTGGCGATCCCAAACGGCGGAGTGAAGGCATTTCGGCATTTCCCCATTACCATAAACCCCCGGCACGCCACGGCCAAGGGCAGCCGCTGCCCTGCCTGCCAGGAGCAGGGAATGCCCTTCCCCGGGCTGCCGAACCTCGGTTTTTCTCCAGATAAATGAAAATACATCGTAAGGACACACACGCAAATATAGAAAACAAAACCAAATAATAATCATAATCATTAAAAAACCCAGCTCCAGCAGATGCTTTCTGAGAAACTCCCAAGCCCTGTGTTTTCCACGATGCTCGTCACACGGGGGGACAACTTATTCACTGATTTAACGGGGAGATGGTAAAGAGGTCCCAGACTCGCGCATCCCTGTCGAGGTCCCGGAGAAGCACCAGTGTCCCCGCGTAAGGGCCGCGCAACTCAGCCTGCGCTCATCATGGCCTCTACACGCGCAAGACAAGCGCACCCCCCACGCAGGAGCGCCACGGGGATTGTTTAACCCGACAAGATGCTTGGGCTGGGCTGGGACCCTCACACCCGTCCCGTTCTCTCCGACCTCCGCGCATCTCCTTCCGCCGGAGCGCAAGGGGAGGCCGCTGCTCTTCAGCCACTGCGCCCGACCCTGCGCGGGGTCCTGCGCTCCCGCGTTGTGCAAGCACATCCCCCTGAGAGGCGAGCACGCCCATCGACGAGGTCTTAAACAACATCAGCAACACCAACAATTTTTTAAAAGACAAAAAAAAAATTGAATAATCCACAAGAGGCGTGAAAACGATGAGCCAAATAAAGGAGGTGGCGGGGAACTGCACCTAGAGGAGTGGTGGCTTTTTCCTGCCCATCTCCCACCGCGGAGCAGGTAAGGACACACATCAAGATTTGGGCCACGAACAGGACAAGCCCCGGTGGCCCGGGAGCCATGACAACACTCCCGAACCCTCCACACCGTCCAAGGCCCTATCCACGCACCGACGGGGCGGACAGCGCTCCCCACCGCGCAAGAGCCACCGCGCCCTGCGGAACCGCTTCCCTCACCCGCCCCGAAGCGACCCCTCGGCCCCCGCCTGCCTGCCCGCTCCTTGCGCTCCCGCGGCCGCCCCCGCCTGCCCTCCGCGGGGTGCGGAGTCACTTACTGTTCTGCATGTTGGGCTGATAGAGCTGTATCCCACGGGGCTCGCCTATAGCAGTCTATCAGTGATAAAATAGGCGTTAATCAGGGGAGGCAGTGTACACGGTGAAGCTTCAGAGAGTCTCACAGGCTTATTTTGTTATCCTTAGGCGTCTTCCCCCGATTACCTCAAGGATTTGGGGGCTTTAATACCTCAAGGCGAAAATATTCATATGTATCCCTAACACGCGAAAAAAAAAAAAGAAAAAAGAAAAAAAAAAAAAAAAAAAAAGAAAAAAAAGGAAAGCAACCCGCCAAGTGGTTTCTCTGTTTAATTGCATGCAGGTGGCGTATTGCCTCGTCGTTAGTGCCCTTCTCTGAGGTGGGGTATTAAGTGGGGCGACAACAATCACAAAGAGAGTCCGAAGTCATGTTTTAAAACTTGCCTGAAAGCGGGGTAGACTGTCCTCTCATACAATTTAGGGACTCACACATCTGCGTGTCACTAGTTAAAGTCTTCCCTCTAGGACAAAGCAGAAGAAGTACATTAAAAAGTGTGGAAGGAGGCCGGGAAGGTGTGTGGTGTGGTAGGGGCCGGGGGGAGCGGAGAAGGGCGGGCGGGGCTGCGGGGGGGGCAGCAGGGGAGGGGGATGAGGGGGGGGGGGGTTCCACCGGCTGGGAGCGGGGCTCCATTTTCACCTCCGGGTATTTCCTCGAGTTGTTTTTGTTTTGTTTTTGTTTTTTTTCCCCTCGGCACTAGCAACTTTTTCTCCCCCAAACTCCCCGTCTTGTGATTAACTTCTTTTTTGGTCTTTAGATCTTCCCCTTTTTCACTGTACTGTGACACACGCTGTCTACCTCGCCTCACTGCTTTAAAAAGTAAGAACAGGAGGGGGTGAGAACTGTTAAACAAAGCCTACAGAAAGCGAACAATGGCCTCCATTCTGCTCCTCTACCCAAACCCCGAGTACAGAAACCCAGGCTCCTTAACCGGCCGCGCAGCTTCCCAACTCAACGGACCAACAACCCTCCAACTTACAAAGAGCAGAGAAACAAGCCCCTTCTCCCTTCATTAGTGCCTGCCTTGACCCAGAGCCTGGACAGTCCCCAGCGCCTTTTTTTTTTTTTTTTTTTCCTCTCACACTCCCCCCCCCCCCCCCGCCCCTTCGCTCCCTCCCTCCTTTCCCTGCTCCCTCTCTCCTCCTCTCGCCACCTTCTCTCCCCTCCTTCCCTCTCCACACCCCCCCTACCAGCACCCCGTGCCACTTATTTATTTATTTATGCGTCCCCATGCATTTATTTGAAATCGTCGCGGGTGAAAATGGAAAAGTAATTTCTCGTTATAAATATCTGGCGGTAATTGTGTTACTGGTGCGAGTTGTTAGGGGTTGTAAAAAGATACAACAGCTCAGTGGGGTGCTCAATTGGGGAGGGACAATTACAATAAAGAGCCCATTCAAGGGGGTTGCTAAAAAAAAGGAGGTAAAATAATGAAATAGTCGCAGCCTTCATTTTCTCTCTCTCTTTTTTTTTTTTTTTTTTTTCCCTAAAAATACTCATTCTCTTTCTTTTGCGCCTATAATGAATATTAATTTTACTCTTCCTGCATATGATGGAGAATTCAAAGAGGCACGTTTCCCTATTCAGGACTAGCCATGGTATAATTTATTAAGTAGCTTTTAGCAATCTTAAATCCATAAAAATAAACATCAAACAAGTACTTTCTCGCAGCATGAAGACTTTAGCTGGTAAATATTTACTGCTCTTTGGAGAGCTACCTGATTAGCAGCAGAGCAAGCTACACTGTACTTCAATGGAGACGTGGCTGTATCTCCTTCAGCTGAACTGAACGTGAAGCCATCCCTTTAATACACCAAACACGTCTGCATAGACACACACCGAAGGAGAAACCCACTTCTTAGGGCACAATTTCCTCACATATTTCAAGCACAACTCATAAACGTGGGGCCTACGGGGTTAAAGAAGCCATCCAGAAAGCCACCATTAAACTTCCAGCCCTCAGCTCTGCCAGCATGGACCACAGAAATGACAATGAGTAGATTTAAAGGAGGGGGGGGGGGGGTGGGTGGAAAGGGAGGGAAGAGAGAGGGGCGTAAAAATAAAAGCTACGAAACAAAACAAACCCAAACCTCAAGCACAGCCGAAAGCGTTTTACGAGACAGGGTGAGAGGAGCCAAGTGAAGCAAGCAAGGAAAGAGGTGTGGGGCAGAGGAGCTGTGGTTCTGCTCAGCAAACGCCTCCAGCAGCCGGCCAGGCATCCCCAGCCCAGGTCCTCTGGACCCTCACCCCCAAGCAAGATGAGCGCAAAATCTCCTTCTCCTGACCCAACCCGAACCCGCTGCTTCCCGCAGACCCGCGGACCCGCACCCGGGCGAGCGGGACACGGCCGGTTCCGGAGCGAGGAAGGGAAGGCAATTCGCTGTGTCCTAATAGGCCGGGCCTCATCTACAAATCGTTTTTTAATCTCGATATCTTGGCATAGTCTGATGGCGGATAGTAATTTTTTTTTCTCTCTCTCTCGGTGAAATCGTAATTAAACGTTAAGATGACAAAGTTTCGCGTCCTTGGGGCAAATGAGAAAAGGCTAAAACCGAATCGTTTTGCGATCAGGCGCTGGTCAGCAGTTATAAACATTTATTGGCAAGGGCCATTTGTATTATTTTATGCCCCTAAAATGGAGAAGATACCGTCACTTTTTTCTTCTAGGACGTTTTTGTCGTTTTCTAAAACGCCTCTGCCAGGTACATTTAATCGTCCGAGAAAGTTTGGTTTTAAACTTTTCAGAAATTATTCCTGCTCTGTCCGTCCCTGCAACACCTCCGTGCAAAGCGTTACAAGGTTAAATTCAATTCCATTTTTTTTCCAATTGCACTTGTGAGGGGAAAAAGAATCAAGTTTATTGTTGCTCCTAGGAGCAAAGCTGTTCTGTTGTGGGGTTGTTGTTGTTGTTTTGGGTTTTTTACACAGCGAAGAGGTTGTAACTTTAAAAATAAAAACCCCCAACAGCATACAAAAAACCGCTTTGCTATAGTGGGGGATCGTAGGGCAGGGGGACCCAAGGGGCTATTATTAGGTTATTCTACAAATAGGTGGTATTAGTTTTTTTTTTTAAAGCAAATAATGTTATTTTAAAGCATATCGATTTAAAAAGACAAAAAAAAAATTTCCTGAAACCGCGTCCACGGCGCTCCCGGTGCCCAGGAGGGACGGGGCGGTGCGGGGGCGGACGGTGGGGCCCGCGGTGTGCGGTGCGGTGCGGGCAGCTCCGCGCCCGCGGCGCTTCTCCCGCTACAGGAGCTGGGAAAGTTGCCGGCACTAGGGACAAGTTGGGAAGATCCCCGGGTGGCTGATTAAAGCTGACAGCCCTTCAGCTCCGCTCAGCTCCCCGCCTGTACCGCGCTTGGGAGCTGACTTGGCCTAGGATGTGATTTTTTTTTTTTTTTTTTTTTTTTTCTTTCCTCCACCCCCACCTCTCCCGCCCCCCCCCCCCCAGCGGCAACTTTCCCAGCCGTTCGCTCCCTCTTTTTCCCCCACGATCAGGGGTGCTCCTTCCCTAACCGAGACTCAGGGAACACAAAGCTAGAGCCGCGAATCAGGGTCTCCCTTCCCACGCGGCGTGGCGTGGGGCCGGAGCTCGGGCCCGGTCGGGCCCTTGCCTGGGCGTCAGGGACAGCTCCGACCCGGCCCGGGCTCTGGTCCCAGCGCCCCTAAAACCTGGGATACCGGCAGCATCGGCAACACAGACGCCGGCGCCTGTGGTCTCCCTGCCCAGCAAATGCTACGTGGGAATTACTGCTGCTGGTGTTGGCATTGATTTCCCAGTCAGATGCTTTAGCTTATCCAGAGGACACGGGCTTACGTGAAAGGCAGAAAGTTTGTGAGCTCCTGGGATGGAAAGTTCCCTGGGAAGCTCTCCGGAATGCAAATGGGAATATGAGAGAGAGGAGAGAGAGAGAGAAAGAGAGGAGGAGAGAGCGAGAGCCCTGCCTAAATATTAAAATGCAAGGAGGGAGAAGTTGGGAGAAGAAATGAGCAGACTCACCTTTATGAGGCATCCTGTCTTGTTGTCAAAGCTCCTGTCAATAGTTTAAGAGCGCACTGATTTAAAATGATGGTGCTTTAAAAAGAGTTGCCAGCAAAGTAGTTTTTCTCCACTGAAGCTGCTGCTTGTGTGATCTTGAATTCCTGGGAAGGAGACAGAGATTGACAATAAAATGGGCTGTCAGTGACTGGAGAGCGAGAGATAAAAGAGTGTGTGAGTGAAGTGGGGAGAGAGAGACAGAGCACACCTATGCTGATTGGTGATGGTTCAAGTGTATTAATGTATGTGTGCCTTGCTCTCTGCCTCGCCTCCACTGCTCTTCACTGGCCCATTAGCAAAGCCTGACCTCTGTCATCATCTTCCAGCAAAACACTTCCTCCCTGCGCCTTAACCAGAGCGGGAAATGCGGCTGAGCCGGGGCTGGCTTTTCAAACCCACTAATCACTCCGCAACATGCAAATGTTCCCTTCGCTCCCACACAAAATATTGCTTTATGCAAAGCAACGCCAGCGCCTCCCCGCCGCCCATTGGCCGCCCGCCGCCCGGCACGGCTCAATTGGCCCAAGCCGTTTGAATATGAATACTCTGGGCCCGGCTCTCGGCTCCCGGTTCCCGGCCCCGGGATCCGCACCCGCCGCCCGGCCAGGCCCCGGGCTCCGCCGACCCCGCGTCCGCCGCCTCCCAGCCGGACCTTCCCCCCCCCCACCCCCACCCCACCCCGCACCGCCTCCGAGCCGGGCCCCGGGGACCGGAGCGTTTTCAGGTCGGGCTGGGGGAGGGGGGAGGCGGGGAGGAGGGACAGGGGGTGGGGGGCTGGAGGTGGCGGGGGTGGGGGGGGTTGGAAAGGTCAATTTGCATTTAAACAGTTCTCTCCCATCCGACAATGGAGATAAGGGGAAAATAACATTCAAATGGTAAAGACATAAATATTTGGGAGACAGGCGCTTTGTCAGCGGTGAATCGCCCGGAGCTCCCCGAGGCCGGCAGCCCCCCCCCCCCCCCTTCCCCGCTCCCAGGGCCGGCGAGCGGGAGGCTCTGCCCGGCCGGGAAAGAGCAGAGCAAATACACCATTTACTTTGTGTATTGAGGGCTCTTGTGAAAGGCCTTGAAGAGTCCTTTACCAAACACTCACAAACTTCTCCCACGTGCCATTTGTTGACTAAGGGCTGCCGGGCTGGGTTGGGATGTTGTTGTGGGTTTGTTGGTTTTTGTTGTTTTTTTTTTCGCTTTTTTTTTTTTGTTGTTGTTGTTTTGTTGTTGTTGTATTTTTGTTTGGTTGGTTTTGGGTTTTTTTGTTTTTTTGTTTTTTTGTTTTTTTTTTAAGACACCATGGAGGACCTGGAGAGGAGGCGGGCAGCAGCGGGGTTCTGGGCAGTGCCACCGCTTTGTGCCCGGCCGCTAAAGGGGCTTCCCCCCGCCCCCGCCTTTTGCAAAGGGACCCCCTTCACTGACTGCCAGAAACTCAAGGGGGAAAGTAAGTAAATGACTTTGCTGCTCTGACCACACACCACAAGTACATTTGTTGAATGCCGAACTATTAAGACACACCTCAGTAAACTCTAAAGCAACCCCTCAGCGCATGCATTTAAGGTTACACTGGGAGCACCAGTCCGAGCTCAGGGTGTCCCAATCGGTTATGGCGAGTGGTTCGGGGGGAGGGGAGGAAGGGGAGTCTGCACAGGGAAAGAAAAAAAAAAAAAAAAAAAAAAAAAAGGCTTGAGGGAAAGAAAGGGAAGAAGGAGAAGGGACAGGGAAAAGAAATTCCAAGAGCCACCGCGGAAAAGTGGAGAGTATGAACGCGCAAGGCATAAAATGAAGTCGTAGCCGCATACACTTGACTTCTCTTGACATGTGAAAAGTGCTAAAAGTCAAAGCTCATCAATAAAGTATCTTGAAATTGAATAAGAGCCCTGACAACCATTGCATTCTTAAATAAAGTACAATGAGGAGACAAACGACTCTGCCAAGGAGTTTGCATGTGAGTGAAAGGGCGCCTCAATGGGAGCGGGATAATGGGCTGCCCGGCCGTCATGCACTGTCATCCCCGGTCCCGCCGAGAAGCTGCCACAGCTCCCTAATAGCACAAAATGGGCTCTTAAGAGACTCCTGCCTTCCCCTTCACCGATTGCTTCCCTTCCCATTTCCCCGATGCTGCGATGGCCACCGCCGCTCCGCGCCCGGCGGGCAGGCCCGGGAGGCAGGGGCTGAGGCGGGCACCCTTCCCCCGGACCTTCCTTGAAGCCGGGAACGGGCCGGGCAAAGTCTTCGGAGGCTGCGGGGAAGGGAGAACCGCTCAGGAGCTCCTGCCCTGGGACCCGTCCGGCCCCAATTGCAGATGCGAGGGGCTGGGGGCAGGTTTTCGGCTGGTCTCTTGCTTTCTTCTCCAGGCCTAAATCAACCTGCAGGTTACTTTTTATGTGTTTTGTTTGGTTGGTTTTGTTTTGTTTTGCTTTGTTTTCTTTTTCCCATGAGCCGAATATCGCAATGGATGTAGTGGAGCATTTGGGTGTGATGAGATCTCCCCCGAAGGTAAGGCAGGGCAGGAGTGGGGAAGCCAGCGCGGCCATTGGGCTGCAGGGCACCTCAAGGGGGGCTCTTCCAAAGCTAAGGGATGGGGCAGTCCTTCCTCTCCTGGCAGCCTCCTCTTCCCTGCACTCGCCTCAGTTCCTCCTCCGCGAAACTTTCCAAAGTGTCAGCCGACATTAAATTAACATGCCCGTGGCCAAACATCATTTCAGGAGATCTTTCAGAGAGAAAATAAAATCGAAACAAAAGCCAAAATAAAATACGAACCGGTATCCCTCTTGTTTCCCCCTCCAGGGAGAGATCCGGCGACCGTCCCGCCAAGGAGCCTGCTTGCCCTCTCCTACTTGCTGGTGGCCGAGGCCGGGAGTCCAACCGCACACATCCTGCAGGCGAGAGAAAGAGGCTGCGATTTGTAAGATCGAAGGCTCCAAAGGGGTTTTAAAAGCTGGGATTTTGTCCTTTTGCTGAAGTGAAGTCAGTCGTGTCCGTGGGTTTTGATCAGTTTGGTTTTTTCCTTGTTTTTTTGCTTTGTTTTTTTCCTGTTGCACTGCCTCTCTAGAAAGTGAGCGATTTTTTTTTTTTTTTTTAAACTCTCGTCCACGGGGCGTTAAAGGGGGGAAAGAGAAGAACCACAGTGTCCGAAGTCGCAGGCAAATATCATTTTTACAAGCTCTCAATTAGCTATCCCTTGGATTAGCACCTTCTTACGCCTCCTCGCCAGAATAAAGCAGCCGTAATCTTGTTGCTATTTTCCCCTCGGGCACAGCGGGCTTTGTGTTCCCTCCCCCCGAAAAAAACTTTTAACGCCCCCCCCCTTAGCGGAAAAAAAAAAAAAAATACCCGGGCAGAGAGGGGAGGGAGGGCAGGGGTGAAGCCGGTGACGTCACGGGGGGAGGAGGGGGGGGGGCACCGGTGGAGCGGGAGCCCCGAGCGAAAGTTGAGAGGAGGAAAGAGCAGCGGGGTGAACCGCGCCTGTCTGCGCGGAGCGGTGCGGTGCGGTGTCGTGCGGTGCGGCCCGCCCCGTCGCGTCCCGGGGCACGGAGCCCCGCGGGGTCTGGCCCGGCTCCGCGCCGCCATTTTACCTCGGCCCGCAGCGGAGGGGCTGCGCAGGACCCGCACCGGCCCGGACCCACCGAGCCCCCCGCACCGGCCCGATCACCCCTTGCTCGCCGACCGGAACAGCGGGTGGCCCTGCCTGCTTGTATTGCCCGGCTCCCCTTCGTCCTCAGCCCAGCGGTCCCCCGGCACCGGTGCCCGGCCAGGGGACACAGGACTTGGTGGGACTACCGTGCCTGGATACCTCCAAAGGAAATGCTAGCTTTGCTTTTCTTTTCCTTTTTTTTTTTTTTTTTTTTTTTTTTTTTTTTTTACTTTCCAGCCGCCGCTTGCCTTTCAAAAAGGCTGCCGAACTCCCCACCCGGCCGGCCTGTTTTTCCCGTTCCTTCTATTTTTTTTTTAAATTTAAAAAGTTTTTTTCAGAAAGTTTTTTTTTCTACTTTTAAATATGCTTAGCTAACCTTTTTAATCGGGAAAAAGGAAAAGCACTGCTGTAAGGTGCTCGGTGCTACCTCTTCCCAAAAGCCCTTCCCTCCTGCAAGATCAGAGTTGCAAAGCCCCCCCTGCCCATGGGCCGGCACCCGCACCCATGGGAGGTGAGCCCTGGCACCCCGAGTCCCCTGCAGTGCCTCTCGGCACGGACTTAGACACCCTTTGAAGTTTTCTACTTTAAAATCCGCTCAGGATTATTGTAACAAGCATTTTTCTGCATCAGTTTTTTGGTTGTGTTTGTGTTGGTTTTTGTTTTTTTTTCTTTTTTTTTAGCTATTAAAAAAATAAAAAAGGAAAGATGGGCATAATTTAAAAAGAGATTTTAAAAAAGGTAAGTAACTGTTATATATGACAAGGCCTTTTTTTTGTTTATTTGTTGTTTTTCCTAATTAAAATATTTTCCACTTTTTTACATCATCTCGTGCCTGGCTATTGATTTGTTTTAAACAACAGCGTTGGCTTCCCTTTCGTCTTTTTTCTTAGGTGTTGAAAGCAGAAAGTGCTGAGTTAGAGACTCCGGTATCGTCTCGTATTAATATCTAAGCTGCAAACTACCTTTTTTAATACCCTGAAAAATGCTTAAAGTCCTCTTGTCCAGTTCAGTCTAAAACTGAAGAGATACACAAATTCTGACGTCTTAGACTACAATGCTTTTGCCTTCAGGACACTTAATGCCTATTTGTATATGTAGAGATAGTGTTTGAAACCTATAATGCACAGGACACTGAGTTAAGTGGAGCTTTTCTACTTTATAAACAATCTGCAAAAAGTTTGGAATCGATTTAGCTTCTGTTATGTCGGCCTTTTGCACAAGACACAGATTCGTGTAGCAAGATAAAAAAAAAGCTTTTTGGACCCTGCCGAAGTCTCTCTGAAACTGGAAGACAAATATTCATCTTTCTGTACCAGAAAGCCTTTGATTAAATAGATGTGGAAAGTGTGCAACCGGACCCGCTGGAAAAGCCTTCAGAAAAGAAGGAGGGGGTGAAAGCTTAGCGCATCCTGACGGGCTTTTTAAATGCTATTGATTGGGACAAGCTGTTCAAAACCCCAGTAACAGTTAATCTGCCTGTTAATCAAGCCACTAAGGAGCTCAATGCGAGTTTTATTAGCGACTGGAGAACACAGACAGCAGAAAGGATCAAAAGCCTACACCCTTGATATTTGTAAAACCAGCCTTTCCCCCAAAAATATATTTTCAATTACAGAGTAATTCGGAGCTTATCAGGGCTCACTCGCAGCCCCGCACAGATGGTTCCGCAGGCGCTGCCAATGCCACCAAACAAAGTGAAGCAGCCCCGCATCGCCGGCCCTGCCGAGGTGCGGGGTTTAAAAATAACGCGGTTAAGGGCGGGGGGCTGGGGGTTGTCCCGCTCTTGCCTCTCCCCCATCTCGGGCTCTCCTGGCATCCCGAATTAGCAGCAAAACCTAAATTTGGCAAAGCACGAGGATAGAGAAACTCCTCGGATTCACGTCAACTGTGTTATTAGGCGGAGAGCTTTTTGCTTTTAGCTGGAATATTTGATTTATCGCGGCAACTTTGCAGGGTACGTTTCCCTCTGCCCACCCTTTTGGTGGAGCAGCTCATTTAATTCCTAAAAAAAAAAAAAGAAATTAAATCGCAATATTCGTCATTCGGAGAGCCAGAAAGTTGAATTTTAATCAATTTAATGACCAGAAATATTATTATATCTGCTAAAATCAACATTTGATGTTGTCATTTTTAATGCAAACCGATTGCTTTATATGTCAGCGAGATATGCATATAAAAGACTATCTGGTCAGAGGTAATTATGTCACAGCTTTTTCTCGGCATGACAGCTGGATAAACACCATCTCCAATAAACATCTCTAATTAGGGAGGAGGATCTGAGATAGATGGTGTTTGATTTATTACTGAAGGAGAGTGTCCATTTACCGGTATATTATAGTGAAGCATCACAGGGAGAGTTCCCGCTAATGCAACGTAAGGAATATTTGGAGATGCTCGGTGTTTTAGGTTTTACGCTCTTATTTTATTTCGTGTTATTTCTGAGGAAGAGCGACCTTTCTAGGATCTCTCTGTCTGCCACTGACGCCCTGGTTTAGCAGAGGGGCTGAGAAGGAAAGCCTGAGTTCGGGGAGTGAGAGGTGGTCGCCTCTCGGCTACCAGGCTCTCTTTCAGACCAAGAAAGGCGACCGCACCTTCACGGCGACCGGCGAGCCCCGGGCGTTACTCAGGGAAAGGCGGCTGGGACGCGGGCCCCGACGGCAGCTCATCTCCCCTCCCTCCCTTCCTCCCTCCCCGCAGTCCCGCCGCCCGCTCATTTTTCAGCGCCCCTCCGCGGGGGCGTGCGTGGCCGTCGCGTGGAAACCCCCCGTGTCCCGTTCCCGGTGCGGGGACTGGGGCCCGGGACGGCCACCAAGCTGTGCCAGGGCCTGGGAGGGCGCGGAGCGGGTAACCCCGACGGACACGGTAGCCTGCAGCTGCCCCCGCTACCTGAGGTAGGGAACGGCGTGGAAGCGGAGACCGGGTCACGGGGTGGGGGGGAAGGGGAGGGGGCTGCACGGCCCGCGTGGGGGGAAGTTTGGGAAGCGGCTCGTACCGCCGGCCGCACCCTCCGTCCCGGGGCGCCTCCTCCGAGGGGCGAGCAGCGTCCGGAGCCGCTTTCTCCCACCCCCCACACCTGTTGTGCGGGGCTCCAGCCCGCTCCCCTCGCCATCGTCCCGTGGGGTGGGGGGGTGCCCGGGGGTCGGAGTGCCCGGCCCCTTCCGTCGGACCGGCGGCAGGGAGAGGCCCCACGCCGGAGTGAGTGCCGAGGGGGAGGGGTGCGTGCGGAAACGTTACCTGTCAGCGGGAGCGGAGGGTTCGGGTGCGGCGGTCCCGCTGCCGGGAGGAGGAGGTACCTGGCGGCTCCGGTCGCCAATTTCCACGCAAGAACCTGCCACACAGTTTAAATGTCAATGACAGCAAAAGAGGGGTGCTGCCTTTGCACTAACTTTCCCTTAATATCCACGCCAGCGCCTCCCTCATTGGCTGGGCCGCCCCGGTGACGTCACGGCGGACAGTAGTTAGCTAATGAGACATTTTAGGCGACACGAGCACGGACGGTGCAAGCCCGGACACCGCCCGCCCCGACGGCGGGCACGGCACGGCCCGGCCCCGCCTGGGGAATCCGCTCCGGGGCTGGGCCGCGGGTCGGGGCTCCCCCGGGCAGCGGTGGGCGCTGCTGCCTCTTCCCGCGGCTCTGGGGCAAACGGAGGCTGCGGCCCGACGGCTCGCCCCAAACGCGGCACTGTCCGCAGCCGGGCCTGTTCCCGGCCTCCCAAGCCAAGGTTTAGGCTGGGGTTTGTGGTCTTCCCCTGTGAAATGCCTACCGAGGGGGAGGGCACGGGTGCGTGGGTAAAAAGAACCCCCCCAAAACTCGGCTCAGCCCCGCGGCTCTTCGGAAACACCATGTTGTCCCCATCCCACTCGCGCCTCTCCTGGGTGAAAGGGATGCTGGCCCCTGACAGACGGTGCGGGCAGGACACGGAGCGCCCAGGACACGCGTGGGCAGCCTGTCTGTGTCGTGACAGCCTCTGCGGGTCATCCGGGCCCAGCGGGTCGTGCTCGTGTTCCCCACTCTCCCCCCCCTCCCCCTCCCATTAGAGAGGGAGGGAGAGAGGCCGTTATTTGCACACACTTGTTAGGGTAAATAATTTATCAGCAAAGTGTGTCCCCCCCCCAGCAGCCGATAGTTTTATTGAACCGCACTTAAATGTTTCATGAACCTGCTGCCTGCCTGGGATGAGGCGGAGGCTGCCAGAGAGATTTGATGGAAGCAATGACGGGGGTTGGAAGGAGAGGGCATTGCGGGGTACAGGGGTGCAGCGGGGATACTCGGCCGGGCCTGGGTCGTGCTCTTGTCGGGCTCTGCTAGCCGGGGTCCGGCGGCCACCACCGGGACAGGGAGCCCGGGCCGCCCGGTTCTGGTCCCAGGTGACCTTTCCTTTTTACGCGACCGGGCCGAATAAGTCCCGCGCGTTGGCAGGTAGCGATGGCCCCGGGGGGTGAGGGGACCGGTCCGGGAGGTGAAGACCCGTCGGTGCTGCCAGGAAGGGGTTTCGAGGTGCGTTTGGAGACGCTGCCATTAAGGGGCTTGCGGCTCCCTGCAACCCTGCAGGGTCCTCCAGGGAAGCGTTGGAAACACCACGGCTCCCGCCTGCTTATCTGGCTGTCAATAAAAGGAGATGGCTCCTAAAGCAGGGCCAGGTGCTGCCTTCCCTGCTCTCCAGCGCGCCGCTCTCCAGAAACTGCTCAGGCGTGAAGCCAAGTCTGCTTGGCCAGGCCTCGGCGGAGGCAGGGAAACAGCCCCCACGCCAGCACCAGGGCGCTCTCTGTTTGCCTTTTTATCTCCCCCCCCCCGCCAAAAAAAAATTAATAAAAAAAAAATTTATATATATATAAATATATATATATATATAGGGAGAGAGAGGGAAGCGAGGCAGGAAGGTGGGGGAGTGCCGGGAGCAGAGTCCGTGTTTGGCTGTGAGATATCCACAAGGTCTAAGAAAAAAAAAACAACAAAAAAAAGTATATTAAAATAATAAAGGATGAGGGGGAGAAAGGTGCAAAACGCTGCACTCAGAGGCAGGAGAAACCTGAAGGAGGCCGGGCCGCCTCTCCCCGCCGGGCTCTGGTTCGGGACCCTCCGCGTAGCGAATGCCCCGGGCAGGCACCGTCTCACCCCTCGGAGGGCGGGTGCGGGGGTGTGCGGGGGTGTGCGGTGCGGGCAGTGCGCGGAGAGCCCGGGCCCCGCCACGGCCGGGTGGGGTGGCTCAGGCAGGGAGCAGTGCCAGGGCAAAAGCCCCCTCTATGTCCCTATTCTTTTTTTTCTTCTGTCACTAGCGGGTCCTCAACCTTCACCTGGAGCATGGAGGAGGGAGGTGGCTCCGCGGTGCAGCGCGGAGCGGAGCCCCGCGGACGCGGAGGGGAGCCGGGCAGGGGCACGGCAACGTGTTACAAATTTATAAGCATTATACATATTTGATTTACACCACGATACGAAGTTGTGTTTGTTGCTGGGTTTTTTTTGTGTGTGTGTGTGTGTGGTTTTTTTTTTTTTTTTCCTGAGGATGCCCCAAACCCCCGTGTTCACATAGATTGAGCAATTCTCAACACACACTGTAATAATGAGCTTTAATTCTCTACCCAAGCAGAACTTGAGCAATAATAATAAGCACATCAGAACAATTTGTTTACTGTGGCATTGCACAGGCTGCAGGGTCCAAGACTAGCTACAATAAACGGTAAAAACCAAAGGAAACTCTCTAGAACAGGAAAAATATTGCGATAGAAACGTGGTTTTGGCTTCCAAGGAAAGAGACACTCGACTAGCATTTTAGCTGGGATATTTAGCCCTTGTCCAAGGTATGTGGTCTTAAATAATTTCTTTTTATTTTCCTCACATATTTCTTTGCTTGTTTAACACTTCTCTTTTGCCCCCAGGACTGCGTTTAAACCTCGATGCGAAACGTAATTTTCCTCTTGGTTTTTTTGGGTGGATTTTTTTTTTTTTTTTTTTTTTTAAATCCTCTCGTCCTGTCGGTTCAGCCCTCTCGCAGTTTGATAGGAACTGAATAGCTCCATCTCTTCGAATAAAAAAATACCTGAGTTATTCTTGAAATGGCTTTTTTTGTGTATTGCCATAGAAAAGTCTGCGAGCTTTCCTCCTTGTCGTGTGGGTGGCAGCCTGCGAGGCTCTCCTGCAAACCTGGGAAATGGTTGCAAGTAGCCAGGAGAGCTGAGCAGTCGCCAAGAGCGGGCTGAGCCGGGGCACCTCTGGTTGGGAGCCCTGGCGAGCTGGGAACTTGTTGTAACAAGCGGGATTAGTGTGCGGGACTGTGTGCTGGGCTGGGGGGAGGGGGGGATTTAAGATGCTGCAAGAAACTTCTGTCAACTGAAGCGTCCTAAAGACAGAAATTTTGCAGAAAGATAACGTTTCCCGTCGTAGAGAATCTCACTGGAGCCGCCTGTATTGTAAGACTATCATTTTCAGTGCTGTAACCTTGTTTCAACTCCCCCCCCCCCCCCAAAAAAAAGTAAATTAAAAAAATCAAGATTAAAACAAGAAATCCCACAACAGCCCAACTTTTTACTTAAAAAAAAGGAGAAACGTATAGCTATAAATAATTTATTTATACCTTAACTTTGCTTCTGGGATTTCTGTTTCCTTTATTTAAAATTTTTTTTATTTTTTTTTCCCCGAGGACTCTTGATGCTATTAATTTGTCTAAAACTTTATTCTGGGCTGTCTTGAATTATTTCACTTCTCTATCCTTTAAAACATTTTCATAATAAGCGTGACTCCGGACAATGTTTGATTTGTTTTTCTCCCCTCATCCCGGTTTAGACTGAGACATTAGCTGAATTCCCTGGGGGTGATTGGATGCAATTCGCTGAAAGTCGACAGGCACGTCCTGGATGTTAGAAATTCACTTTTCCTCAACGTGACAAGGCTGAGTTCGATCTACAATTGTATTTGAAAGGGCAATGAGCGGAAAGATCTCCCATCATTAAAGCCTCCCTCTTCTTTAGCAAAATAACAAGATACTTCATTTGCACACAAACACTCAGGAAAAAAAAAAAATCCCCAAACCCCAACGGACCCGCGATAAGTCTTTAATAAAACGCTATCTCTGCATAATTTGGGAAGGGGATGACGACATATCAAAAGGTATCCGAGGTCCCCCAAAGCGCCCATGTGATCAAGTTGACTTTTTACTTTAAATCTTGAATAAGAAGTGAGTTGTAACAAGGGGATTTGCACTTACTCCATGACCCTTGTAATTGGATTAAATATAGACTGAGACGTACAAAAACATACCAAGATTGACACCTGCCAACTGGACTTCCTTATGATTGATTGTGATGCTTCGTGCTGGCAACAATAATGAAATAAATTGTATGGATAAAACAGCACATTTGTCATTTCCGTGCCATAAGAGAGGAAGGCAGCGTGTTAGGCAAGCTGTTATCTGACAGCCACCAACAGCAGACACAACTAAAGAGCTAAACAAGGACTCCAGACATTGACAAGACAAATTATAACTTGTCACAACCTTTTTAAATGCAGAACTTTTCAATTAACATATATATTGCTGGTACATAGAAGATCGGGGGGACTTCAAACATAAACAGACAGGGACGGAGGGCGTCGGGGGGCCGGGAGAGGCTGCGGTACCGGCGCTCCCCCGCCTGCCGGAGCTCACCGGAGCCGCGGCCCCGGGAACGCCGCCCGGGAGCCGTCCCTGCCCCCGGGATCTGCTCTCCGGGGCAGCGGGACCGGGCCATGGGACGAGCCACCGGGACCGCTCCCGCCCGCCTTTGTCCGCGCATCGCGGAAGGGCGCGGAGTAAGGGGGTCCCGGCTCAGGTAGAGCATCCCCTCGCGTTTTGTAGGGCTCCCCGGTGATAAAATAACATCCGCTCAGCCGCTCAGCATCCCGCGGTGGGAGGCAGTGTGTCCCCTGGGTAATAGCTTTGGATTTATGGCTCCCGGCGGCAATTCGCGGAGGGGGGGGAGGATGGATGCGGAGCGGGAGGGCAGCCGCGCCCGGCCGCACCCGCGCAGCGAGGTCAGCATGGGGATCCCAGCAGTGAGCTGAGCCGGGCAGGGCTCGGCTGTCCCCTGCCCACCGGCTCTGCTGGGTCCCCTCCTTGAGGGACAGGGAGGCAGCCCCCGCAGGACCCCCCTGGGGGAACAGGGCCGGGGCTGAGACCCATCCCCACTCCCACGAGGGTGGCCCCGTCCCTCGTCCCCTCACGGCCCGGGTGTCCCGGCGAGGAAAAGCCACTGTCCTGCCCAGGAAGGGGAGGTCCCCTGCAGGAAAAAGGGAGCCCATAAGGGAGTGAATTTGGGCCGAATTTTCCAGGATGCTCAAAAAGGCACAAGCTCCCAGGGCCTGAGGTCGGGAGGGTGGGGTCAGTGTCCGGATTTGGGCCAGCTGGTACCTGCCGGGTTATTTCTGGGTGAGCCCTGTCCTTCCCGGTGAGGCGGGAGACTGAAGCGGGCTCGGACCTGAGCCTCCTGCCCCAATCCGCTCCTGTCGCGACCCCCAAAAATGACAAGGAAGCTGCCGAGCATCTTCACCCAGGAACGGGGTGTGCTTTGCCCCGGGAAATTCTGACTGACCCGGGCCAGCAAGCTGCTCCCTCTGACGGGGCCAGCATCCCCCGGGAGCAGAAACAAATCCTCAGTCTTCCCGAAAACTTCCCAGAGCTTACACAAATATTTTTCACTCCCGTTTCTTTTGTCTGAGTGGGTTTCTGCTGGGTCCGAGGTTCGGCTGAGTGGCAGAACCGCAGGTCTGGGGCAAGACGGTTCTCCTGGTCATTGCTGGGGGCATAGAAAAAGGACCCTCCCCCCAAAAACCCCGAGTCCCAACTTGGGAAAAAATAACTAATATTCTAAGGCAACCTTTCCATTTGCTGTAATTACTACCAAACTCATTCCTCTAAATTAAATGCTGCAAGTGATTTGAATCCTTGCAAAGCAAAACCCAAGTTCCATCGAATTAGTTGTAGCCTGCCTGCTTTCCCCAGTGACTGCATCTATTAACATTATAATCTCAAACACCATTTTTTATGTAACACTATTGTTAGTAAATCAACTCCTCAGGTCCACAGAGACGCTGACCCCTGGCAATTCAGTGAAAGTGTAATTATCTCCCCGAATCTTGGACAGATTTAAGAGATTACATTTCAACTAAATCTATATCAATGCTAATTTTTTCCAGACTCCAGGTGCTAGGCACTCTGAAATGGTGTTTCTGCCCAGCAGAACGGGTTACAAAGAGGAGAGGGCTTGCTGTGTAGAGGGCCAAAAGAAATGAATCCCCACATAAAATTACACCTATTTTTTTGCTACAAAACCTGGTTCTTGTATGGCAAAGTTAAACAAAGCAGCTATGCTAAATTAGCGTTAAATAAAGGCTAGTTTAATGCTCGGTTACAGTCAACTGGTGTATATTTGATGGCTAATTGTCTATCAAAATTAAAAAGAAAAGAACAAATGATTCGTTATAAGAAGGTGTTAAAAGCTTCGACAAAAGGACATTTCACAAATATAATATCTGTGGACGGCGAATTGTCCTTTTGAAGCTTTTTTAATGTAGTAAAGGCCTGGGACTCCCTAGATATTAATAATGGGGTGAAACGTGTTCCTCTATTCGGAAAGAGCCTCTTTTAAACCAGACGCCTTGATAAAAAAGGCAAGGACAATATTCCGGGAGGAACGGGGACCCGCGTTGCTGTTATTTCCGACGGCCACTTAAATAAATAATGCCTCGGCAGTAAAAAGGCATTTAAATGTTATTTGGTTTGCTCTTAAAGAGACCTAAGCGCCTTCCCGGAGGAGAGCAGCTCTCATTTGCAAATCAGCAGGGAGAAAACAGTATTTGTAGGGATGCGGGAACCGGGGTGGGGACAGATCCTGCCCCAGGTGCGGTGCGGAGCCGCCCGTTCAGCATTTATTTATCAGAGTAATGGGCCAAGAAATATTCCGGGCGGGGGGGAGGGGCAAAAATAAGAGGAAAAAAAAAGGTAAATCAAACAAAAAAACCTGTCGGGAGAAGGTAGCGAAGCGGTCGCTGAGGCAGTGTCAGAGCCGCTTCCTCCGCGGGCGCGGAGCCCTGCGCGGCCGGTCCGCATTGGAAGGAGAGGGTCCGTGCCCTGGCGGAGGGGGTGTGGGAGAGCCGGAGTATGCAAAAAAGCCCCGACTAAATCAGGCAGCAAGAACGACAAACCGACTGGAAAATGGACCCATGGAGCAGCAAGAATGTACTTTTTTATCTTTGACAACTTGTGTCCTAAAGAAACTATCTTGAAGATAATTGAAATGATTACAATTCATTGCTGCCTTACTTTGAGTAGGAACAGTCAAATAATGAAACCTTAGTAATACAGCAAAATTTTAATTTACATTACACCACCGCTCGAGGTTTCCTTTTTTTTTTTTTTTTTTTTTCTCCTTTCCTTTTTTTTATGCCCAGCTTTCCCCAGAAATTTTGTGCTCACACATAATTCTGCACTTCCTTGCATTATTCATATTTTTGGGGTTATTTTCCATCCCCTCTCACTCTTTCTCTTTTAGTAATGGTCTTCTGTGGAACTTCCAGGTGCAAGGGGGGGGGGTTTCCTGGAAGGACGGTACCCTTAGAAGCAAAGAAAAACCCCCAAATGAACCCCAGCGAGGCCAGGGCAGCTGCTGAAGCTGGGTAGCAGAGGAGATTCTCCTGCCCCACAGCCTGAGTGGAGGTTTAGGCTAAGCCCATCTCCTGTAAACCCCTCTGGTGACTGCAGGAGGGGAGGTCAGCAAAAAACTCTGCTCAGGCTGCCATGGCCCCCATCAAAGTCTGTCCCACTTAGGGCAGTGGTGATAATTCATTTTTGGAAGTTATTCTGGCATTCAGTCTCTCCATCATTATTATTTTACTATTACTATCACTATTATTCTTATTACTAATGCTATTGTTATTATAATTTTTGACAGAAAAATCTTTCCTAGAAACTGTAGGGTGTCTCCAGTGACGGGGAGTTGGTTGAGATATTTTTTTGCCAGAGCTTTGGGCTGGAAGAGGGCAGCAGGGCTCACCCTCAGGAGTTGCAATGGAGCCAGTGTGACTCTCTGCCCCAAAGCTTCCCATCCCAGTCTCCCCTGGTTCCCCTCCCAGCTGCCCCCCCAGCCTCCCTCACACTTATTGGCCATGGTGCTGCCCAAACCCCTTTTCAGCCTCTCGCCTCACAGATTGTCTGGGAGGCAGCCTGCCTTTTAATCCAAGTCAGAAATGGACCAGGGTACTACATCCTCAATGCAACTAACTGTTTCTAAAAAAAAGACCATCTGGTAATTGTCTTCCTTTAGATCTTCCCTTAATTATGCTTTTAATTAAAGATGGTTCAAGGCATTGGACCACATGAAGGGCAGTAATTACAAATTACATTACAAACCCAACAGATGTAGCTCTATCTGCTGGGAAAAAGGTACTGGAATAAAATTTGACTAAACTTTAGGATAAATTAATCTGCTGCCTTGAGAACAGAAGCACATTTTTTATTATGCAGACTCTAGCCAGGATTTAAGTTCTCTGTCATGATTGTTTTCATATTTCTTTGACATCTATTGATTTGGAGGCAGCTGCAAGGCTTTGTCACAAGAGAGAAGAGCAGTCACAATATATTAGCTTGATGGCATAACTCGAATATGAGTAGGAAGGATAGAAACATGACAGGGATCCACGTGACCGAGTGATGGGTCTCCAACAAAATAAAGAAATTAATTTTTAATAAAAAGCTTTAAAAATACCACAGCTAGTGCAACAGCAAGGGAAACGACAGAACTTGTTAATTATCAAGAGTTGTAGCCTCTGAAATTTACCCCTAGGAGGGGACAGGCTTTTAATTTCCAGTTAGAACTTGTACATTGGGCAGAAATCACAAGGAGCAAAGCCCCCACAAAGGGCACACTTGGCCAAAGCCCACCTTGCCCAGGGAGCCAGCCCTGGCCTGGGGACACAAGGACACCCGGCCACCACATCAGGGCTCCTGTTCCCTGTCAGGCACTGGAAATGAGCATCCCAGCTTGCTCATGAACTGCTCAGAGGCAAAACTCAAAAATCCCAAGTGGAGTCAATATAAAGCCCTCTTGGTGAGTGAATGCAAAGCAATGCAGACATGATAGCCTCTGTAATAAGGGAATGCAGTGGAGGCTCAAGGATTTCCAGAGGGAACACTGCCCCACTTATCTGTGGTCACTGATGGCTCCGTATAAGCTACTTATAATGTGTATTGCAGGGCTGGAGGAATACAGGTGTATGAGCTCTTCTGAGATGACCTGGTTTGCAGAGGCTGCTGGCATATCAGGAGGAGATCAAGAAGTTATGGGCGTGAGGGTTTACGAAACCAGGTTCTGGTTCAGTGGATAAAGACATGACTGATGATCAAGAAGCTGTTTTTAAGCCTATCTCCAGTTCAAAGTATGTGCCTCTCCTGCGTTTAGCCAAAATCCTGTGCTAAATGTATAACTGGGAGCTCAAAGTATTTGAGCAGGTTTGGGCAAGGTAGCAGAATTTCCCTGTCTGGGGGAGGCTGTTTGTTAAAAGCAGTCATTGAAGTCAAGCTGGAGAGCTGGGACAGTGAGGATTCACATGTCAGACGCTCCATCAGACCATTAAAAAGAAATTAAGTTGGGATGTTTTGTCTTTCCCTCTCCCAACTCCATCTCTGTGGGAAAAGCACAAGAAGAATCCAGCCAGAGCCTTACTGTGGGGGGTGAGGCTGTCTCCCCTTCAAGCCACAACACAGCCTGTGACGCCTTTGGCATCTCTCAAGGGTGAAATTGGACACAGGAGACTTTGGGTGCGAGGTTGCTTGGAGTTCCCCCTTTTCTTGCCTGCAACTGCTTGCACCTGCACCCCCCAAGACCTTTCTGGCTGTGGGAGCAGTTCAGGGGCACCCCGAGTCCTCAGACTAAATGCATGCAAGACTGTATCTGCCTCTGGCTTCCTTCTCTCTCACACACACACACGGTGATGCTCTTCCCATCCTGTTTCAGGCGTGATTTCCAATGTGCCTCTGCTTAACTGAGCACCACGGGACCTGGCCCAGCTGCCTTCAGCCCCAAAAGATGCTGAAGCACAAACCAAAGGCAGACAAACACACACCCCTTGCACCAGACCTCGACGACACATTCACACTTTCACACACCCTCTCTTAATAGTGTCACAGTTTTTTTCCTTCTGAGGAGCGCTAACCCCTGTGAGCCTCTAACCCATTTTCTTACCAAATTCTGGATTTCATCCTGTGTGCTGTAGAGAAAGATGAACGGCTCCTCGTGGCTTCTCAGGGCTCTCATGTCAGGAAGGTAGTTATTTGCACAGACCTCTTCAAATGCCTCCTAATCAGCCAACTCTGGGTTTCCTGTAATACTGTAATTTCTGATTGCCAAGTGTCAGTAGGTATGGTTACACAGATCCAACGCTCTGTACATTACAGCTCCTAGACTCTTATTTCATTTTAAAATGAACAAACATAGCATTCCTATGTTCCAGTTTTAGGCCTGTATTTGGCTATCATTTCCTACTTTCTAAAAGTGACCCTGATGATACAGTCACAGATCAGAAATGCAGAAAAATTTCAGGTTTAAAAATTATCTTACTGTGCAAATTCCATATGCTATTCAGGAAAACCTATGCACACGATGCAATCAGTCAATATAAGATTATAGATCCTCCTGAAAAGCTCATAGTGCTTATTTACAGAAATATTTTTAAGTCTTTGCATATCATAAAATAAAAACTTTAAAATGAGATTTGATATAGAATATAGCTTTACTTCAACAGATGTATATGATATGTGTATATATTTATATTCTGTGTTGATTTTCTACATAGAATATAAATATATTTAAATAAATCCATATACAGAAGATTTATGTTATTTATGGAGTATATAGAAATAGAATATAGATTCCTATAACAATTAATTTCTTTTTGAGTCATTTGCTCTGCTTGTGGCCCCATGTGTCACCATTCAGAAAGGATGGAACTTGCTGCTGGACAAATCTTTCTTTGTGAAATACATGAAAGATCACAATTTTACTGATCTATAGGTAAATTTCAGAGCCTTTTTGGTGATGTGGTCTGTCCTTCTTTACCTACCAAGTAACCAAGTGAAACGTGCTTTTCTTTGAGTTGCAAGTGTCACCAGATATAATGTTGAATCCATCTATAATGCTCTGGCTTTCCCAGAGCTGATCAGAAGCTTGCTGACATGATGGACAAATTCCCAGATTCACGTGATATGGTCACCAGGATGAAATCACAGCTTGCACAGTGCATGATGATGTTTATGTCAATAACTGAATACCCCAGTTTATATTTCTATTCTTCTTTCATGATCAATATGAAGCATATTCTTTTCCTATTGTTTTAAATTGAGATTTTTCTTGAAAAGTGGTCCTTACAGCTATTTAGTGTGGAGAATGTATAGTCTTATGTATGAACTCAGTGGTTCTGGGGGTCTGCCCAGGATGTTGGACAGGGATTGAATGCAGAGAGCAAACAATACATGGAGGAGTCTGTCTTTAACAGAGGGTCACTATGCATGTGTGAATCGTATCTCAAGCAGTAATGATGTTGCATAAACTAGCAGTTTCAGAAGTGTAGAGTAGATGCAATAATGTCAGTGTCTTTTTTTTGGTGCAGAAGAGCTTATTTCTTGAAGTTTCTCTGAGCTGATGTTGTCTGCGGAGGGTCAGGAGTTGGGAATGTCTGCATGATTCACAGCAGCAAAACCTAGCTCTGCAGGTCAGTCTAAATGACCAGAAAATCCTTCTGTCAGGCTGTCATGCACTTTGTGAAGCCATGGTTTTAAACATGTGTATAGATGGAACATTGTAATTTTTCTCCAGTTTTAAAGACAGATTGTCTCAATCATCATAGCAAACAAAGGGTGAGAAAATACTCTCTCCAAGCAGAACAGAAGCAAATTTAACACTTTCAAAATGCACTGACAATTACTTTCTTGGGCATAGTGATGGCACATTTTTAAGGTGTAATATTTTGGAGTTCAATCCATGTTAGACATTTGTGTTAGGCATTGTATTCAGGTTGTGCTTTGCTCAGTGATAGCAACTTCATCCATAATGGGTCAGATATTGCAGACTTGACACAGAGTCTGGAAAACTTCACATTCTGCATCTCTGTCAGTGTGTTTGTTCCAGTTAGGTTTGAAAATAAGTATCAGCTTGGGTAAAGAAAGAATATATATTAATATATTCATCTTAGAGTAAGTGGGAAAAGCTTGAAGCTGCTGTGGTGTTTGGAATGATAGGAATGGCCCCTGGGCACAATATCCAGGGTATTTGTGGCAATTTCTAGAAATTCCAAGGTGTATTAATTCCATGGCTTTTCAGTGTCATACCCCCAAACACTGTCTGTTTGTGTATTAGAACCTAAAGGTTAACTGCAATGGGAACATTTCTTAATACATCTTTACTTTTTCTGAATAATTTAAAATTTCCAGACATTGCTGGGGACTCTTCCCTGCTGCCTTCATCAAACTATTCAATTGTCCTTAGCCAATGGTTTGCAAATTTTTTAAAAATTTCTTCACAAGGTCACATTTATCTGTATATGATCTGTTATGGGTTAAGTATACCAAAGGGAGAACTCTGTACATGAAAACTCCAGATAAAGATACAGCAGGACAGAATTTTTTTTTGTCCGTTTTTACAAACAAGATTTACTGAGAAAGTCCAATGCTTCCTTCACATCACCACCTCACCAAACCCCACCGGGAGTGGTACTTAAGCTGGTACAATACAAATAGATTCCAAAACAAAGCAAATCTAGACCAAAGCAGGAACTTTTGCAAATACTAAAACAGTTCTGTTCTTGTCTTAAACAAGAAAAATATCTTGGTTTGTCTGTGCTTTGTTTGTGGGAAGAACAAGCACCTGGCTGTTAATGAGTGGTGTACACCACTGCTGGGTTCTGAAGGACCCATTTGTGGTTCTGAGCCTCCTCAGCTGGGCAGCACCAAAGCACTCACTGCTTACATTAACTTTTATGTTTTTCCCAATGAAATAAGAAATCCCAAAGCAAACCCTGTCAGTCAGGGACAATGTATAGATTTGTCACAGTCCTTGGAGGACTGAGAATCCTAAAATCAATGACTAGATTACACTGATCTGTGTTTGTAGATGTCTCATCTGAGATATATAGAGTATTGATAGGTTGCTTTATTTTACTGAAGTGTTTCAGATCACCAAGTGGGAAGGCACAGTAGAAGGGTAATTACATTTTCTGGTGTAAGAAATACTTTTTAAGGAAGCCAAAGCCGTGGAATTTGATGTGGTTGTAAATTGCTGCTACCTCCTGCAATATGTTAGAGCATACATTTGATTACGATATCACTGTGTTACATGTGGTCTTGCAATAACAACTGAGCATTTCTGATTCAAGCACAGGGATGGAGAGACACATAAAAGCATCTGTGTATGTGGACAGGGAGACAGAGCCTTTCCTGGATATGTACATTTAAAATACTTGATGCTGTTTCATTACTGATTTCTCCCGGTGCACATACCTGCTTAATACTAAATAGTGTGATGGAAAAAAATCCCATGGGTAGTGATTAGTGGGACTATTTGGACATTAAAAATCCCCGTGATTGTAACATTTTATGTAGGACTTTATATTACCAGTAACAGTGGGATTTTGGGGAATAAGGGTATTTGTGGTCTGTCTGATACTGTTAAATACAAAGAGTTAGAGAATACAGAGCAGTGAGCAATTGCTGCATGCATCAAACAGAGATCTATATTGATTGTAATAATAGGTGAGTAACACTAACCACATCTGGCAGAAGTGTGCATCATAGCCCAAAGCCAGATTTACACCTAGATGTAAAAAACAGACTAAAGCTGTATGGAGGAAAGCTTATTGTCTCTGAGGCAGAAGGAAGTTTAGGCATTGCCATCCCCTCCTCCCTGTCTGCTGCTCGGTGTTTTACTGCAGACAGCAGTTACTTGATCCACCATCTGCAGGTAAAAGGCAAAAACATCTGAGTCAGATAGTGCAAATTTTGAAGATTTTGCATGTGGACATCTAGGTTTTCTAGAAACAATGTATTTTTCCAAGGGTCTTTTACAAAATCTGCATGACTTCTCTCTGAGTCACATGCTGAATCCCCCAGTTTAAAAAAAAATTCCCTCTTTACTGTCAGGTTTTGACTAACAGCTCTGACATCTTCAGACAGTTGTTTGAAAATCTTCTGTACAGTTTGTGCAGGAGCACACAGCTTTCATTTGTGAATAATTGTAAGACCCAGGGTCTTAAATTCATGAGGGTGCAATGGAGGCTCATGCACATCAATAGGTGTTGAAATTCTTGGACAATAAAGAATTTACAGCAGCTTTATAATTGATTTTTTTCCTTGTCTTCAGCCATGTCCTTAGCAATGGTTATTGCCATATTCTTTGCATATTTGGAGGAGTAAATGAAGTCTCTATGTTACATGCACATCTTTTGGAGCCTTTGCCTGAAGCAAGATAAAAAAATGATCTGAAATTAAGGGAGTGTTACATTTTCCCTAAAAATATTATCCACAGATCAAAGCTGGTATAAATAATGTTCTTTATAGTAAATAGCCATAAACAAACTCATTAATTTTAGATACCTGTTCCAGCTTGAATCAAACCAACCCCCTGAAAAAAAGCAGTAGTAAAGGCAAGAAACATCAGGGAGGAAGAAGAGACAGAGGAAAACCTAATGGAAGGAATCCCAATATTGACAGATTATGCAGAGCAGGAGATAGGGTAGAAAACCACAGTCAAACACAGACAGAAATATGCTGCTTAGCAGGAGGGGGCACCTACCTAAGCCATCTCCAATTGGCCTGATTTGCCCTTCCCCTAAAATGTAAAGCAAGCTCTCTTTAACACAGAAAACTTTCTGGAGCCCTGAATCTTTGGGGGGGATAGGATGGAAAAGTCACAAATACTGAGCTGTCTGTGAGCTCTGGGACATGTACAGCCCACCTGCCTCCACGGAGGGCTGGTTCTTTTTCATGGGTCCCACATATCCAGGGAGATTTGGTTTGACCATGAGGTGCTGCTTGCGTGGAATAAAACCTACAGCAAGCTCCAAGAGTGCAGGGGTGGCTTGGGAAGGTTTTAAGATGATTTCTCTCTAATTTGTCCCCAAGACAGAGTTTGCTGGAGTGTGGTGATGGTTCTTGAGGAGTGCTTCTCCTAAAATTATTCTGCGTGTGGTTTTGCAAGGGATTTCACTGGGGCTCTGAGCTTCCTCACTTTAGGGTTAGTTAAGGTTCTGCCTGAATCTTTGCAAGCTCAATAGTTTGTATCATAATTATAAAATATTTAAGAAAAGTCTTGGTATATAACATCTAATGAATCATCTATGATCACAACAGAGCAAGGCAACCTTTGCCTTACATTATTTGCAACTGAATTGGACTCTGCTTTAATATGCTGTTTTACAAATTACTTTTGTCTCATAATACAAGAAATAATTTTGTTTTACTGATATGAGATGTTCTAAAGTGATAAAGGCTCTCTCTGTATCTGGTCCTTGCTTAAAAGCAGTAATTTATGTTGCTTGTGTGCGTTCTTTTAAACACTATTCATACATCTATGAATCAATCACTTGAGGAAATTCATTGAGAAAACTGCAGAAATGCATTTTTAGCACAAATCTCTTATTCAGTAGAACGCTGGAGTTTTACTAAGGGGATTTTACCTCCGGGAATAAAACATACCATGCATTAATTTTACACATTTTTAATGATATTTTATTGCCCAGTAAAGCATAACCACAAATATCCCCACGTATCAGAGAGCTGGTATTGCTGCAGAGCAGATCTGGTTCTGTGTCTGAAGGGGTCACTGAAAACTAGATCTGTAAGTTCCCACATGGCAGAGTAAGCCTGAGTAATTTTAACAGCAGTTTATATAGGCAGCTTCAGTGCAGCCCAGATGTAGCAAAGAAGCCTTCCAGCCTGCACATAAGCTGTAAAAATGCAGAAAACTCTTACACAGACAGCAACTGCTTTTGAAACATTAATGTCATGGTCACAGCCATGTAATCATTTTGGAAGGCTCTTTGCTGATAGGTTCATAATGTGGATTAAAAGCCAGAAAAATGCAGTGTTAAACAGTGTGCCTCTACTCTTCCAAGCACAAACCAAGGCATCAAACATGAGGAAAACAATAGTTACCCTACAAGCATTTTTTAATCGAGACAAGAATGTGTTTGTAGATGTTTAATGTCTGAGACCTACCTGAAATCCTTGTGCCCCTGGGACAGGAAGAGGCTCTGGATCAGGCCCTGCATGAATGCTCCTGAAAACTGTTAAGCACTGGGCATTTTCATCTGCTGTAAAAGCTTGACATGTAAATATAGATATATATAAAGTACAACAGAATAAAGGGAAGAGCCCAGGAACTATCTCAAAATTGTAAAGTGATTTCCTAAGTTATTTTCACTCAAATATGCAAAATACTATTCCAATATTAGCCACATAGTGCAATAGGAAAGGGAATAGATTGGCCTTGGAAGGTCTGAGGTTCATAAATGATTTCAAATGACAAAGCCCCCCCAAAACTACCCACATCGCCAAATTTAGGGAGAGTAAATACAAATACTCTCACAAATGTCCCTACCAGGCTCTGCCCTAAAGCCAACTTCTTTGCTTTAGGATCACTTTTATTTAAGTTTCTTATACTTCAGCAAAATGCAGCAGAGCTTGACAAATTCGTTTTGCAAGAGAAAGTCTGCTACAACTTGTTTTCTTTCTGGTTTTGAAATAGGGATGTAGTGGAAAGCATTCCTTAAAAAAAAAAAAAGTCACCATGGTTCAGGTAAATTTTACAGGAACTGCAGCACACTGAGCTGTACACCAAGAGATACGAACATTGGTTAACAAGCAGTGTTGCTAAAAATTCTTATATACTTTTCAGGTATAGTTAAGTTATTTGGGATCACAGATTTTACCTTCTGAGGTAAATAAAATTATTTTATTTTTCAAATAAGATTTTTTTTTCACTCCAAGGTTACAGTTAGTTTTTGAATGCCAAGAAATTTTTATTAGAAACTAATGAATTCTGTCAGGACCTTGAAATTACAAGTATGCAGTGAACTAGATCACTCCATTTAATCTCCAGTGTCTTTGACTGCACTAAATAGGTCAGACCAGCAGCAGTATCATAAGGTAAAGTTTAAAATCCAAGCAAAAATATGGAAAATGTGTGATCCCTTACCTCTGCAATGCAATGAATACTTAAAATCCCTGAAGCCTGTTCTTAGGTAAGAAGTGATATCTTCAGAAGATCTAAGTACAATTTTCTTCTAACGCAGCAATTCAGAGACAGCTGCTGGTGTCAGAGGCTATCTAAGGAGAAAAAAAATTCTATATGGGTTCATTAGGACACTATCCTTATTTTGCACAGGGGATGGTCTGCAGACAGTGGGACAGGTCAGGCAGGACAGATGTGCCCTTGGAAGTCCCCATCCTGAGCAGCAGAACTGTGTTTGAGCAGCCGGAGCCATCTCAGGCAGCCCTGGGAAAAGGCACGTGATGCTCACTTCTGATGTAGGAGCTTTGCAGAAAGTGACTTAATGCGTTGGTGTCCCACAAAAAAGTCCCAAATCTATACTGTGGCCACCCTCAAAATCTGGGATCATGGTAGCCAAAATAGTGTCTGGGGTGCCAGGGAGCACTGGGGATGTGCCCAGCCTGGGAGGGTCAGTGCCTGCCAGGGTGTGACTGGGGTGGATGCACCCTGAGATAAGACCTAGGTTGGCATGTCCTGAGATGTGACCTGAGATGGCATGTGCTGTAATGTGACCCAAGCTGGCACGTCCCAAGATGTGACGTGGGCTGGCATGTACCATGGTGTGGCTGAGAGCAGCAGCTGCCCAGGGGCAGGGCTGGGGCCAGGATGGCCAAGGGCGATACCTGATTCATGGGGGTGTCACCATGTCACCTCAATCTGCTGGCCCCAGTGGGCAGGGGGGTGCAGCCTGGGCACTGCCCTTCACATGGGAGTTCCCTGGCACCATGGGGCAGTGATCCAAGGTGGCATCAGGGAATCTGTCATTGTCCCCAGCTTCCTGGAGATGTCTGGCTGGGGGACAAGTGGGTGGCACCAGGAATTAATATGGGCAAATGATTCATAAGGTCATTTTGACCACAAGGGACATGATTCAAACCTACAGAGGGGCTGGGCAGAGAGAAACTGTCCCAGGCTAGTGCTGGCCTGTGGACACAGCCCTGCCTGAACTGGCCACGGTGACCACCGCTCCACCGTGCCTGGTGAAACGTTTAGGTAGTGTCTTTCTTTAAAATCATTGTAAGACTATACAATTAGCACACATATGGGGTCCCTCTCCTACTTTTTGAGGATTTTACCTCAGTCAGATGGATTGGAAGTGTATCTCTGAATGAAAACTGCCATTCTCACAGAAAAGCCAGACCCTGGGAGCCAGACCCTCAGCAGCAGCAGCTTCCACCTGGCTCCTGGAAACCCATCAGAGCCAGTGGCACCGGCAGCTGGGAGGAGGTTGGCCCTTTTGCTGGGCTGCTAACCCTGTGCTGGGAGCATTCCAGTGAAGGTTTCCTCCAGTTTCCACCTCCCTTTTCCAGAGGTGGATGTGGGACTCGGGAGATTCTGGTGTGGGAGGGAGGTGGGATGGATCCTGCCCATGTAGTGCCACACACTGAAGCTGCCCACCCTGCCCCGAGGCCAGAGGAGACCTTCTGGGGATGGTGCCCCAAACTGGGACTGAAGCTGCAAGGCAGCCACCAGCAGCAGCAGGGAGGTGCCACGGGCTGGGTGCTGGCAGCACTGAGCCCTTCCTGGTGTCCAGCTCTTCCCAGTCCTCTGCCAGAAGCCCAGTTTTGGCTGTCACTGTGGCAGGAGCAGACGTGGGTCCAGGATGCCCGGGGTGTCACCCTGGTTTGCTCACTGCTGTTTGCCAAGTGAGTGGCTCAGGGGAGACAGGGGATAATGCTCTGCTTTGTGCTCTCCCAGCACCTTCCCCTCTTCCACAATCCAAGCATTGTGAGTGGTTTATCACGATTAAACTCCAGATGAACATCAAAGGGAGAGAAGTTCATCAAAACAGGAATGAAACAAAAGGCTTTTAAAGCACCATTGTGGTGCACCCAAGGACTCTTTTCGAAGGCAGAAAAGTTCACCTCAAATATAACCCACCTTCCTGGCACTGCTTTAATGGCCAGAACATCCAGGCAGCCCTCAGACCCATCCAGCATCCTGTTGCAGGAGTTATTGCAGCAAATCCCTCTTCATTTTCAAGGCTCTGTCATGTGCTGGTGCTGGAGCTGGCCGGGGCCACTGGTGTGCAGGGAGCAGGCAGCAGCAGCCTGGGAGAGCACATGCTTTATTCATGCAAGTGAGTGGCACTTTTCTGCTGAAAATATAAATAGTGAATGCTTTTCTTTCTAATGAAAGTGCTCTCTAATGATGTTTGGGAGACTTTGCTTTTCCCCAGGTGTAAATGCTGGGGACTCAAATAACTGGTTTTTTTTTTGCAACTTACAATCGTGTTTATAAGCTATAAACTGTGTAAAATGTGCTGGCCACCAGAGAATTTTAAAATACGGTTGCAGCTCATGCACAAGTTCACTTTTTTTACTAAAAAGCAAAAAAAGACCTAGCAGGAGATGGGGAGAGGGAAAGGCTGGTTCTGCAATTAGCACTTATTGCCCAGAGAAGGCAGAGCAAATCTCCTTAGGAAGAAGTCCATTAGAAGACCTGTTGAGCCCAAGGTCTGATCCAAAGTCCCTGGAATCTATAGCTAAAATTAATGGGATTTTAAACTCACAGATAAATAATCATTACTTACCTGAGTACCCAATTTTTTCCTTTAAATGAGAATAATTTTTTGTTTGTTTTTGTTAAGACAAGTTCCCTTCTTCCCATTTCCCACTCAATACTTGCTCCAGTGGAAGTAAGCACAAAAAAGTGGAAAAGAAAGTAAGAAATGTCCCAGCCCTCAGTTAAGGGTTGAGTGAATAAAACTCATAGTCTCTAACATGATAAAGGACTTTTTTTTTTTTTTTTTTTTTTTTTTTAGATGTCTTTGGAGAAATACATTGCTTATATATTTGGAGAGCTAGATCCTAGAAAAAAAAAAAAGTGCATCCTATTTAGTAGCCCTGCACTCACTGAGCATGCCAAACTCCCATTGAGGTGATGTTCATTTTGTGCCAGAGAGACAGCATATGACATGAAGTAATTTTCATTCTGAGATCTAGGTAGAAAGTTTGTTTCCATGAACTTACACAGGAATTGATTTATTCACTCCAAAAGTGGAAGGCTGAGGATCATAGGTTGTAAAGTCTGTTTTGTGGGGGTGGGCTACATGCCACTTTCTCTGCTAAACCTATAAAGTGAAAGGTTTTGTAGGCAAAGCGAGTACATTCACTTATCTAAATAAATACCCCTGCTATTAGGAGCCAGAAAAACAGAAGACAAAACCAAATAAAAATCAAAGAGGGAAAAAATTCTTTTGGAGTCTTGCACTATCAAAGCCAGCCATGCCCTCTCCACTGGCTTATTTTTAAGAGACCCACGCAGGGAATATTCACACAAAGAAATCCACAGATTGAGGGTATTACATGGTGTGATCCAGGTAAAGAGGATATTTTTTTGTAAGTCCATATAAAGGTGAATGCAAAAAACCCAAACCCACAGCTCCAGAGAGCCTGCGTCTCTCTGCAAGAACCCCAAGAAAGCCTCTGCAAGAAGGGGTAAACAATTAACACAAATTTTAAATCAATGCACTGTCACCTTAATAGTCAGTGAAGTCAGCTAGGATGGGTGTAATATGATGAGACAGTTTAATTCTTGTTATGACATTAGCTGCAGACTTTTACAACAGCTGAAAATGGGGGAGTGAGAAGAGTTTCCAATTATCACTGAGCTATGATACACGACTCTGGATTAGATCGAGGCATGAACAAGGGCTCCTCATCCTGACAAGCAACATGCAACAAAAGCCACAGAAGTTCTGAAAATCTGATGAAGATATTTTCCCTTCTCCTGAAAAGGTTTATTGCAGATAAAGGAAGGCCATTTTAAAGAGCCTAAACAGTGAAATCAGCTCCCAAGTGGTGTGTGCTACAACATTATATATCATAAATCCATACATCCAGGAAGTGAACTGAACCAATCTGAAGTGGTTCTGTTTTCCCAGCATTAAGCTTCAAAAAATTAAAAGGCAGCCAGGCTTGAAGCTCAGATAGACAGGTAATAAGCCATGACAGCACTTCACGAGAATCCACAGGAATAGGCAAGTAGGGCTGGGTGTCAGCCTTGTAAATATGATCATCAGCCCCAAAGCTCTGAATAACACTGCCAAGTGTGAGCACGTCAATATTAAAGGCAAGCGGGCTGTGAACAGGAGCCCCAGGGAGAGGTGAGTTTAGAGGATGGCCCACGGCTGGGGAGGCTGCACCCATTCCCTGGAAAGGGGCTAAACCAGCCTGAAAATGCAAATCCCTGCGATGGAAAGGGGCTATAATTCTCATGCTGGCAGGGAGGTTTTCCTCTGGGTAACACGGAGATGTGCTCGCTGTCAGGGGATTATTTTTTTTATGTGAGTTTTGGGATGGTTTTGCTTCAGTTGTTTTCCATAGCTTGTTTTAGACCTTTTTTTGTCTGTAAGCCTTGAAAGGACAACACTCCTCCTGGACCCTGTGTACTGAGAACTTATCATGCTGAACCATGCATGCACCTCCTTTGTGGCTTTTGTCAGTCTCTTGGGGGCATTTGCAAACATGGGAAGTAGCTGGGAGGTTTGAAATAGTGACTGTTTAATCCATAGGTGGCCTTTATTGTATTGCTCACGTCGTGTTGCTCTGCATTTTTTAATATTGCTTTTGGAAATATGGGTCACAGTTTCCTTTTCAGATCATCCAGAGAGAAATCGTTTTGTCAGGCCTCCCCCTCTACAGTGCTTCTGGGTTTCCTCCATATTATTTCCAAGAGCTGAGAATATACTGTCTGGAAAGGAGAAAAGTAGCCTGATAAGAAGATAACTAGGGAAAGTCCTACCCTGAGCTGGAAAAGACCTTTGCTTAAAAATAAGTTATACCCTGAAACACCTTTCCCACTCTCATGAAAGGCCAGTGAGTGCTCCACATTCACTGATTACATCACAGAAGTGTCCATCCATCCATCCCCACCCAAGCTGGGAAAGGCCCTTGCTGAAAAATAAGTAATCTCTCTCTAAAATGCATTTCCTCGTTTTTTTAAAAGCCACAGGAGTGTTCACAGAAGTCACCCCTAGTGGCCAGGACCACTGAGAGGAGCAAGGGTCCTGCTGCCCAGGCTGCTGTCTGACAACAAGCAAGCAAATAGATGTTGTAGAGGGAGAAAAGCTGAAATTCCACTCAGCCCCCCAAATCCGAGCTGGGAAAACCTGTCTGAAGCCAATCCTTGCTTTTTTCTTTTTCAGCAATCTTTATTTGGCAACACATTTTTAATAAGGTTGACCTGAAAAGTGCTGTGTCATGCAGTACCTTATTCTGCATGATAAGGTAAGATAAATTCTCATGAAAATGGTTGGCTTTTGACCTCCTCCCTTCCCTGGTGAATGAACAAATCAATCAGTAAATAAATGAGCATGCTTGACTATGTCCTGGATATGCTTTCTCTACTATTTGCAAAGCAGAAAGGGAAGCTTTGGATTTGGCACCTGCTGCCCTCTCCCAGCCATACCGGGGGCCAAGGGGCAGCTGAGGGGTGGCCCAGGGGTGACCAAGGGGTGACCAAGGGGTGGCCATGGGGCACCCATCCCCCTGCAGGTGGCCCACGTCCTGCAAAACACTCCTTACCTGCTTGGCTCTGTGCTCAGCCCCTTTGCAGGCAGTTTCAATACCCTGCAGCCCACAAACCTCTCAGTTTAGGATGTCACTTGCTGTCTGCTCCTCTCCCCAAAAAACACCTCCAGCTTTTTTGTTTCGTGATGCCAAATCCCTGAAATGAAAAGGGGCTTTCATGCCTTTATATGGAATTGCAAACCTGTATTAAGCCTCAAAAGATGTTTTTATCAAAAAATCTCAACAGCTGCCAACTTCCCTAAATCCCAAACTATCATTACGTATTTAGTCTTAGACAGGGGATTTTTCTGGATCTTCCCTCCTGACCCAATGATAAAGCCAAGTTGGTCTGAGATTGAAGATTCATTTATCTCTCCTTGGCAATTATCTCTATTACTGCCCACAATCCTTCCCAATCTTTTTAAACAACATCCTGCTATTAAAGCCACTTGGCAAGCATTTAAAGCCCTGGGATAAGTTAACCATGCACAAAATATCCCACTTGGGGAAGAATCCAGCTATAAAAATAAATGGTTTACTTTCTGAAGGCCATGGTTCAGGATGGGTATTCTTCATTTGTGAAGAGAGGTCATCATTGCTGACAATAAAATTATGTAGGACCTGATCCTCCCCCACTGAGCTCAATAGCAAAATCCCTCCTGATTTCAATGGTGTTTTCCGGGGTCAGTCGCCAGGAAAGCCGACATTCCACAAAGTTGCTGAAAATCTATAATTGGATATATTAAGAGGGCTTTCAAAGAGATGTCAGATTTGGAGGCTTAGTGTAAACCGTGCTGCAAAGGGGATCATTTTGTATAACCAAATCAATAAAGCCTTTTCTCTCTTTTTTTTTTTTTTTTTTTTTTTTTTTTTTTTTTCCTTAACATTACTTTTCTACTTGATCTCTGATGGAGGAAAAGCAAAGCTCTAGAGACTATCAGCATGGAGGAGGTGTTGGGATCCTGGCTGTAGAGTTAGGCACAGGTGGGGAAGATCCTGCCAAGTGTCCTGGTGTACACTGTCAGTGCTCGGGGTGTAATGTAATCCTGGAAGTGTTTGATCCAGTGCCTCTGCTTACCCCGTGGAGGTAACTCGTGCGTGTAAGTACTGGAATACCAAGCCTTTATTTTCATGGGGTTGTTGGTCCCCTGTCACAACATATCTCTCTGGGAGATTTGATTGAGAGTTTTGATGAATTTCACCGTGTCTTACATGCCTATATTTAGTAAAATGAAGCTTAGTTTGTACCTTTGGAGCAGGATATGACTTTATCCCACAAACGTAGTTTTTTATCTCACAGGCTGTACTTCAAAGTATTCTTTAATGCCACTTTGAAAATGCTCACTGGTTGCTCTTCAGGAACTGGAAATCTTCCATTTCTACTTACATGGTGCTCTTCTGGCTGATGAACATCATTTTCCCTTTGGTTCTCATGCAGAGAAGGGGCCACTCGGTGAGGAGCAGGTGCAGGGATCAAGGCCTTACAGTGATGGGACAATTGTGCCCCAGTAGCTCACCTCTTGGTGGGACCCCCAGGGAAGGGACACTGGCATGGGGTTTGCACCAGGTTTCTTCACCCTTGCAGCAGTGATTTGCAAACGTGGGCTGGTCCATCATCTCCCCTCCAGCACCCATCTCTTGCATGCCCTGGTCGTGTGGGTGGGGATGGGGAGACAACCTCAGCTTCTGCAGGTGATGCTGACATCAGGACTTGCTGCAGGTCCCCTCCATGGTTCAATCACACTTTCTGGTTGTTTCTCCTTCCCTATCACGCCTGTGAAGCAGACGTCATGGGGCCACAGTCACAAAGCTTGCTCCTCATTCCTAGAGAGCTTGATTTTATTTATTTTTTTTCCTTTTCAGTGAAAGCTGAAATTCAGCAGAAGCTGATGAGACCACCATGGAGAAATGCTGGTTCACTGCACTGGCTAGTACCAGCTTGATCTGGCTCTGGCTCTGGGATGTGCAGCCTGCAGACACAGTAATGAAAAGAAATATTCTGAAAAGGATGAGTCAGCTGGAGGCCGGTGGGGAGAGCGTGCAGGATCTGACTGGAATTTAAAAAGTTATGAGGCTACATGTTGTTTTGAACCCTGCCAGCAAAGAAACTCATACATACAAAATGCTTTGTCATCTGCTATAATTATGTTGCTTTGCCGATTAGCTGTTAAACTCTTTTCAAAATGTTTTTAGACAATAGTAAGTTCATGAAATATAAAAATTTCCTGCTGACACCACTGACAAGGGTCTGCTCCATGTTATTGAAAACTGTCTTCTCCCAAACCCTGTTAGACCACTCAACAGCTGCAAAATTATTTTCTTACTGCAAATTAGATGACTTACCCATTAAAGAAGTCAAAGTAGCTCCCCACCTTGGCTTCTGTAAATACATCTGCTCTGATGTGAGCTGTGGGCTGTGGGTACACTTAAACTCACAGGGCAAACCTTACTTCTGTGCTTGATTTTTGTGTTTGCACCAACTGGGACAATGACAGTTTGGTGTGAAGCTTCTTTACTCACTCCTCCAGCCAGGTACCAACTCATCCTTCTTGCCTTTGCTGAAAAGCAGTGCCTGGCATTCAGATAACTTGCAGGACAGACAACTGCCATAGATTTGGGGCTTTGGCTGTAATTCTCTTTAAAAAAATTACATCTGACTTATATTTATTTTTCATATTATAAGGCACACTTTCTATTCTCTCTCACTTTAAAAAGGGATGATCTATCTAGTCCCACTTCTCAAACCTGCTCAAAGCAATGGGGAGATTCATGCTCATTTCTGGAGCATCTTCAGCAGGGGTTAGGGAAGAAAACACCACTGAGAGTGGCTGTGACTGGACACCCCATTAAATCGTGCTGTGTCTGCCTTGCCTGCAGTCTGTCATCTTTCCTTCCAATGAACCTTGTCATTTACTGAGATTCTGACATAAATTAACTGGCTGTAAGGAAGATGGGTACCCACTGGTGAGTGGGAGGCATGGGTAATTGTTACCCCTCTCAAAAAAGTTGGCACCTTTCCTATGCATGAGTGAATTAAGACATCAGCTCAACAAGACTAAAGCAGAACAGGTGGTAACTTCTCAAAGTTATTTCTTGCAATCTTACGTGGGAAAGGGGGAATTAGCAATAATGTTTTACTGCTCTGATTGACATAGTGTTAGAGGTTGTTCCCCAGCTGCTGGGGATGGTTAGCAACAGGCCCAAATGGGCTCAGGGCCATTAGCAGGTTCCAATGAGGGCTTGTAGAGGGCCTTTACACTGGGTAAAGAGGCACCAGTGAGTTTTGGGCAAGGCAGCCCAATTTCACCCCCAGAAAACTGTTGGAGCAAATAATCATACATCTGCTTGTAAACACCTAGATACCAATGGGAGTCTAGATACCAATGGGGATTTGTATTTGTCAACAACAACAAACTTCAACCACTCCAGCTGTTTCCTATGAGGGGGGAAGTCCTGCCATGCAGATATGGATGTACCCCTGCACCCAGTTTCCTCTCACTTTAAGAAGCAGAGCTTTACATGACATTTTCTTGAGCATGGATGGGCAATATGGTTTGGATGAAGCTAGTGTAAGAGACACTGCAAAACCACAGTGGCAGCAAGACAACAGTAACTGATTCAGTGCCACTTTGGACTGACAATAGTGTGAGCTAGAGGACAGTCAGCCTTGCACCCAGCCAGTGCTGAATTGTCATTTCTGCCCTAGATAGTGCAACTAGTATGATCTAATTACAGTGTCAGATAACCCAAAGCAAAGAGGACCAGTGGGAGGTGGGATGGTATTCAGGAGGTGCAGCACAAGAGGGACAAGGATGCTGGATGCAGGGATGGGGTGAAGTACAGACAGACATTGTGCTACCATTTGGATGCTGCACTTGAGGAGCAACAGAGGTACCTGGAGGGACTTCAGATGTGAATAGTGAAAAAGACCTGTTAAATATGAGTTTTGAGGACCAAATGAATGACTTAGGGTTACTGAACTTAAAAGAGAAGATACTGGAGAGGAAGAGATTACAACCATCTTCAAGTATATTAAAGATGGTCACAAAGGGGAAAAGAAGGACTCTTTCTCTGTATTAATCCTGGGTAGGACAGGAGAAAACAGGTTAAGTGTGCAGCAAGAAGACTCATTTCAAACCTAACACAAGTCTTCCTTGTAGGAAGTCTTCCTTCCTAAGTAAGGCCAATGAGACCAGGTCAGGATGCTGGGGTGAGCCATGGGAGCTGTAGGGCCCCAGAGGATCTTGTCTAGGGGCAGAGAGATGCTTCAAATGACCCACTGAGATCCCTTTCTCACCTTATTATTTTGTTTCTTTTGAAACAACCCTATGGATTTCCATAGGATACCTCCTGCAATGCAATTTCCTTCATGGGCTTGTTTCTCTGCCACAGCTCACCTACCTGATCCTTCGCTCCAGCGCCAAGTGGGTGTGAAACGCTGTGGCTCAGATGTGTCACTGTCACACACCTCCTCTCCAAAGTGCAAATAACTCCCCAGGCTGCCAGCCAGGGAGGGATGGGCCCGCGGTAAGAGAATGGGCTCTGATTGATGAATTTTCACAGCAGGTGAGAGCAGCAGGGGACAGACACATTACACCTTTCATACACAGAAGGAAGACAAATTGAGTGAACACTCTGAGATGGGGCTGCTGGGTCAGACACCAGCCCCCAGCACTACCCAGTGGCAGAGAAATCCCTGTCCTCAGCCCCAGTGTGGGTCTGGGTGGCAGCACTCACCCTGTCTGTCCCTGTGGAGATGGAGGGGGTGGCACTGCTCCCCCCGCCAGCTCCCAGTTTTCCTCATTACCTGCTTCTCTCAAAGATAACAAAGATGCTAATTTAGTCCCAGCAAACAAGAAAATAAGTCTGGATGGGAAAGGCTGGTGGGATTTTGACAAGATGCATGTAGAGGTTGGGCGACTAGTCTTAATTAGGCCATCTTTGTTTACATTTGATGTTTATCAGCTAATTGGCATGGCAAGGTGTGAGTCACACAGCTTCCCTCTGGCATGAAATCAGTTCGCAGGAGAAAAACTTGGAGAACAAATGATCCCAATTATAAGAAAACCCACTGTGCTAATTACCATCCCAGGGAGGATGGAGCCTTCTACCCACAGCCTCAGCTCGGTGTCTGTAGGTTCCTCCCTCCTGCCCCAGCCTCTGCTCCACCCAGAGACCTGCCACGTCCCCCTCTGTCACCCAGGAGCAAAGGTGATGCTTTGCCAACTCCTCTTTCTGTTCTCAAAAGCATTTCTCAGGGTCTAAGGCTGTTGCCTATGCCATTGCCCTGGTTTTTTTCCCCCTCCTTTTTTTTGTTTTAGCTTGGTGGAGTGGTGTCTCAGCAGCAGCTCATAGGGAATGTCCCAACATCACAATGCCCACAAAATCAAAGCCTGGATGCTTGCTATGGTGGAGTTGGACTGGAACCTTACTGATTAGGCTAACTAAAACCAACATGCAAACATTTTCTTGACTCTTTGCTTTTTCCTTTTTCCACCTTTTCCTTTAAAAAATATTTTTAGGCTATCTGTAAGTTGGCCAGTTTCCTGCCAACTCCTTCTTCCCTCCTTCTACCACCCTGGCACTTGATTTTGATGCACACACTCACACATTCCTGAATTTATTTACTTGTGTATGTACAAAGTGTAAATCTCCATCTTTCTCCCTCTGTACCTCTCTCCCTCCATCCTCTGGGGAGATCCATTGCCCCTGTACCCTTTACAGGCCTTTCCCCTATACACTAAGGGTCCAATGTGTAGGAATGTTTCTTGGCTGCCCTTGAGTTGAATGATGATCCCAAAGGCTTGGAAAAGCCACAAAACTCAATGCTCTGTGTCTCTCTTGTCTTTCCTTCTTAGTAGGAGTAACAGATGGCTGAGGCTTTCACCAACAGTCCCGAACACATTGTCACTTCCAACTGAAAGTGAAATATTCAGTGGCATTTAAATTAAATAGACTCTAATGCTTCAGTAATATTAATTACGGTTTCATTCATCCCTGGCCTAATAAATCAACACATAAAGATAGGATGATCCTGTGGCTGGCAGCAAAGCAGGGCTATTCTGCCCTTTGTAAGGTTATGCACACAAAGCCCCCATTCTTATAGGGACATGATGGCCCCTGCAAACATCTGTGCTCAGCACCACTTGAGGAGAAGCCAAAGTGGTAACATTTAAACTTTTCTTGTCCAATTTGTCCACGCAACGGGGCTCAATTCAAGAAGAGCTTGCAAGTTAAAAATATAAAACCCGTGTTAAGTGGGTGGAAACTTTTCAGAGGTTTGACTGGGGGTCCCAGATTTATTCTGGTACTGCTGGCTGAAACCAAGGGCAGGGCATCATTTCTCACCTCTGAATTTGTTACCCCAGCTTCAACCTTTAAAGGAGAGGGGTGGGGGCAGGGAAGTCTTGAAGGGAGTTGAAAACCTCATGGTGCTAAGCTAAATTTCAGAATTTGGGGAGGCTCTGGGCAACAATTTTTCACACTTTTTTTTTTTTTTTTTTTTTTTTGTATGAATACCACAGGGCAAATAGGCTCTGTACTTCACCACCACCAATTTTTTTCCCCTCTCCACTATACATATGTAAAAGGAGGCTAATAAAACGGTTGAAGAAAAGATCACAGCTAGTAAATCTTCTGGAGACAAAACCCTCCACTTGTGACGCTTCAAAGCTGCCCAGAGCTACCAGTTTACCCTAGAAGTCCCAACTCAGGGCTGCTGATTGGAAAATAAAAAGCCCTGAGCATAAAAACTTCACTCCAATTGTTATGCAGTGAATGAGACGTTTACATACAGCAGCTTTACTTGACCAAATGACTCCCAAGTATAGAGATGAAAAGCTTGTCTTCTATACAATTTAGTTCCTTTGGAAAGGTCCAGATAGAGTAGGTTTATAATAAAAATAAATATATTATAATGAAAAAGCAATGCCATATCTTGTAAGAGCATCACAGAAAGTGGGACCAGTTGAGGAAAAAAAAGAAAGTGAAACAGAAGAAAAAAAACCAACCCACTTCTGCTTCTGCACAGCCCCTCTCTGGCTGTGTTCTGGTGCAGTTGCCCTGCAGTGATGCAGGCTGCAGCAAGACCCAGCTCCCTACAAAGATGACAGCAGAGCAACCCACCACGATCTTGAAGCATCCCAAAAGGAACAACATGGAGCCTGTTCCTGAAGGTAGCACAGACCAGAGTGCAGCAGCTCCAGCCCTCCACAGAGCCCCTGCCTTTGGGAACATGCAACCTGAATGAGGCTGGTCTGTGCCAACAAGCCAACCTGGAGTTAAGTGCTTAAGAGAGGGATTTTTGGGGCCAATCCTTTAAGTAGAAAACTATTTAAACTACTCTGAGAATAAACGTGGAGGAGATTACCCTAAGTTCAGCCAGGTGGAGGTCCCCACTAATCCTGCCTCCTCCAGTGCATGCTGAGCCTGTAACACCCGTGCTGTGCAGTACAGGGATTCCTGACCAAATGTCTCACTGATGGATGGTATCTGCCACTGTCAGCCTGGGATTATCCCACTTAAACCCCATTAGCTGCTGGGTAACCCATTTGCCTTCCCTGTTTCTAATGCTTATTACTTTGAGACCTTTTTTATGCTTTCTCTAGGTGTCCCAAAAATCACAGTATTTTGTAAAGGTGCTTTCCAACAATGCTGCTTATCTGTGCCTACATCCAGTGCATCTGCTCTTGGACCAGTATGACCAGGTTTATCTAGTTCAGGATCTGTGTCCCAGGACAACGGGGGAGCTGATACCAGACTGCCCATTAACTGGGGTGCATGTACTATTTTGGCAGCCCCCAGTTGTGATTTTGAGGTGTCAGTGACACCTACTTGAAGGATCAGGCCATCAATGTGCTCGCTGGGGGATGTTTTCTCCCTAATCTTTAACACAGCAAAAAAAGCAGTGTTGCCTGGCTGTCACAGGGAGCAGGCACCAGCCCCTTGCTGCTCTCTGGTTGTGTTATCAAGAGAAGCTTATGAAGCACATAAGAGAGGGATTGATATGTTGCAGTTTCACATGGGTGGCTTTTGGCAGAAGCTTTCTGTGAGATAGCATCAGGCTCAGAGGGGCTGAACATGGCGATGGGATGTGGAAACCCCCCTGCATTCACCTTCCCAAAGCAGTTCCTGCAAAGCCTGGACTAGCTGCATGAGTAGGAACAATTTTTCACCTCTAAAAACCATCCCCAGGCAAGAGTGAGTGCAGAGCCTCTAAAAAGGACTTCTTGAAATAGAAAGGACAGCCCAGCCTTCCTCCCCACTGCCTTTCCTCTCCTTCCAGTTTCAAGCTTTGCATTTAACGCAGCACAGTGGAGCATCCCCCGGGTTCAAGGCACAGGCCTGGGAATGATTTCTGGGTAGCAGAACCCTCTTTTGATGAATAGGAAACCTGACACTGACGAGGGGTGACCACTGATGCTGTCTGCCATGGCTGTGTGAGACAGGAGCTCTGGCAGTGCTGCCAGCCCTGAAGGAGAGGCAGAGCAAGGGCAGGGCTGGGGGCAAGCAGGCAGAGCCCCCCCTGCCTGGGAAGGGAGATGGGAAGGGGCTGTGCCACGGGGGAGCAGGGGACCTGGGGAAGCCTGGCAGGGAGCAGCAGCTGCTGCTGCACCCCGGGGCATGGCTCGGCCTTTCCCGGCTGCGATTCCCCTGCCTCCACCAGCCTGATTCTCCAGGCGACCGCTGATCTCTGCCTGAAGCCGTCCCTGGGAGCCGGGCTGGCAGGGAGCTGCTGGGATCCTTGGTGTTCCAGCTGGCTCCCAGCCGGCCGCAGCAGCAGCTGAGTGAGGAGGATGCTCTGCTCTGCTCTGCTTCCCATCAGCTGGCTGGGGCTGGGGCAGACCCTCTGCCCCTTAAAAACAGAAAGTAACAGCAAGTGTTGCTCCAGCTCAGCCTTGCCCAAGCCTCGGATTCAGGATCACAGAGGAAAAAAAACTGGGGTGGGAATTGGATGAGACCCACGGGGTGCTCCCAGGGGGGAGGTGGATGAGGAGCCAGCACCAGCCCTGGCCAGGCAACACACAGGGCCCAGGGTAAGCACACTATGAAGGCAAACACAGAAGACTCTATATAGGTTTTGAAGGCAAAAATATGTGCATAGGCTTTTTTTTGGTTTTTTTTTTTTTTTTTTTTCCATTGCAAATATTTAATAGAAATCTTAAATGAGTCTCCGATTTGACTGCTAGTTTGGCAAAAAACATCTAAAGCATCAGGGCTCAAAATTAGCGTGTGTTCATGCAAACAAAAGTTTTACCATACCCCTTTTTGGAAAAGGGATCACCCTGGATTTGAGGAGCTGAAATTGCTCTTTACCAGCTGCACTGCTGTCTCCATGAAGGGAGTCCTGCAGGCTCCAGTCTTCAAAGTAAAGCTGCTCCCAGGTACTGGTAGCTATACTAGTAACCAGTGGATGGTTCTGCTTTCTAGTCATGTGGAAATACTTAACAAAACCATAATTCCTTCACTGAGGCTACATTTCACGCTGAAATACATCTCTATGGTCTGGTCTGCAGACAAAGAATTAGTCTTTGAGGTAACTGGACTAGAAGATACGCCATCCTCCATGTAAGTATGAACCACAGGAAATATTTGAATGAATAATGTTGCTAAGTCCTACACAAAGGTTTCTAAAAACCCCTCTTTCTAGTCAAGGAACCATTGCTCAGTGCTTGTAGACAAGAAGGGAAATACAAAATTCAGCATCCCTTCCCCAAGTGGAGGCTGGCAAAGTTTCTTCAGTGATACAGAGAACATGTACACCAGTCTGCATTTTGGTGAATTTAGCAGTTGGTAACTATTATCAAAATTGCAGCATACCATATTAAAACATGAATGTTTCTGTGCTTGTACATAAACCTTATGCAACCTGCTATGGGCAAAGAGAAGAATAAGTTGAAAAGCAATTTTTATATAGTGGAGATTAGCAGAGAACATTTAATTGAATTTATCTCAACATATAATTTGCTAACATCTTTTTCTTCCTTGCTCCAAGCATTCTCTGGTAGTTATTTTTAGTGATGATATATATATGTTTCCTAGTAAGGCACTTTGCATTTAATAGTAATAAGAAATAACATTATCTACTTTTTATGATTGAGGATTAAGGAGTCTATTCTAATAGCTTCAGTTGTCAACACAAGATTCTCTGGTACTATGTTTCTTAGCTTCCCTGTTGTAAAAGAACATGTCTATGTAGATATTATTAATTTATCATTGCACAAAACAAAGTTTATGAACACTTAATATTTAATGTGCTGTGAATTTAATAATAAAAAATTAAGACTCTACCTTACATCATTTTTTAACTATCTGATTTTTAGTCTTCTCATTAGCTCTTTATGGCTCTATTCTGTGATTTTAAATCCTTGGCTTTGGTTTAAAAGCATTTAGTTGTGTATACTGAAATGTAAATTCTTAATCTCTAGCCCAGTTGAATACAGGGCCAACACTGTGGTGAAATTAAGCTCTATAACATTTTTACCACATGTGGAACATGAGGATATAAACATAAAAGTAAAGCTGCACTGGGGTCAGCTGAGCCACCCCAGGTTACCTGAACTGAAGATCTGGGTCTTCTCATTTAGTACCTGCAGCAGAGAGATGTTCTGCCTCTTCTTTCAAAGCAATCTGGTGCTTTTTGCATTAACACTATGCCTCTGTAGGCACCCATTACAGCTTCTGCAAGGGCCTGTAATGTTCCTTCCAACCCAGACCTTTCTATGATTCTTACAACCTTGTGTGTTATTCTGGCTTCAGCTTTCCTCAGCACAGCCTGCCAGATCCTCTCGTTATCTGGAATCCCTCTCTGGGTGCCCAGAATAAACAAAGTAGGTCAGGTTCCTAAACTGAGGAAAGTGTCTTTTGATGCCAGTGGCACCAAGTTGGCCCAGCCCCAGCTGAGGATCTGCCTCTGTTTTGTCTCGACACACATATGCTTATGGTATATGCTTATGTTCCTACAGCAGGACTCATTCTGGATTTCAAGAGCAGAACACGACTCAAACTCATTTCTTTCTTTACATTTGTATTATCCAGCATAGCTGTTGAGGGTTTAGTCAGAAGAATAATTAATGTTGGGTTGATAATCTGAATCCCAACAGCTCATCCCAGACAATGTTTCTTGACAGCAAATCCTGCACCAGAGAGATTAAGGGACAAATTTGCAAATGTCAGAAGGCGAGGACTGCAGGTGGGGATGCAGGCTGTGTTTGCCAGCCCCCCCCTGCCTGCTCTGCCCCTCACCACTTACTGTGATGTCCCCATCACACCAGAGACACAGCCCCAGCCTGAGGGGATGGTGTACAGCTGACGTGCATTGAGGACTGCAAAGCAGCAGACGTGCATTTAACTGGATGTTTCTGCATGCATTTATCTGACTTGCACACCCAACATGTGTGTGCCTCATGGGGTTTGCACATCTTGCCCTCCAAAGTAGCTGAGCTTTAAAACAGTTGCAACAAAAATGGAGAAGTAGCCTTCATTTTGTTAAAAACCTGGCACTGTTTTAACTTTTTTTCTAAATGAGATGCAAAGCAAATGTTCTCCAACAAAAGATAAACAATGAGAAGCAGAACAGGAATATTAATACACCTGAGTATGGGAAACAAGCAGGATGAGCTGGAAAGAAGAGCAAACAACAGAGTTCATGGCTTGAAGGGTGATTATCCCAAGCAGAGAGTCATTGTCAGGGCTGTTCTCTCGGACAGAAGAAAGAAGAAGCAGCGATGTCCATAAAAAGGAAATTTAGAAAACCACTAGGAAAAGATTTGGCATAAAAAAACCCAGGTTGCTGGAAATGGAGAAAAAAAAGAAAATGGGGACTGATGACCATTGCATGTCATCACACCCCCTTCAGAAGGAAGACAAAATTACCATTGACATCTTAATTTGATACTTGGCCAGTGAAAGCCTGCACAAGAAGTTCAGTTACCTCTTTTCTTCATCTGCCTTTCCTAGCAGGACAACATCTACCAGGTGGTTGTGCTGCCTCTTCCTATAAGGAGGAAGAGGAGACCTTTGTGAGCTCGACCTTCCAGGAACTTCTGTAGTACCTGGAGGTTTTTTACTCAAGAGGAAACCAAGAATTTATATACCTGTACTATGAGATGAGGCTCCACAGAGTGCACTGGTACTCCCCTGACCTCCAAAAAATGGTCATCATTTTACTCCTACAGGAAGATGAGGCAATGCTTGTCTAAGGGACAAACTGGGCCTTAATGGGCAATGTATCCCAATAGGTCATTTCACAATATAAAAACTGTGATCACTGGAGAAAATGTGGAAAAAGGCCAGCTCCTCACTAGGCACAGTAATTTCTAGCTATTTCACTGTAAATGTCAGGTGAGAATAGCTTCCAGACACTCATCACATCAAATGCTGTGGGTGGGTTGGGAGCATGGTGCAGGGAGTGGACAAAGGGGTTATCCTCTTGGCCCACACTGCACCACACCCAGGAGTACCTCACTCCCAAGATTTAACATCTCTGAGAGGAAGATGATTTCAGGGAAAAACCAAACACAGTGGCTAGGAATATGGCTGTAATTACCTGGTATGTCACAAATCATCCTCCACCATATCATATACCTTCCACCTCTAGCCATTACCCCGAGTAGCTCACATACAGCTGCCCCAGGAAATTGTTCTCACAGGTCAGAGTTGGTGTGAAAAGGGCTTTTCCTCTACCGTCTGCATGCTGAAAAAGAAGATTATTGGGTTCCTCTCCTCTCTGTGCAACAAAATAAACCCTTGCACAACTTGTCATTGACCTGGCTGTTACAGGTGACTTTCAGTGCAATGCCTGGAGGACAGAGCTGCAAAAATGCCACCAACTACGAACCTCTAAAAGAGTAAACATTCTCCACTAAGTATGAATGAGGTAGTTGGCTTTTTTAAGAGAAGCATCACTTAAAGAAAGGAAAGTAACAGGGATTTTTTTTTTATTATTTTTTTTTATTTTTTTCTTTTCACACTCCTGCAGTTCTTGGAGTCTATTTCTGTTGCAGTCAATGACGGTGCTGCCGGAAACACAGAGTGACATTTGGCTACAGAGCTTTCCCCACCCCCAAAGCTCAGACTGTTCTTTTATCAACCAAGCTGTTTGGCTCTGACTGTAGCTAACTATCCCTCAAACCCAGGCTTATACCCCTTTGTGCTTTACTGTTTTATAGCCCTCTGCAGAAATGTTAGCATCTAATCCCCCTCCTCAGTGTTAAATTTATTACTATATGGCAGATACAACCCCCTCCCCCCAAAAAAACCAAAAACCAAACCTTAATGTAATGACTAAGGACCGAACACCAAGTGTCCTGGGCAAGAGGCTGTTCCTTGAAGCTCTCATGATTAAAGTGCTGCCATGTGAAATTTTGGAATATAGACGTGTAACTGTTTCCTGCAAATGTCTTTCTAAACTCATGCTGGATCCTTTAATTGCAAGGCTGGTGAAAGCTGCTTTGTAATTTGCAGTGTTTGTGTAATGCATGTACATATTTAGTGAGAGGTAATGAACCCTTCTTCACCTCCCATCCAATGAAACATTAGCACCACCAGTTGGTCATCAAGCCTGAATAACACCCAATCCCAACTGCAATAATAATGCAAGAGCGTTGTTCAGGTTCTCAAGAACAACAGGTTGTGTCATCCAGACATATTGTTTAGATGGTTTGAAGCTGAGGCAAGTAATCTTAAAACTGCATAGGTGCATTTTTTTGGTGGGTTTGTTGATTGTACTTGATGTGTTCCAGCTTGAAATTTAAACCACGGTAATCAGGGAATCAGGAAACTGTAATGAGGAGCTCAGCTAAATCCCAGATCTCTCAGCACAGTCACATTTTTCAGTTCACTAGTGAAAGATTGAAGAGAATCCAGAGAAAACACTAGTAGTGTTTTGGGCTTTTGAAACATCCTGATCCAAGGATGTACCAACCCACAGAGTGAAGTGGGGAACAGACTCGGGTGCTGTTTTTCAGTTCTTAGGTCAGTAAATTGGCTTGAAAAGTTCTTTTGCATGGCACACAGCTACACTGCCATGGGCATGCATAAGTTCTTGATTTACATACATGTATGCATAATGCTCATGCCTTCAAAGACAGATGTGAACCCTTGGTTATTTGAAGGGTCTATTCACTCTTCTTTGCCATTATAGTTACAAATGTTTTTCATTCTCCCGGTTCTCCATCTTTCTTTGCCTCTGTGTTTGCTCATGGAGATGTACAGGCATTTCACAGCACTCACAGTGGTTTTAAGTCTCATTCTTACTTGCAGTAAGGTTCCTGGCATCACCCATGGATTTAGCAGAAACACGAACCACCTTTGTACCTGCTTTACAGGTCTTTTCTATCGTGAGAATGATCTTAAAAAGTCTCAGGAATCAGGATCACCATGTGTGGACTCTCAGTGACCACTTCATGAGTGGCTGAGATGGAGACAAGGTTATAAACAAGACCACAGTCTGCAAGGAATAACACCTGATGACAGAGGAAACAGTTTGTCAGTAAATTGTATACAGTGAGGGTAAACTATATAATCTGTTCCCTTTCAGAAACATTAACCATTACAAGTAATAAGGTGACCAGAGACCCTCCCAAATTTGAATGTTAGTATCTAGCCCATGGCACCAGTCTGATGAGGACTTCTTGATGCTTTACCACGTCTCATCCAATTCTGTTCAAGTCGCATCCTTACTGCCCTCCCTGCTTGGGATGGCAACTGACAGTGGCATTGAGGCTGGAAAAGCTAATTCACTGTGGCAGGATTGTCATTCTCAGAACCAGCATGTCCAACAAGATGCAGTGCCCTAGACATTTTCACTTTGTTAGGATTTTTTAATTAATCATATCTATAGGTGAATGCAAGAGCCTTGGTGATGACCGTGGCCTCCCCACGCTGCCCCTGGACAAGCACAGGGAAAGGGACAGTAAGGGACAGACCTTGCCCAGAAGTTTTGCACTCCAGAGCCTGCTGCAGCGAGTCACTGGTGGGGTGGCAGTGTGGCAACCAGGCCAAACTCCTGGTCTTGGCATCAGTCTTGAAGCCTGGGGGACTTCCTGTCTTACCTTGATAGGCAAGACAGATGAGAGAAAGCAAATGGGACTTGGAACTCACTTTTTCCCACTAGAAAAGTTCTGATCTTCTTTGTGGTGCTCTTGCCACATACTTGAAAGACTCTCCCTGTTTACACTTGATAGACTTGTACAAATAAACATAGTAAAAGTATTTTTTTTTTCCTCTTCACTTTCACATTCTCCTCTTCCTTAGTCAAACTGAACTCCAGTTTAAGGATATTCCCACAAAAAATACATAGTAGTTGAATACAAATAACATATGATATTTTTACTGACTAAGACCCTGTCAGGGATTAAAAATGTAGAGCAAAATATCTCTGCTCTCAGTATGAATTTATGCCTGATGCTGGTACATGATGTTTACAGAGCAAGGAGCTTGACCCATGTGAGTAACACCAGCACTCCTGACCTGAACATGCATTTGTGACGTTCAAGCCCTGCCTTGGGAGGGTTTTTGAAAGATTTTTTTTTCCTTTCAAGGGCTTATTAAAATTGAAAAATTATGCAGGCCATTGCTTAGTTTCTCATTGGCTTTAGAGTGCTCAGAGAGGATGTAATTTTTGTACCCTGGCTCTCAGCTCCACAGGCTCACTCTCCAAAGGCGCTGGGCAATCTCCAGTGCCACGTCGCACTCCGAGGTGTCACTTAGACTGTAAATATTATATGCTGCTGTAAGAACATTTGAATGGTAATACTCAAGCAATTACTTTCCTTTCAAGATCATTAAACACAAATCTGACTTGTATTTTAATAGGACTGCCAATGTATTTAATGGGGGGCAGTAAAGGGTAGTTTTTTTCTAATGGATGAATGTTTATATTATTATCCACTCTGAGAGGCCACATTAGAAGGAGACTGTATAAGTCCCATGTGTTTTGCCTCTGTCCTTTTTGCACAGTATTAAGTTTTTTTTCAGCTCTGCATCTTATAGTATAATGGCAAAACTGCATCTACAATAAATCTCAGTGCCATATTCTGATTTTGAGACAAAAAAGACAGAATATAGTCATGCTGAAAAAAATTTGCAATTTGAATTTCCCTCACGTCTGTTAAAATTTTAGAGAAAGCCAATGCTTGGCAAGTTGGCATGTTTGGGCAGTGACACTCACCATGCAGCCACAAGAAAAGCTCTGCAGGATCGAGAGCAACACGAGCTCCTCCACACCACCTTGCAAACACATCTGGGGACGTAATAGTAGAATCCTTCAGCAGGGTCAGTAAGTGTTTCTGCCTGTTCACCCATTCCCATCTGTGCTCGGGCTGTCAAGAAGAGTGGTCAGCAGCCTGAGACATGCAGAGGGCTGCCAGGTTTATGCTGAAGTCACCAACTACTTTGCCACAGCTCAGACCCACCCCACCTCTACCGCTGCTTCCACCTCAGGGACCAAGTCTCTGGAAAGAAAAAAGGAGGTGCTTAGTCTCTTATCAATTTCATGAGCAATTTGGACAAATTTCTTCCTGACTACTTATTTAATATCAATAAAACACTTGCATCATCTTGTCATGTTGAATTTAAGTCACATGTTTTTCCTAAAGACAGGGTATGGGGTGGGCAGGAAATCAAAGCCAGTTTGGGACATTCCTCAACAGGCTGTACATTTTGGGAGCTCTGGAAAGAGCAAACACTGCAGTCTTTTTCCACTTTACACTCAGTCCTTGAAGGCAAAGGCTGGAAATGACTGTGCTACACAACTGGTTAACATTTCATAGCCTCTTGACAGGAATTAGAAAATGTTGACTATTTTGCGTTTCCACTTGCACACATATCATAATCACAAACCCTTTCCTGCTAACTGCAGTGAAGGTTCTGCATATATTTCAGAGCAAATGTTTCTCTCTATATTATGTGATGCTATTACCTGCATCCAAAATCTGGGACTGAGAAACACATTTCTCTAAGGTCAGTGCTTCTATATCAGTCTGAGATTATCTGTGGAGGTCTGTTGTTTGAAATGGCACCCAGCTCAATGGCTGAAAACGTCCACATGAACCACCTGATAGATGTTTATAGGTCTGCATTGTTAGCATTGCAATTAAAAATTTCCATTCCACTTGACTAAAGAGTGGACAACAGCAGAAGCCAACCAGAAGTTGCTACAGGACCAAATTTATAACCAGGAAATGTTAAGTAATGGAATGATAAAGGGTTTCAGTCATGAATGGTTTCTGCAAATTGCAGGCAGACATAATAAGGATGAACACTTCTATCTCCCCCCTCACCCTGGTGGACAGAGAAATCATATTGCACTGAGAGCCCCTCACCCCATGATCTGCATGGTATGGCTCTCCTCCAGCAGCACCTCTTTAAGCAGTTGCTTGCCCAGAGCTTCTCCAGAGTTAGGGAAGGGCTTTAGTCAAAATTCCCACCCTTAGAGGAGAAACACAACACAGAGGAGGCAGCACAAGTGCAAGGGCATAGAGATGTGTGGAGCACAGTATCTAATAGCTGGGATACAAAGAGCATACTCAGTGGTGAGTACCCTCCCAGAGATGTATGGCTCTCCCACTCCTAAGAGAGGTACTCCAACCACTACGGCAGCAAGGTTTGGTACTATTATTGTAGAAAACTGTTGACATTTACTGGGTTAAAGATGGTTATCTGGAATTCATGGATAATTTAGTCCTTTTGCTTGCAGAAATAGTTTGATATGCTCTTTAAATAAGTATATAAAGAGACTGATGTTTGATTTTTTGGGTTCAGATGTTCTAAAAAGTGACATTCCTGTATGGCAGAGAATAAGGCTTAAAAGGGGATATTATTTATAAAAGAGCCACCATGAACAGGCAGTGTTTATTTACCGTTTAAATGCCTCATTTCTGTTCTGGCTGTCTGTGCTATAATTTGCACAGGCACTTAAACTTGAGTATAAATAAATGCAAAGGAGTAGTGCTTATGCACAGTTAACATGAGGAAATCAAGCGCTAAAAGATGGAAGCCACTCCTGAAACATTGGTTCAGCCATCTTACCCACTTTTGACTTCTGCTGAGGGCCTGTTTGCCTACCAGACTCCATCCATGCTTGCATTTAAAGAGCTTGATCAGAATATCTGTGCTGAAGGTGTGGCTGAGATTTAATGAACAGGCAGGCAGCATGAGCCAAGCACCGGGTGGCACCTCATCATTACTGAAACGCACAGGATGTGATGAGGCACCTCAGCTGGCTTGCCAAGATGCTTGAGATGGGAAACGTTTTCCTCTGGGCAAAGTGAGGCACAGGCTCTGCTCCAGACTGAGAGAAGCAAGTGCCAGGGAATAACTCCAGGACTGTGACTGTCTCCTCTGCGTGTCAGAGACGTGGTGACTACACTGCACTTCCTCTTTGACCTCTGCCCTTCCCTTTACCAAGCTCATAAATGACTTCTTTGCTCCTACACTTTTGACACTGACACTCTCTGCAGTGCTTATGGACACATATCTGGGAGCAGTGAGCTCATATGGCTCCTCACAACCTCACAGAAACGTGGTGCAGGGACACGCTGCCTCCCAGAAGTATTGGGCATCCGGCAGGGAAGGAGGGGATGCTCCTGTGGTGGCAGGGTGACTTGTGGTTCAGCTGCTGTTGGACTTGGCAGGAATGAATTTACACCAGTGTAATTGTTGTCTTTGAGGAAAGAAATCAGCAGTAGGGTTTAGTTAAAATACCAGGAGTAGAAATCCCTCAAATGGTTCCCTTTATTTGACCAGGAAGGAGGAGTAATTTTGGCAAGGGAAAGGAGAAAACTCTTGCTGATTGCATCCATTAAAAGGGTGGAGAAATTATTCATCACGTTACAACAAATTCTTGCCTTGAGCTCCTAAGAAGAATAAGCAGTAGGAAGAGGGAGGGGAGTTAGGAAAGGTTGTGCTGTTTACTCACCACATCTGCTGTTGCAGTCCTTGCTGATTTGTCCTTTTCCATAACACCAGCCATGATGGCACGTACAGCACAGTTGTACCATCTTCCACCTTTGACAGATTGTCAGGGGGAGCACAGACTCTGCAGCAAGTCCCTGTGAAGTCTTTCCATCCTGAGCAAGCACCCATGGGGCAGGAGGAGCAAGCTGGGAAATATGAGCCACCAAAACCTGAAATGGCCATTTCAGAGTTGCAGTCCCAGGAGGTGTTTCTGTATTTGGGACAAGTCCTGTTTAGAAAGTAAAATCTTCCTTTCCTTCTGCTTTGAATGCATCAAAGAGAAAAGCCTGTGACCAGTAATATGATTGATGCCAACTATGCTGCAGGTAAAAGAGGGGAAATGCTGCTTGGGGTCTGCTTTGGCTTCAGGGGAGGATTGGGCAGTGTCAGGGCTGTGAGGTTAAGGCTCTATCTTGCTGAAGGAGTCATCTTTATCTTTCTTTGCCCAGTCTTTTCCACTGGTGTCAGCACAGTATTATGCAAAGTGCACGTTGCCACTGCAAAAGCATTTTCTTACATCCTGCCTTCCTTGTAGGGGAATCTAGCAACTGAGATGTGTTCCGTGGCTATGAGATCACAGCTCTCCCTTTGTCAGGTGAAGGGGCAGGAGGCAGCACTCAGGCAGGCTGCAGGATCTGTGGGAGCTGGGCAGCCACCAGGCACAGCTCTGCCAGGCACATGGGTCCTGCATGGACCTTAGAGCTGCCTGTGGAGCTCTGCCTTCCACTGCACAGCTGGACACTGGGGCTGCAAAGTGCCTGAGCTCTCCTGGCTCTAGTCCTGGGCAAGCATCAGCAATGTGAAAACTGGATGTGTCAGTCCCTGGCCGGTACCAAGGAGCTGTCATGCTTACAGGGTGTTAGTGAGGGAAAGAAAAGTCATCCTGAGTGATCAGCAGGGAATATCAGGTTGTACTTCCTCTCATGCTTCCCTAACAACTCTCCAGCTTTGCCCACAGTGGTATGTTTGTTCTCAGTCATCTTCTGATTTAGTTACAGTCAGCTTTGGGAGCAGCCTCCATCATTACTGACAGCAATGGGATGTAGCCTGTTGACTTCAGAAGGAGGGGAATGTCACCCCTTCTGTGCGCATGTGTGTGAGTGTGAGTGTCTTTTGAAAAGCACCAGGCATACATTAATACTAATAACTGAGACTGCTATTCCTCTGCATCTGCCTGATAGGCAGCAGGCGGTGTGAAATGCTCTATGTATCAATTAAGTGAAAAATAAATAATAGGGAGAAAGTAATATCTTAAACAGTGTATTAGCTGGCACATACATATTTATTAGATATCAAATATGATGCTGCTCATATACTTATTTATGTGCATCATGAAGCCCTAAAGTAATTTATGGTCTCATGGCTTAAGTGATCAAAGTCAGATGCAGTAGTATTGCCATATTTATCAGAGCAGGCTTGCTGATAAATCTTTGCTTTTTAGTTTTTATTTCTTTCACACACTTGGTCCATTATTGATGTGTATCCTGCATGGGACACCAGGCTTTCCAATTTAAAGGAATAAAATTAATTTCTGGACTATTTTCAGTCTGCAAGTTTAAATGCAACTTTATCCTAGCCATCTCACCTTTAAAGACAAACCAAAGGGAGGCAGAAGGGGCAGGACTCATATAATGAAGGAGCAATGTGTGTGTGAGGTGAGTCACAAAACCATGAATGATTTGCTGGTTGTATGAGTAGCAGGGGGACTCTCTCCTGAAACATGGTTAAATATGTAAACTCTGCCTAGGAAAATGTTTATTTACTTAGATTGACAGCGATCAGGGTAAAAAGCACTCAAGATAAGTGGCTCTTTAGCCAACTTTAATTTGTTGATGGATGGATTGATGGGGCTATGGTCAAAGAAATGACAACATAACTCTCTGTAATGGAGATATCCTGTCTGCTGGAGTTTGCAGTACCATTTGGTCTAATTATTCTTGATCCATCTATGAGCAAACTTTGCTCCCAGTGAGACAAGTTGTCATTCCTTTTCTTTAAATAAAAAGATGAGGAGGTAAAGTCAAGAACAATTAGACCAAAGGATGATGACATCTTCTGCAGTAAAAAATACATACAATATCATGTGTATTGCTTAAAGATGGTTTACTATATTAACTGAAGTGGTTATGCATTCTATTGTGCAGTTTGCATGGGAATAGATGGCCCATTTCACAAATTTAGCCTTGTCTTTTTACATTGCTTCAAAAAAATAATGGTGAATGAACACTGACCTTGTAAATGATACCAAGTTCAAATTTGTAGCGTCAGAACAGGCTGTGGTTTTCTGGTAGAAGCTGACAGAAAAACAAGGAAATGGATCATAGAATCCTAGAATCACAGAATCATTTGGGTTGGAAGGAACCTTTAAAGGTAATTTAGTCCAGCTTCCCCTGCAATGAACAGTCAACTAGATCAGACTGCTCAGAGCCCCATCCAACCTGAACTCCAGTGCCCTCCACTTCCTCTCATGTGCCTGAGCTCCAGCCCCCTCCTCATCATGTCACTGGGGTCCCCTGGATGAGATGGTGGCACTGGTTTTCCAGGAGGGTTGGGGGCCCTCAGCAACCTTCTATTGACCCAGCTTCCTGCAAATTGGCTGACAGTAGATGGGAGGGGGTGAAGCATTCAGACATCTGCCAGCAGGAGAGGGAGGTGTAGCCAGACAGTACAAGGTTTCCCAGAACTCCATAAAATAATTGCTGATTGCCAAGTGTTGCATGGGTGCTTCTTCCCCACCCTCTGTCCCTGTCCCTGTCCCATGCAAAGGTGCTATCTTCTCTGCATGAAGTCTTGAGGGAAAGGAGAGGAGAGGAGAGGGCCTGTCCTTTGGGCTGCTGTGCCAGCATGACATGAAACCTCTATTGGAGGACATCAAGGAAGGTCCTTGGGACATGGCAGATTTCTTCTCAATCTTCACTCTTGTTATTTTTTCTAGTTTTACAGATAAACCTTGTCAACACTGCTGGTTTGTTTTATTTTTTTTTCTTAATCACTAGCAATGGTTCTTTGTGTTCTTCTCTGACAAACTATGTTCCAATTCCTGCACTCATCTGGAACTTACACCAAGATTTTTTCACCATGGCTATGGCAAAAATTAAAAACACTTCAGTTTTGCTCATCATCTTCCTGCAGAACAAAATAGATCAGGCTATTGGTTGTGCAGTATGGAATGAGCTGGGAACTGAGTTGTGGGAGTAAATGAATTTTGTGGACTGCAGTGACAACAGTTTCTTGGGCTTACAGGAGCAATGACACAGCTGAGAAAGACTCACATGTGAATATGGTGTATTATGCTGGTTAGCCAGAGGTGACTGCTTGCAAAGTGTCCTGAAGAGCCACAGAAGTATTCTGCCGTTATTATTGCACTTACTGAAGGAGGAGTAGCTGCCAGTCAGCAGTACAAACTGATGTCTCAGGTTTTCTGATATGCTTGAAATATGCTTGCTCCAGGACTAGCAATGAAGGAGTAGCTGCTTCCCTAGCCAGGGGGGTGGCTGCCACCAGCAGAACTAAGGGCAGCCATGAGGCTGCTCCAGGGCAACACGGCCAATGCTAACACTTGTTTTCCAGGAGTGGACAGCCTGAAGGTTCTGAAGAATCATTCTCTTTTAGCTCGAATTGCCAAAATTCAGGTTAACCCAAACCAGTGTCACTAATGGAAACTGCATCTACAGTGCAGCTTCTTTCATGTGGGCGTGCACAAGGATGGGAGAAATGAAGGAGGGACACAGTTCAGAGAAACTGCACGTGAAACGGGTGGTGGTGTCAGCTCACATCTTCATAGAAAGCATCACCACAAACAACCTGAGCGTGAGCTCTGCATGGGCCTCTCAGAGGAAAATTCATCACGGTGGGCGGGTGGGAACTAAGTTACTCTGGCACCAAATTCACTGAGCCTGGACCCACCGAATGTGTGGGGCTGCTCACCAGGGTTTGAATAGGAGTCAGCCAGTCCCCACCTTGCAATGACATCGGGGTGTCACACAGCCAGGGCCCTCCCCACAGATGTCTGCCAGCAGCACCGGGGGCACCGGTGGCGATTAGCCAAAGCTCTGAGACCTCCCACTGACTGCAAACTCCTCCTGGAGTCAGGATGAGGCTGGGCTGAACACCGGGTATGTGCTGCAAGGAGCAGGAAAACTCCAGGAGACGACGGGTCCAGCGTGTTGTCCTTGTCAGGGAGGCTGGCAAATGGCAGGGGACAACCAGGAGCCCTTCAACAGATCTTCTCCTGAGCTGAGCACTGCGGGGTAACTGCAGGCACGACCCTATCCAAAGCACTTCTGTGCTGCTTGGATCAGCCCCAGCTACATGACAAGCACATATGCTGCTGCAGGAAATTTTATGTGGAAAAAAGCTAGCCTAGATTGTAGTTTATAGTTCTTTTCAGCAGGACTGCATGAAGCTAATGACACAGAAAGCCATTTGGGTTAAATTGTGAAACTGAAAGATGCAGCACCTGCTTTTATGCTTCATGTGTTACTAAACCCGCTTCTTCCTTTCTGAAATGCAACACAAATGACTCCACAACACAAAAGAAAACTCCACAATGACATTGGTGACATTATTAAGGGGGGGTTTCATTAGTGTCCCTGTGCACAGGATAAAAAAGATAGCAAAACCATAAAACATCATTATCTCATTTCTTAAACCCTTGGTGCATCCATACCTGAGGTAATTCATTGCCCTCCTGGTCTCTTGATGTAAAGTGATAGGTTTTAGACAAGAGATGAGAATGATCCAAAGTATGGAAGAGCTTCCTTGTGAGAAGAAATTAATAACACCTATTTATCCTGAAAAAGAGACACCTCAGTAGAGAAATATGATGAAAAGGTGTGAAGAAGGCAAATCAAGACACAAAGTGCTTCAACAGACAATGGGGAAAGGGGTTTGGAAACAAAATAGAGTGCCAAATTTAAATCTATTATTTAGGAGGTGTGGAAACCAGATTAAGTCAAAGGAGGTTACACTAACTCTCTTGGTGACAGCAGCCCTGGGGCTGTTGGGGACATTGTGGCAGCCTGTTTGTAGGTGCTGATCCATGTGCCAGGGCAGAGCCTTCATTTGAATGCTTCCTTGCTCCCAACACACATCATGTCAGGTGAGGGGTTTGGGTGTGTACATGGATGCCCACTCCATCAGGCATGGGGAGACCCTGGGGCAGGTGTCTTCAGAAGGTACCACCAAAGAATCTTCTTGTTGCAGCTCACATCATTCAAATATTGCATTTATTCTTAAGCATTTTCTCCCTTCACTTTACAAAATCAAACAAAAAGCACTGACTCAGGCAAATTTTTGCCAGTGAAAAGGGAGCATTGCCAGAGAGTATGAACCCCTGTAGAGATTTTACTTTTGCTATTGATTTTATGCGTGAGATGTTTAGCTACTCTGATAGTATCTGACAGTATAAGAAGCCAGAGAGAGAATAGAAAGGTTAATACAGTAACAATGTCACCAGAATAACGGGAAAAAATTTTGGAAATTGTGGTTTTAAGTCTGACTGAAACACCACATTGTTTATTGAGCTGAGAAATGTTTTGACAAATAAATTCTCTTCCCATTGAGAAGCTTTAATTTTATTATTGCTATTTTTGAGACAAGTATATGCAAGGTAAAATGGGATATATTAGAGAGCTATAAATGCTTCAGAAAAGGAAAACATGTAAATGGCAGTAAATCTATGTGGTGAACCGAGGCATTTACAGTGAAGGTACATGCAATTCCTACTTTTCTAACAGCTTGCCATGTAACTTATCCTGCATTGGTGTTAGGGCACTTTCTAGAGTGTTAAAATCCCTCATCGGAAACCTATTTTTTTAATAAAGATGTCTCTGAGTAACAACACTGCTCCTCTGGGGCAGCAGAGACCAGAAGGCGTGGGGACAGGGGACAAAGCATCCTCAGCTCCTCTGGAGCCTCAGAAGATGTGCAGCCAGACCTGTCCTTTCAACTAAAAACTGCTCTACCAAGCAAAGCTGCTTTCCAAAGACATTCACTCACCCAAAACAAAACCTAGAGCTAAATGTTTTCTGGAACAATGTTCTTTTCAAGGGTAAATTGCTTTTAAAAGTAAGTAGAAGTTTAGATGAAAGGCTGGATGTAGTTTGAGTGCTCCCTGGGTTCGGTTGCCATGATGGGGACAACAACATGGAACTTTTTGGACTGAGGAGGGGCCTGAATTCATGTCAATCACTTCCTGGGCAAGTGCTCTCATATCAAGGGTCTTGAATACAAAGCACAAGCTAACGCATTTTAAAAATGCAGTCTGGACAGCTGAGCTGTGGAGAATGGTCAGAAGTTGGAGCACGATCCCACCTTTTGTGGTTCCAGCTGGTTAATTCCAGGACCAAAAAGGGACAAGGTTTTGCCCCCCTGAGCAGCCTGTTTCTCCCCATGTGTTTCTCCCCATTCTCTCAAAAAGAAGGAGAGGTCACTGCCATGCCTGACCAGTGCAGGACTACGACTGCCTCTGCACCCAGTCTGGCCCCAGGTTCACCTACTGTGGGGCATTGTAATTATATGACAGAAATATTTTCTAACTGAAAAATTAGAGCTTTCCATACACCTACTTGAGGATTGTATGTCAAGAGTCTAAACTATTTTTTGTTTCAGTTCATTTAGTCCAGCCAGTGTCCCCACTGTAACTGTAACCCATTCTGCTGTCTGAGAATATACCAGAGCTACTGTACAGTTACAAAACCAAAAATATACATTTGAAGTGACAGCATGAAAAAAAGTGAATGGGGATGAAATATAATTAGCTGAGGCAAGGACAAGTAGGTAAGTCTTCACAGTCATAATTTATGTGGGATATTGTTATAGTTATTACCATGCAATTTAACAGGAATACACCAGAGCAATTTTCATATCTTAAAACATGCAGATGCACTCACATATATATGTGGAAAGTCTCAGAACTCAAATCATCCAAAATAATCAAGAAACTTATTATCATAAACAGCACAATTAACACAGAGATCACAAGGGATGAGTCTCTATTTCTGATAATCTTAAGAGAAAGTGAAAACATTATTAAAACTTTAGTGTAGAAAGGGTAGCTATGTTCACATCTCATCACTCTGTAGTGTCTGTCAGTCCCTCTTTCACTGTTTCTTTGACAGTCCTAGAACCAACAAAACGTGTAGATTTGAGATCTCCTAAACCACCAGAGGATATATGTGGTATTAAAAAATATTCAGACTGACTTGCCAGTTGCAATGGATTTTTTTTTAACCAAAGAGGAACAGTCTTCAGTTCTTAGGAGAAGGAGATATGGACTACGGGTGCAAACTTCTGGGAATTCAAAGTTGCAAAAAGAAAAATGGTGTTATGAAGGTCTGTGCTGCCATCCATAATCTACAGGCTTCTTTCTAATGTTGCTGTCAATACAATATTGCTCTCATCAGCTATATAAATTATTTCTACCAGTAACATGAAACACAGAGCTACTATTTCAACAAAAGGAGACATTCATCATTTTAATTCACACTTAAATTGGTGATGATTATCCACTGTCCATTAGATTTCAACAATATCCAAACGTAAGCTATTCTAATCATTTGCTAAAATACAATAACCAACAACTCTCAGAACCATCTGAAAAAATCTGTCCCTCCCACACTGATCAAGTTTCTATCTCCCTCAGAAGTTTTTTTTTTCTCTTCTGTCCCCATGCTTATGTGTGCCTACGGTTCTTTCATCTGAATATGCAGCCAACCCCAGACTCCACATAGTTGGCTACTTAAGGTGAATAGCTTGTGTGTGTTTTGTTTAAAACATTATGTTATTCCAGGGTTTTTTGGTGTTTTTGGGGTAACTTTTTTTATAACACTGTGCCAATCCATGTCTGTAAAAGTCTGCTTCTCTCTATTTGCTGAATCATGCCTGGAATCCATATTAGAAGTCAAGTGTAAAAAAAAGGAGGGGAAGCTGTGCTACAGGCAGCTGTTGTTGTCAATGCCCTTTCTTTCCCCAAAATAAAAGTCACAAAAAATTTTAAAATCTTGCTAGGCCTCTGCTCCTTACTGTCAACATTACCTCCCTTCATATCTGTAAAAGGGCAAATCTTTTCCTAGCAACAGCATTAAGCCATTTGCAAGGTTTTGAAATTTGGCTTTCTGTCCTTGTATCTGACACCACTTTGCACTGTAACCATGTGTGGGGTTTAGCACACAACAGCTTTGCTTGAGCACGAGGTACTATTCCATAGTAACTCCAAAGAGGACAGAGAAACAGTAAAGCTTGACACTTGCCAGAGCATTTGTTCTGCTCTAATGACAGCGCTGAATAACAGAGCAAGGGAAGAGCTATTGATAGCACTTCAGAGACAAAAATTACAAATACAACGCTATGGCAGAAAGTTTTAATTTAATTATGTGGAATTTTTCTGATACAATCTCAAGTCAGTAATTAGGATAATAATTGACAAGACACGTAGTCTTTTCTCAACAAGAGTCACCATCATACTGCTCGGTCACTGCTCAAGTGCTCAGTCTCCTCGAATAGGAAGCAAGACAGGTAAGCATAACCATGCAAGAAAGATCTACAGTTAATTTCATATATTTAGAAATAGACACAGAGCTAGATATATTTTGTAGAAGCACATGAAATGTTTCATTTATATATTTTTCTAGCTTTTGAAGGAAATCAAACTTTATTCCTTTTTCCCAGACTGCCAACTCTATAATCTTATTTTCTGCCATCCATGTGAGGCACCAAGACATTTGCCTGCACCTCCTGACAGACTCTGAGCTAGGGAGCTGAAGCCAATATCTAGCAGCACTATTTCCTTCTCTTATTAGCAATGCATAAAGCATATTTTCAGATAATTGAGCTTCAGGAGCCACATGCTCCTGTCTCTAGCAGAACAGAATTGACTTCATCACACTGGCTGATGAAAAACTATGGCTGTACATCACCTGCTGAAGCCCTGACCAGGCACTCTCCAGTACTGGCAAGCAGTGAAATTGATTCATAACAATAGAGCTTTGGATTTTTATTTTTTTTTTACATTATTTTAATTTTTAAGCTGTTGCTGATTCATCCTTTATCATCCTAGATCCTAATAAATAATCCTCATGCAGTCTGTGAAAATACTTAACAGCAACATATGTGGCCCTTTCAGTACTGTATGACAGGGACCTTGATTGAAACCCCTTCCATCTCTGTTTTACCATCTTATGTCCCAGGGTTTCTATGAGTATGAAAAGTTTGCAAGATATATTAATGACTGACAACGGTTCATTGGTCTAAAGTGGATCCAAATCTGAACTTTTTAATGGGTTCCTCACAACAGAAACAACCCATAACTTAATGCTACTGGAAAAAAAATATTAAAAAATCAGATTATAAAAGTCATATGGTGCTTTCATTTTTTCGTAAACAGGCAAAAATGTGGTCTCTTTGTACTCAAATGACAGGCAATTCCAAAAAGGAGTGAACATCACTTAAAACACATAAATCTAGACCAGCTGTTAATCTGAGTGTTTTACAATAATGCCACTAATATTTAGTGAGTTACTAATGTGCCTGGAATCCACTGACATTTCTCATTCAAGACAAGGGTGAAACCTAAAGAAGCATAATTTGGTAATATGTCAATGCTGTAATGAGGAATAGAAACCCTGTGTGATTTTTGCAAGATTCCCTACCAATTAGGAGTTAGACATTTTATCAAAACTCTTCTTCATGCAGAAATTATAAAAGAAAATCTCCAGACACCTGACCCCAGGGCCTTTCCAGATAAGTTCTTATGTTATGTATTTTCTTTTCAAAAGGAAGGAAAAGGAAGAATCTTGTAGTCTGCCCCTCAACCTATGGATCTCCCTGACAGCAGATGATGTGGATTTGGAAAGGGGAGTCTGGACAAGCACTTGAAAGAAATCTGCTGAAACTGCTTAAACAAACAAACAAATTGCATTAGACCCAGGCAAGCTCTTGAATCGAACCCAGTTTGAGACTAGAAGAGTAATATCATATGGAAATATCATAGATGGATGCCTTGTTCTTACTCTACCCTAGGCACTTGCTATGGCCACTGCTGGAGACAGGATGCTGAGGTGTGCCTTCCTCTGAGCCCTTATGGTTATTCTTATGTTCCAGTGAAGTCACAGTAAAAGTCCTGTTGGCAGGAAAGCCATGTTGGCTTCATGTTGGCTTCATGTTGGCAAGAAACATGTGTTTAGCTGTCTGTCTATTTTATTTTTTGTTATTTTCTAGTCTTTAGTGCTTTAGTTACCGCTCAAAATTATGACCACAGAGCAATTAATTCCTAGTGATACATAAACAAATATTTTGCTGAATTTTAGATGGATTACATCTCAGGTCCTTCAGACAACTTCAAAATGAGATGACTTCCCTTACACTTCTGTGATACCTGAGAAAATGATGATGATGTATCCAGAGCAATTTCTCTATCTTTCAGTTCTTTCCATATACACATCGTCACCCCTTATTTTTTTTATTACTTATTACATTTTCTTGAGTTGCCTTTCCTTTTCACCACTGTGGCATTATATAAGGTGATTAATGGTCTCTGACTGTGTAATGACTTAATTTGATTTGTGAAAAAATAATTAGAGACGAAAGAAACCGCCCTTAGAAAAGAGTGTGAGACCAGATGGAAAGGTATGTCTAGGGTGTGGGAATGGCTACGCAGCAGTTTTGTACTTGCAAACAATCATTTGGGGATTTTTCTCACCTTCTGTGCTTGCTCAATGATGGCCTCAGTGACCAGTGTCTCTTCTTAATTATCTGAAAAGTTTAGGAGAGTTCATTAGGGAACTTCGACATTATTGGCCAAGAGATACATCTCAGTTAAGCTTCTCCAAAACTCTTGACTAACCCGGGAAGCCCTTCCCCATAACTTTAATATTTATCAGAGGGATTTGGTTCAGTTTCAGAGGACAAATCATCAGGCTGGCATCTCCACACCCAGATGGGAGTGAATACAGACCAACCTCTGCCAAAATAACAAAAATAATAAAGAGAGATGTGTTGGCTCCAACTTGTGCTCAGCCACTTCCTCCACCAATGAAGCAGGAAATGAAGGGAGGAATTTCAGAAAACAAAAGCAATGCAATGTCATCTGTTAGCACTTTCTACTGTCACCTTGCGGGGAGACTTTCATACCTCAATGGTATAGATTTCAGACTGTAGGCCTTGTGACAAACGTGGATGTCATTTAGCTCTTTTCCATAGGATTTGGAACAACAGTAGTAAGCGTGTGAGACCGTGAGGCTGTGCAACTCCCACTGTACAAAAAGCTGCATATGGACCTGAGGTGAAAAATAAGGAATTATTTGACTCAACATATTGTGTGAACCTGAAATAAGATTGACATTTCTGAGAAGTTCTAGCCTTATACGCCTGAGAAGTTTTCTCTTAAAAATATTTCCAATAAAAGTCCCAGGGCACAAGAGATCTCAAAAAGGCACCTGTTCCTGCAGGTTTTCCCACTGCGTTTTAAGGTCAGAAGCTTATGGCTTGATTTAAGTAACCCGTATTATCATGGCAGGGGAGATCTTTGTGTTGATCACCAAAAGTGCATTAGATTATGTAACACTGAGCAGTTTATCACATTCTGCAAGAATTCATGGACCGTCTTCATGTGTGGATACAAGAAACATTTCCACCTAACTCTGTGATAAAAATATTCTAAAACCTCAGCATTAAAATAGGTCTATTTACATTTTTGTCACAGGATCTGGTTTTCTAGGACATACCTTTATATTTCATTTGGTTCAACAATCCAGTGACCAGGATAGGGTGCAACACAAGTAATTTCCTCTAGCTCCAATGTGATCTCAAAGGCTTTCAGAAGGAAACATTTTAGGGCTGGAACCAGTTCTACACAGTTCTGAAAAGCGTCAAGCCAAGTTTTGACATGTCATAAAATATTTATATCTAACCTGGGAACTTGTGTAACAACCAAAATAGGATTAAAAGAAAAAGACCCAGTCAGTATGGTGTGGCTATACATACAAAGGTTCTTATTTACTCTTGCATTTCGCTATTGAGTCTTAATTTTGCTGCAATGTCATATTAGTTCTTTTTAAAAATACCACCCCCCCCTCAAAAAACCGAATCAACCCAAAACTCCACAAAAAACACACACATAATGAAGAAGAATTAGGAGCTATCTCTAGGATCTAATTCCATTCTTCAATAAAGCTAGGACATACAGAAGACTGATTCCTTTCAGTCTTAAAAGCACCCTTAGTTCACAATCCAAATGACCTATGCTGGCTCATTTAAACATAAGCAATGAAAATTTTAAGTCTTAGGAAAAAACAAAATCTTCGAATTGTCAAGCCTGAGATTTCTCTCTTTACCTTCTCAAACAGTCTCTAGCTTCTTCCAGCATTAAAACTATACACATATGTATTTTTGACATCAAGAAAAACATGGGATTTCAGAATTTGCTCATAGAGACAACCAGTTAAGACGCCAATCTAGTATTAACTGTTTTCTTAATACACTATTCATATTTTGAATGCCTACTTAATTAGGTGGCTAGTTGTGGCAGGGATCACCAGGAGATTATATATTTATTTATTTATTTATTATGGAGAAAGCATGTTCTCAAAATCTCATTTACTTCTGAAAAATGAATGGGTCTGAGTAACCAGTGCCAGGGATGAGTAATCAGTGCCAGGTTAGTCGTGCTTCACTGCCTTGCACGGGATGGGAAGCTCACCCACATAGCAGCTCATCAGCCCAGACTTACCCTCTGCCTGGCTCAGTGTCTGGTGACTGCAGATTCCCACTGTGCTGCTTTCCGCCACCTCAGATGGCCGTGCCAGTCGAGTGGATATCAACAATTTCTGGCTTTTTGAGGCAGGTGTCTCCTTGTTCACCTTGCAAAGGTGCTTCATTTCTGCCTGTGACACAAGACACGATTCAGACTGGGAAATGCTATTCACTTCCATCAGGTGTACCAATGAGTTTTTACAGCTCTGTGATGGCTTAGGGAAATTTCCTAGCTGTATGTTTCTTCTTGATGGGAAATTGTTACCCAAAAGCTTGTGAGTAAGCAGAGTACTCTTTCCAGGAGAAAAGGAGATCTGTTCAGTGCCCAAGTGGAAATTCAGATGTTAGAGGGATGTTCGAATAATGCCCGGTGATGCAGACACAATTAGTGGACCTTGCACCTGCCAGACCTGCAGCAGACATGAATGTTGCTTAGAGAAAAGGGTCACGAAGAGAGATGTCAGACTCTGAGACTCCTAAGGAAATTATGCTGTCAGCAAAAGGCCAGGCAGACCCCCGAGAGGGGAGAATGCGCCAGGAGGTTCCTTTTGCTGGGAATGCAGAGTTTTCCCCGTGGGGAGTGGGGGTTGGTAGCTGCACACCTGCCTCCTCTGCAGCTTCCCAAGTGCCTCCCCAGATGGGAGATCTTGCTGGAGATGGCCCATGCTGCTCCAAGCAGTTTCCTGAGCCCCGTGGCTGCTGTCAGGGGAAGGAACAATATGTGAAACATGGCACTGTTTCATTTCACTAAAAGGAAGCAGATAACACAATGGATAAAATAGCGTTCACAGTCCCCTTGTGTGGCTCAGTAGTGGTGCTTAAAAGCATTGTTTGAATACAGTAGAGCAGCAACAAGCACGCAGAGTTTTAAAACACTTCTAAAGTGCAATCAACAAATTCCCTGCATTTCCTCCCAGTTTTCCCAGTCCCCATCCCCATCACCTAGGTAACTGGTGTAGTGCCTTGCTCTACATACCTTACTCCTGAAGCAGTTGGGCTGCTCTGCACTTTGAGTGCTCTCTTTTCACCTGGACACTGAGGGGCTGCCACTGAAAAGCAGAAGAGCTTTGTTGAAACTTCACCAGTGAAAGGCTGGGATGGGACAGAATCCCTGGAGCCCTTGGAGGTAAACCCTGGGGAATGTGGTGTCTTCCTCTGCCTGCCCCTCTCACTGGCCCGCTGCCCTGTTTGGGGCAGGCAGGCAACACTTTTCTAGGATCCAGTGCCAGGTAACTTCAAATAAGAACTTTGAGACTTTTCTATTTCTTCCATGAAAAGACTGGGGAGAGCTCTTTAAAACATGGCAAGAGAAGGTGATAGAGCTGTGACACTTCTTTAGTCAAAAATTCATTAGAGCACTCACCATAGCATGGCAACTTGCAGCGCAAGGACAGTTGTGACTCTGAAGTAAAGCCTGAAAAAACTCAACACAAACTCACATAAATCACCCCAGGCCCAGGTCTCCTCCAGGACTCCAGTGAACACACTAGCATTTTCTTCTCCTTGGCTCTGTAAAATCTGAGTCACATTCTGGAAAGTGGAAACTTCAGATACATCATAGACATCACCTGATCTGCAATATGGAAACGAGCTAGAATAATTGCTAAAATATAAGATTAAAAGTTAATTATTTCTTCCACAGCCTCTTTTCCCACCTTGCTTCCTAGAAATATTTATTTGTGTTCTCAAAGTCACTGTGGCCAGCATCCCTGAGAGCTCACCTGGAACTCACACTGCGGAAACTTCAGCAAGCTTCTTGCAGCAGCATAGACCCCTCAACACTGGCTTCATCAGTGAGAAAGAGGGAGAGGACTAATGCACTGCACATTTCAATAAACTCCTTGCTCTTTTCTGTACCTAAGGAGAGAAGAGAGAAAGCCTGGAAGTTTGTCCTGCAGTGAGAGCCTGAGCCTCTGTATCTCGACAGGGCACTGAAAGAAGGATGCTCTGTCACCCAGTCACTTCTCCTTTTGTGAAGCCACACATACCACAAAGTTAATTAAAGCTTCTACTCTGGGAAAAAGGAATGTTCCATTTGGTAAATTTAGAAACAGCTGGTTAGTTTTATCCATTACTTTTGTGCTAACATCAGTTGAGCTCATTCAACTCTCTCTTTTTATGAAGCTGTCTTTCCTATGCTACCTGATAGCTACTAATTGCTGCAACTACATTTCTGAATTGCAAATTTTCTGCACTGATAAAAACTTTGATTGCCTGTCAGCTACACATAAGGAAAAGATCACCAGTGCTAAATGAGGTGTTCCACGCTTGGATAATAATGCCTAATGAATTATTCAAAAAAGAATGCTTGAATGAAGCAAACAATTTGAAGGGTTACTAGCAGCCGTAACAGTTCAACAGCCAAAAGAACAAAAGTATCATCCTGAAAATTACACTAATGATTAAAAAATGCGTATTAATTCTACATTTGGAGAAAAAAAGAAATGCCAATCTGATTTTAAAGGTTAATCATTATTTTTTCACTAATGCTCTAATCTCTGGGAAAAACACCCTTTACCAATATTTTGGGACATATAATATTATGACATAACATATTTATATAATTTTCCAGGCATTAACCCTCTCTGCAAATTTCAAATTTCACTGTAAAAGAATCAAAAGCCCTGTTTGAAAGCTATTACTGTCCACAGAATTCTTCCTATTTCTTCAAATGAACTTTGGATAAGGCCTGATTCCCAGCACAGCAGCATCATACTGGTTGCATTCCAGTCAAGTACCACTGATGCTGCAAAGATGCTCTCAAGAGATGGGCTGTTGAGCCAAACCCTGGCCTCAACCTCATCAAAACATGACCCAGAGTCTCTGAATTACTGCAGACTGACTTTGGTGTGTTAAAGCCAGGATATGGCTCTCACCATTCTCTTTAGGAAAAGATTAGCTAAATGAGAAATTGGTGATGGAAAAACAGATGTGTTCAAATTGTAATAAAAATAAAGGCTATATTCACATAACTGCTGTAATTAGTAATTCTTTCCAGCCCAATCTGGAATGTATCTTTTAAAAAATGTGGATGGCTAATGGGGAAACAAATATTTTCTCTAAATGCTGCTGGCTAAAGGGAGAAGGAAAAAAGAAATCCTTAATAAACCACGAGAATTTCATAGATGTCCAATGCTGATACATTTTCAGCTTTCATAAAAAATATATTTCCAAGATCAAAAGTGATAATTTATTATGACAGACTCTCTCTGGTTGCCAAAAAACAAGAAAAGCCTGAGAATAAATCCTAACGAACATCTCCTGTAAAATATTAGCATTATGTATACATCAAAAATCACAGCACAGTGGCAGTGATATATTTATGTGCTTTGCTGTTAAAAACACACCCAATTGTTCCATTTGGAACCGAGCTAGCAGAGAGGCATCATCATATGCAGAGAGGTCTCACAATGATAATACAATGTTGAGTATGCTAAGGAAGGTTTTTAAAAATAGCATTTATTACAATGAAACCCAGTCATCATCATAGCTACTTCTGTTGCAATTTTACAGCTATAAAGCCTTTGGTATTAGACGCCAATTAGTGATTTTATTATAAAGATGTTCAATGTCAAGATAACACTTCTTCTTGTTTCTGGCAGTGACACTGAATGGTGGATAGAAGAAATGACTTCAGGAAAGCTTAGCTGACCATCTGCTTAGGCCTGCTCACTCACTGATGATTAATCCTTTCCCTCGAGGACAATGTCTCCATGTGTTTCTCTTGCTGTCTTTTTAATGTCACAAAAAGGGGCTGATAAACACATTCAAGTCACAATTAGAAAACATTTTAACTGACCAGTTGCCACCGATGATATTATTAGACAGTTTTAGTCACTGTTGTAACAATGCATTTAGTGGTGTTGATGTGAAGTAGACATGAAGCTTCTTTAATGTGCCTCCTACCTATTTTTTTTGTTTAAGTGACATTTAAATGTTTACCTTGATGCTTTCAAGCAAGCAGTTTGCAAGGGGCTCAGGGACGTTTTTCACCCTACAGAAGCAAAACCTGTGGAAACAATATTTGCTGGACTGCAAGGTTGCTGCTGTGCTCCCTTACCTGGGGCGGGGGAGGAGGAAGGAAAAACACAACAGAGATTTAGCAAATTGCAGCCATTACTTCTAGTCCCATAAATGCTTCTGCCAAATGTGGATGTGATTGATCTTCCATTTTCTCATGACAGGTTAGAGCACAGAGGTGGGCTCAAGGGCCTTGTGAACACGTAGGAATAACCTGTGTGCTGGGACCTCACATTGCTGACATGGAAGATGAGAGTGAACAGTGTAAGGCTGGATCCTACTTGCCCTCTTTTCTCTCACAGAGGATGAATTTTGCTCTTCTATTGAAACAGAAACATTTACTACTATTTTAGCTTAAGTTTGCCCTCAAATATTTCTAACAGACTAGGTAGGTTTTCAGTCCTAAAGACCTTAGAAATTAATATAAGATGTGATACAATAGGGTGCCAACAAGTTATAAGGGAGGACATAAGAAGTAGTAAGTGGTTACTTGTTGAACACAGACAGAATTTCTGATTTCATTGACAAAATATGGAGCAGGATTTTCAAAAGCCCTGCGGTGACTTAGAAACCCAAGTCCCACTGACTTTTAATCAAGTAGACATTTTTGAAATTCATGCAGATAATGAGTAAGCAAGTTTACAGTCCAGTCTAACCTGCACTGAAGTTGATGGTAATGTTTGCTTTATGAAAGGCAGATACAGTCCTTAGATTTCCTGTAGGCATTGCAGGACAAAAAAAAAAAAGGTGGTATATATAAGGGGAGGAGGGTAGTGGCTTTGCAGTTTGCAAGTTCAGAAGGAGCATTTCATGGCATGAGAGAAAAGACACAGATTTCAAAAGAGGAAACAAGCAGGATGTTATAACTCACATCACTGGTGGATGGATCCAGGTGGTGTGAGATTAACAGTAACATTAGGTGTTACAAGAAGGAAAGGCCAGACAGCCCGAAGACCGTGAGAAAAGGTAAGAACTTTGTGTGGAAAGGGAGAGAGTCAATGGAGAAATAGAGGGGAAGAGATGATTACAGAGGTGGGTCTTTGAAGATTATTTTGGCTGAAGTGTTTTCCATATGAAAATAGCAGGAAAGGATATAAAAAACTTATTTTCCCATTAACCAAAAAATAGATAGCAAGGAAAAGGCCAGGATTTAAAATTCTATATTAGTAAGAAAAATTGTTGCTTATAAATGGTTTGGAAATCACCAGGATATATATAACAATTTTCAGTGGAATCACATAGATGTTTTATAAGGGGAGAAGAGGCATAACCCTTGTAGAGGCTCTCAAGGGATGGTTGCTGACATGGAAAACCATTTGCCCCAATCAGACTTTTGGTTTTAATCTGAGATGAAGGATCTAAGTCATTTAAGGGTGTTTCTGTTTACCCCTCAAGCTTCCTGGAGGCAAGAGAGAAGCTTCCGTGATCAATAGTATCAAAAGGCATGAAGAAGCATTAAGCAATACATACAAATGTACTTTCTTTTTCAAAAGCAGAGACAACCTACTAGATAACAAGGCACTTTCCACATCATAACCTACAATCAGTCAAACAAACCAACACAGGTGTAGTGGTAGGGCATGAAAACACTGACTTCTGCTCTTTTAGAGCTCTTAGAAGCTGGAAATTAAGCCGTAGGTGGTACCTTGAGCAAAAATTTGAGAGTGGATTACTGCAACAGATCTAGGCAAAGAGCTAGTAACAATCTTTAAAATGCCTTTTGAATACTTTATCCTGCAAAATTTCTCTGTGCTTGTTACATAGACATGTGAGAGGTAAAATTAATTAATTTCCAAGGTCTAGTTCATATCTTGTCCAACTTGCAAAAATTCTATACCTAATCACTTTAGTTTCCAGTGATAAGTTGCCTGAGCTCTGTTTTAATTTCTTATCACCACATGTTCCTTCCACTTACAAAAAATTAGAATCCTTTATTTTAAGAATTTTTACAGGACAGTAGACCTGACTCTTCCTCTTCATAAAAAACACTACCAGTTTTTGTCAGATCAAGAATAAATTTCAGTTAAAATTTTATGACTAAAAATTACTGACTTAAAACTTCAGAAGACAAATTATTCAAGAGTTTCAAGGAGACTGTTCAAAAGTTGAGATACCAAGACTGTCCAGATTCTCAAAACCATAGGCTTTTACTTTTAAAGACCCTGGTACATCCATTAAATCCATGTGAAGTCCAATTTAAAATTAAATCATAAAGCCAGTTACAACAGCAAAATGGATCTGGCCTATACTGTTGACTACAAACCTATTATTTAAAAAGTCTATTTTGAGAGCTGATTCAAATGCTTTGTGTATGCAATTCTACCAGGGGAAATCCAAAGGAAAGTAAAATGTTCTACAAAGTCAATCCTTTTAATTTCTCTTTCCATGTGTATTTGGTTTGTGAGATATTTCCAAATCATAAAAAGATGGCTTTGTAAATAGAATGTGTAATGTGATCCTGAAAAAACAGGCAATTCGGATGGCAAAAGAAACAAAGTAAAAAAAATTAAGAGAATAGTGACAGGTTTTCATATAGACATTTAAAAATCTTGATATTCAAAGTAAATTCAAAGAGATTAAATGGCTTTGAGTAGTTGAGAAATAAATCACATAGATCTGTCAACAGCATAACACTGGAAGCTGAAACCAAAACCATCCTGATGGCTGAAAAAACAAGAGGAGCATATACCATAGAAATAACTTTGCATCCAGCAGCAGCACCTGAAATGACAAATTCTGATGTTAATTTTAATAAGCCACATAGGTAAGTGTGTTATAACTGCAACCAAGTTGTCAATAAAGCCCTACAAGTATCCTCTGGTCATCAGGACCACTCACAGGGACTGTTGTCTTGTGACTTGTCCCTGTGACTGTCTCTCCCTCTGCTGCAATGAATTTCAGCACCACAGGCTCCTACTCAAATATCACAACCTACCCCTTAAAACAAGAAGAAAAAAAAGTCAGATATATTTTCTTTTTCTATTTCTACTCAGTCGCTGTTGGCAGCCTCAATCATCTATTGGGCTATTTCCCCTGTACGTGTCTGTATTTTTCTCTGGTGGCTCTTTGTGCCTGGAAGCCCTTACCCCTGCTCTTCTTTAGATCATCAGTCCTCCAACAACGTTCTCCTGAGCACCAGCTTCTATTGCCAATTGTTAGCAGGAAACTTCTAACATCACACCTGGAAAATTAAACTGGAAACTGAGAAGTTAAAACTCCATTTTGACTTAATCCATTGGATTCACAGATGTCCCACTGTAAGGAGATGAAAAGTGCAGGGAATCCACACAGAAGGATAATGGGAAGCGGTGATGTTAACTTTGAAAAACCAAAACAAATCCCACAGACACTGCCCTGGGCTATTAGATCTGGATTAACTGATGAGTTCATTAGATCCTCCACAATCCAGGTGTCCACCTCAAATCTTAGCCACGAGCTGTTTTAAAAACAGCACATTATGAAAAGCCAGATGTATAACCAAGCCTACTTCATCCATTTCAGATGAGTCCCATGAAATCACTATTTTAATTTCTTTTTACCTTACTGCAACCAATATAAGGGTAAAGCAGAATGGTGTTTTCAGTGTGGTCATTCCAGTCCATTTTAAAATCCAGTTGCTGCACTTTCCCTGCTTTTCTAGCTCCAGGACTGTGAGACTTTTCTTCATGTGTGCAGTTCCCTGTATACATTGTCCAGGGTAGCTATCTTCTAGTAAAGGTTTTTTTCTCAGAATGAGGACTTTATGTTTGTCATCTCTATATCAAGAACAATGTGCATTATTTCACATTTCTCAGTAATAAATTTAATTTGCCATGTGTCAGCTCAATTACTGAGCTGATCTAAGGCACAATGAATATTTCTTGCCACTCATTTTGTGCTCAGTATGCATCATAATTTAGTACCATCAGCACATACAGTGAGTTATAGTAGGTCTTTCCAGCTAGGTAATTTATTTAAAATCAAACTATGAAACCAGGTATGAAATCACACATAACCCTTCCCTTTTGGGGAACAAAGATCCCTCAGCACAGAAAATTCATTTTCTTCCATGTATTTCTGTGCCATGTCCTTCTCAGCCCCTGTTAGGTTCATCTTCAGAAACAGCCTGTCATGTAGATCCTTATCAGAGATTTTCTGAAAACCTAGATAAAATATGTCATATGCACTGCAATTATCTACTTTATACTCTGAAGCTCATTAAAGAGGTCAATTAGTCATTATTGCCTTTTTTAAACCCCCTCTGGCAGCCTCAGGTTAGGCTTTGGCTCCTTAATGCAGGGAGTGCTCAACCCGAGTGAGTGCTCCCAGGAGCCGAGCGCTTCTGCAGCCAGCACTGAGCACCAGCACTTTTAGAGGGAAAAAAAGGGAAAAGAAAAGGAAGGTAACTGCCCACTGTTCCACTCACATATTAAATATTGATGCAGAGACTGAGAAAATAGAGCTAGAAATGTAAGGAAATCACATCTGAGAGAAGGAAAAAAAAAACAACCCTGAAAAATCAGGTAGAGGAGGCGGGGGGGGGGGCTAGCAAACACCACACAGCACTTTTGTAAGCAGAAGCTGAAATTAGCAGGGGGGTTATCTATTTGTAAGCAGAACAAATACAATTAGATGGTCCTCCTGCTAATTTTGGCTTCTGGTTACACAAGTGCACTGCAGGGCACACACCTTCCTTACCGTTTCCACCGACTGGAAGCACCTGGCTGGGATGACTCCTATCAGTTTGCAACGAAAATCAGCACACATGGATTTTGGGTTATTCATGGCACTGCTCCAGGGTGGTGCAGTGCTGGATGAACCAACACAGCCAAGCATCCACGAATTTCTGCTTCATTTTTCCTCTGCCCACCTCACTTTCCCCGCGGCTCCCAGGCAGGATCATATAGAGCCATGTGAAGATGGAGAAACATAGTTCAGTGGGGACAACAGGGAGAAAAGTGTGCCTCAACCCCAGCTGAAACTCCCTCTAGGATCCCTCTGCATCACGTATCTTCCCTTTTCACCATGAACCATTCCCAACTCATCTCCTTGATGTACTCTCTGCCATTGTTGTGGTGCAAATTGGAGGAGAGAAATGAAATGGAATAAGAGAATGAAAGAAGGCTATTGCTGCCTCCATCTCATTACCTCTGCTGAAAAAAATGAGCAATCATGGCAGTGAGAAACAAAATCTCTGAGGAGTGCTCCTCAGGCAGAGAAAAGAGCAAGGGAGAGAAGGAGAGCATTAATATGTGCTTTTCAACCACCTGCATTCCAATTTACTACTGGACTCTATCTCACTTTTGTTAATTTAGGAGCGCTTCGAGTTTCCTCTGTAATCTGTGCTCCACATTTTACTGAATTAGATTTCTATTTTCTTTTTCTATTCTTTTTTCTTAGTTTTGTTTGTTAGTGTTATAGATGATCACATTTCCTTCTATTTGCAAGTCTGCTTTATCTATATTTCACAGTTGCAATCTGGGCTGTCCACTATCTTATTACTGTGTGATAAGTGATATCTGCTATAGCTGCACATGAACTAATTTTTCTCTGTTCCTTTCCTACCCCTTCCAAGTCGGCTCATCTGAAATAACAAATTGTCTTGGGGCTGGCAATTATTATTTGGGACTTACTAGTTTTGATCTCTAAGGTAATTTAATTTGTAACTTTATTATAGTTACTTTGAATTCAGAACTATTTAAAGTAAAATTTTGTTTTATCTTCTCAGCTATTAATTGCTACTTAGTTGGGATGTGCATATTTTGGAATGAAGAAATACTTTAATCAACAGATCTCTTCATCATTCCCTAACACCCATGTTTTAAGTGTGCCCAATTAATAAGGGAAACATCTATGATGAGGTAGGTGACACCTGCTGTACTTTTGGAGATAGAATCCTTTGTGTGTACTTGATTCCAGGTTAACAACATTACAGAAAGGGTTTTTTAATAGAACAAGTAAATCTTATACTATGACATACTAACTAATTTATTAATATCTTACTATCTCTTATATATTGACCTCTTCTCTTTTCTGCACACACTTCTACTATTTATGTCCCTGATCCTCCTGTTTCATCCATGCAAGTGGAACTCTATCCATGCTGAATCCTATGAAAAGCCACATGGGCCTTCTCAGAGGTAGGGACTGGATATTTTCAACCAGTCAAGCACACAAACAGCTGTGTTAGGCCAAAGAGCAAATACTCAGATTTTTTGCATTGCTTCCCAAACTGGACATGTAAATTATTAACCTTGTTTCCAAATGACCTAATACACATCAGATATACTAAAATCCCTGATGACCTAGATAGATCTCAGAAAGATGATGTAGATGAAATTTATTAAGAACTTGGAGGGGTCTATAATAACACAATGCAGAGAAAAACTTCATCCTGAAGGGAGGGTGGATGCCAAGAGATCACTAGTGAAACATAGAGAGCTTTTTGCATGGTATCACCAGCAGAATATGAACAAATAGCTAAGAAAGCAAGTTATAATGAACATCTCAATGATACTAGAAGGGCATTTAGGGGTTTTGTTTTGCATCTGAAAAGACAACAGAGCAAAGAAGAGGTTGAGTAGTCTGTGATTCTGACCCTTCACTTTAAATAGCTGATGTTTTACTCCCCTTCATTTATTTATTTAAAAGCTTCCCTGTTTGTGAAGATATAGTATCTTTTTTGTGTGTGTGTGGATGTGGGTGTGTGCTAACTAGCTCCTCTGCTCATGAATATGATAATTCAAATCTGTGCATTATTGAGAAATAACTGTACATGTACAGTGCTGTCAAAAGGTTTTTTATGGTGATTACTGAGATCAGTAAGAAAACATTTTAATTTCAAATTTTACTAGCACTCCCAAATCTTCATCCACCTCAGAAGGAGTAACACTGGTTAATGTGAAACAAGACCACCAAGGGTAAGAGCACTTGCATGCCTCCCCACCAGAACTATGACTATTTCAAAATGTTGCAACACCCCAGATATTTACACTTTCAGCAGTGCACAGATCTGCGTCTCTCGGACAATAAACCCACTAAATAGTCTGTAGCAAAATCATGAGTCTGGAAATGCAAATCCTGTTTTACAAACTAAATGCCACCCTATGTGCTGTGCAGTCCTTGCCAGGACCATAGGCATTAAAGGAAAGTGCTATGTAGATCAAATATGGGCTCACCTACCAGGCAGCATATGTTTAGCTACTGTCAAACCCAAGGGCTCTGTAAAGAATTGAGACAGATGCTTATCTCACCTTCTGCACCTTTTCAACAGATCATGTCACAGCGTCCACATCATTAGAAGGCTTTATTGTGAAACACAGCACCCTTTTTAACACTAGTTTGCCAGCAATCTGAGACTTGCTGGTAGAGGTTTTCTTCCATGCCAACCAGTCTTGGCTATCTTAAGTTTCCTTAAAGTGACAACGTTGGAATTCCCTCCACACAAACCAACCTGGAGATAGGCGAGGTTCAGTGAATTGTAAACTTTCACAACTGATTTACATGTTCCAGGTTTTAATACCCTCTCAATTCTTAAATGGATTAAGGAGGACAGTCTTTAGCTACATTTGACAGAAATTATTCTCGACATGGCCTATTTTTCATGGTAGTAATTTATTGTACTGGTAATTAGCTATATGGCCTTTTGCATTGATATTTTTTTCTGAATCTACTTCAGGTCTGCTCCCTCAGTGCAGGGTATGGTGTTCAGTGACACCACTTTTGTTTATTCTGCAGTTTGGCATATTTGATGATTCATTTATTTCTTCACATGACACAATTTGGCAACGAATAAACTAAGGTTGGAAATAGAATGGGTTTGGCTGTCATAGAATGAATAAAAGCCCTGGAATGGCTGCCCAGTAATAGGAATACTGAGGGCCAAAACCCCAACTGTTTTTTTAGATGAAGCTAAATGAGTCTCTGAAAAAGGTTTATAAGACTTAAAATAGTGGCTCTGGTAATGAAGGCCTGGGTCCCAAAATACAGAATGCCAGTTCCAGGATTATGAGATGAGTATGCACAAGCAAAACGATTCATCACCACAAAACATCACAGCATTTTCTTACGTATGTGCAAAACAAACACAAAATTAATCATAGCTCATTACTCATAGGCTTTCCTTTGTGCCTTGGAAAGTCTACTCTGCCTTTGAACAATTGTTGTTTCCATAGGGGAAATATGACTTTTAAAAAACTTAGGGGCACATGCAGACAACTCCTGACACATCATGTACTTGGAGCTTCTAAGACTGCATGTTAGCAGTCAACCAGATCTTGCTTTTAAGATATTTTCCATAAAGATCAGACAACACTGTACCTGCTTTTTTTATCTACACAGTTGCAGCCTTGCTATTTTGATAACCAAGCTCTTTTTTTCAGGTTGGTATTTTTTTCTGGAGATAGATTTCAGGAGGTTGTCAGGTGCACCTATCCATAGCACAGACAGCCTAAAAGCAGTGAAGGAAATGCACACAGAGCAAACGTCCCAGATTCAAATTATTATCCAAACCCTGATGTCCGATTACCTTCAAACTCCCAGCAATGAGCAGCAGGTGATACCGAAGACATGGGAAAAAGCTCAGCAGCAAGCTTTGGCCTCATAAATGTTTCCTGCCCTTCCATGCATCCCTAAGTTGTTACTGTGTTTCCAAGCTGTGAGAGTTTGGAAACAGACCCATGAGACCCCTAACTATCAGTGTGAATGTGAAAGGTGAACACAAGCACAAGGGCAAAAGGAAGCACCAGAACCCACAGCACAGGCGTTTAAACAAATCAATATTCTGCTATTCAGAAGCAAGTAGGGTGTGAGAAAAAAGACCAAGCTAGTGTCATTTGGACAAAAACATTACTTACATTTGGTACTATCCCAGCTCCAGGACAGTGGGAGACCCTTTGAGGTTATATCAGTAACATAAAGTGACTTTAAGCTTTTTCTAACCCCCCCTAATATCCTCAGTAGTAATGAAGAACTGGCTTCAAGCACCATCATTTATGGCAGAGAGTTAAGTTAGAATGCAACTGAGACCATCCCACCCCACTGACCAGAAAACCAAGAGATAAGAGAAAAACTGGGTAACTCTGAACTAGACACTTGAAATATCAGTTCAAGAACAAAAAGATATCTATTCCCATCTTGAGCCAATCTACAACACTGGATCTGAAATAATATTATTATAGCAAAATATGAAGTCAATACAACATTACCTGGGATCTGTTTGGTTAATTACAATTATTTTAAGGATTTAATGCTATAATTGTGAGGAAAATGCTGAATATTAATTGAAAATTTGTGTGAAGGTGTGACAGTTCCACACACTGCCTGTGTATGATGAACTACTAATAAAGTGCTTTCTGTATTCAAATACTTGACTGTGTCTTGCCACGTATCAGAAAAAATGTGGAGTACTTGTCTGGCATCAAAACTAGCTGCTACTTCTTCAGCATCCATCCCATTTGCCATAGATTTAGAAAGAACAAGATGCAGAAACATAAGAGTGAAGAGAAGGGAGACAATGATAAAGATAAGAAAAACGCCTGTTCAATTATGCTTCAGATTTTATCTCTGTTTTATATCAGCTCTCTCCTTCCTCTCTGAAAGAAGTAAGTGGCATGTGCTGTATTTTGAAAGTCGATTGACACAAAGGAAGAATTGGCCATGTCTCCTGGCATTAATCTCTCACTACAACAGCCTGTGATTGAGTCAGAGCTATTATTCTCACTTTCAGGTCTGAGTCACTATTAAAATGATGCTATTTCTCTAGCATCCTTTCCAGCAGGGTTATACACTGGTTGGCAGACATAGTACAGAGCACTTCAAGTCCTACTGAATTTGCTCTGACTTTTGCTTTTGACCTATTCACAGTGCATTCAATGAAAAAACACAAAACCAAAAAGGAGGAGGAGAAGAGAATATTACTGTTATCATTTTATTATTATATATTTTATGCCATCCTTTTTCAGTTTACTCCATGACAGCATCTAAAACATTCTCTTCCTCATTACAACCCCATTGCTCATGAAAATCCTTCCCCATTAAAACTGAGCTCCTGTACTCTATCCATATAAAATACATCAACTCCCATTATAGCTTCTCTTTTCTCCTCTCTGCTCCTCTACCTTCTGCTTACATGCATCTAAAACCTTATTCCTAAAGATCACTTGGCACCTTTATTCTGCTCTGAATTTGAGACAGTCTTTAACTGGCCACCTTCCTATCCCAGCTTACTACTTACACAAGGAATTGAAATAACCAGCACAGCATCACCCCACAGCCCTGCTTCTGAGCTCAGTACAAGACACCAGGTACTTAGGAATTAATTCTCATTATTAATTCTTGTCACCATGCCTGCTCCCTGCCCTCAGCTTCACCTCAGCCAAGCCCTGCACCCCACCCCATTTACCAACAGAAGGAGGAACAATGTTTTGCAGGAAGAAGATTCTTGGAATCTTACATCCAGCACAGCTGAGGAAGTGGCACAACCTGCAGCTCACTGGCCCTGACTAAACCTTCAGTTCTTTCTCTCTCTCCAACACACTTATCAAGTAACCATGGAAATTTTTCATTGAGTGGGGAGGCAGAAGAGCCTGACTTCAGGTGCAGCCCTTCTCCACAGATTTTTCTCAAGTCTCACTAGAATTGCTGGACAGGTAGGATTTAGTGCACCCAGGAGAGGAGCAGACACCTTTCAGACTTCCCCCAGTGACAAAACTCCTGTCAAGATCAGCAGATTACCGAATGCTCCTGATCTGATCTACTCTTAGAGCTGAAGAACATCTTCTCTTTATTTAAGGTCTCATTTTGTTCTCTTCAGTAAACAACAAAGTGCTTTCCTCAGCCAAATTTCTCAGCTCACCACCTGCTTTCCCTGCTGACACCTGTGGAGATCTGAAGGCAGAATTGTGTCTGCTGTTGCAGTTATGAAAATAATGCAGGACTCATATCATGCTATCCTTATGCTTAGACCCCTTTAATCAAGCAGCTTTCCTGAATGATTTTACTGAACTCTTTTCAGGAACAGCTTCTAGTTTTAGCACTGCAGATACTCAGTGTGACCGGTGTGGGACTGGCTGGCACATGCACCCGGCTTCAGCAGAGAGACAAGGCTGAAACTGCTCTGGGGTTTATCCAGTATTCATGGGAGTTTATTACATGCAGGAGATCACATTCCAGTATTTCTATTAGCACAAAGATATTTTGCCAACACAACTGGGTGCTGGTGTCCAGGCCACTCATCCTTCCCTACCTCAGCAGCAAAGATACTGGTGCTCTAGAATGGGATCCCTTTGAGCAGCTTTTGGATGGAACCATTTCAGTAGCTGAGGAGCTGAAAGGATTTCATCTTTTTTTTATATTTAGTTTTTTATTTCCATACCTAAACATTTTTTTCCCCTGCCATTTGAAAAAAAAAAAAAAAGTTGTACCTCTTAGGTACATTTTTGTGTCTGGACAAATCTCAAAGAGCCGTCACTTAATCTCTTCATCCAACATCACACTTCACGTAAGTGACTTTTCAGAACTAAGCCTGTATGGAACTGACTGTAGTATTTTACCCTCACTGTGAAATATTCTTCCCTTTTGTGACACCAACTAGTCTTGAAATGCTGTAAAAATGCTGACAGAAGAAATACCAGAGAATGTTTTTAAAAAGCTTGTGAAGGATGGGTAGGTCCAGAGGTGTTTTTTTCAGCACTGGAACAGCTAGGGGACATTTAAAACCAAATGGAAAAAATCCTAGAGGACACAGAAGATTTAGTGTATTTGAGGGAGTCACCAACATGAAAGGTAACATATTTTGGTGGAGGCTGGAGGGGACAGGATCTGATGGACAGTATGTCAACCCTATAGTAGTAACGGGGGGGCAGGCAGCACAAATGGAACATGGAGAAAGCAATGAAATGAGAAAGGTAAATGAAGCGAAGTGTAGCATCAGGCAGAGGCCCCAACATCACAAACACAGTCACAGTATACAGGCTCATAGATCCCCTGAGTTTTACATTGAAGAGAAGTGACAAAATCATCAGGAGAGAAATGAGAATGACCAGCAGAAGCCTGAGGAGGAACAGTGTGAGAAGAGAGTCAAAAACACTAAAGAGCTGCCTGAGGTTAGTGCTACTGGACTACGATTTATGGAGGGATACATTCAAAACTGCCTCAAAGGTTAAATGTGAATCTTGGACAAGAGAATAAGAAAAAAGGAAATCTTCAAGAGTCCAAGATGTAAACAAGATACATGGCACATGCAGATCAGCTAGCACAAATGCACTGTGGAACTCCAGTCCTGAAGAGCAGCAATTTGTTTTACTGTCCTGACATGGCACTCCCAGTCTTGTCTTTGTCATTTGAACCTTGCTGGCTTCCACTGCTGCAGCACTTACACCACAACAAAGGAAGGAGCTTTAAAACAAGGCTGTGGAAGGTTCATTAAAACTATACCAAACCAGGGCACTAGTTTTCCAGGATTTCATTTTTAAATGTAAACACCAGTCCACATATATGCTTACAATGTAAATGCATGTGTACATACACATATACACACATAGAGTAGGTTGTGTATTTTGCTGTTCTTCTTATCTCTTAAAATAATCTCTAATTGTGCTTTAAGGTTTTTCTCAGGAATCCAGATACAAATAAAAGTAATTTCTGCAGGCATGTCCCACAATCTCACTTTGGAGACCATCACGGTACTCCTCAGCCTCACAAACAAAAGTCACATTAGAGATAAATTTATAAAACTCCTCTCTCTCGGCTTTTCCCAAGTCTGCAGCATTCTGGAAGAAGTCATTTGCCTCTCAAAGCAAGTGATCCCACAGAATCTTTCCTGGACCCACATCTCAGGCTTGCCCTTTGCATTCATCCAGCTGCAGCAGTAAGAGCCTTGTCCACCTCCAGAGTGCAGTATGCAGCTCCTGAATGGTGGAACTTGTGGCCAATTAGTTTAGTTTGGCATCCTTTATAATTATGAGGATTATTCTGCTTTTCATTTGAATCATACAGCCATTTTTCACTTACCTTTGTTACATCTTTAATTTACGACCTTAGGTTGAGGTGGAATAATTTTACTTTAAGAGATATTCCAGAACTCAAGTACTGACATTTCCAAGTTTCCTAGAAATTACAGGGATCATAAGAATTTAACTTGATAATTACCTCAATATTTCAAGTCAGACAATCATCATATAAAATAATTATGGGTTGTTGTTTTTCCAAATAAAATTTGCAGATTACTGTAGGCTGCTGCAGGTTACAATATATAATGTTAGACAGTTACAGGAATAGAGATAAAAATGTATAATTTATAGGAATGCAAGATTATTCATCTGGATGTATAAGAAATGCCAAAAGACAAAGAGAGGGGCATCTCTTTTAAATGCATAAGATAGCAAATATCACATTTCAAATTAAGGAATGTTTAGATCAAGGATTCATTTCCACCATCTCTTTAGCCACAGAAATTTTTTTCCCCCTGGGACTTGCAAAAATATAAAGAGTGGCATAAATGGGAGTAAAATATCCTTTGTACACTTCTTGCATGGTATATTGAGTAGCTGGCCTCTCTATCATCCTTATAATCTTTCTTTTACTAAAGGAAGCACTCTTATCTAGCATTTCACCATATTCCTTGGCAAAATTATGGTAATTTAAGCTGTAAGACACTACTTTTTAAGGTTTTCTATTTTCAATTTTAAAAAATTACTTAACAAAGACTAAAAGGGTAATATTCTAATATACCTTAATTTGATTACATCTTATGTTTGGTTTCTTTTTTTTTTCCCTTTCAAAATGCCAATGCTTTTGTTATCTCTTGCATGTAAAGATGAAGAAAAAAATTACTTGGCATGATTTCCATCATGTTGATTCTTCTGGGTTCTCAAATATTATGATCCATGGAAAGTCTGGATTCATGCTTACTTCTACTCTTCATTAAGTCAGTTGTAGTTGAATTGCTGGTAGGGCAGGCTGCTGATACAGTAGGTGGGCATGCTGAATAAAATACATACCACAGCTGTATCTGCATTTGTCAGAGAGCCAACCTGCTTTACACCAGTCTGTTCTCCACTGCTTCCTGGTCATAGCCCATCTGTTTCTGAATTCATAAAATGCTGAAGAACACAAATATCTGAACCTATTATAGGTAACATGCTTCAATTAAATTCTGATTGTGGAGCTGTGCTTAACAGGCTAACATTGGAAATGTATCTCTTTCAAATTTGTCAATAAAATAGACACCCATCCATAGATAAATCTGGAATTTAGAGGCTTATCTATATAATGGCCTCTACATATGGTGCACCTGGCCAATATTCTTGAAGTTGCAAAAAGAAAAAAAAAAAAATCAAACCCAAAAATAACTGCCAAACCAGAGGAAGGAAGGTTACTAAGACAGATTAGATAAAACCCTACGTGTACGGAGAGGTTCCACAGTAGGAGCACTTTCAGATGAAGTAAGCCAGACAGCTTTTAACCTGGTTTACCAACAGCTTAAAGGAGTGCTTCATTTTTCAGCTGGATTCAGTGGTAACATAGAACAATAGTGCAGAGAAAAAATGATGAAACTAATAGAAGTTTACGCTGTACATAAAACTTTTGCAGGGGGGGTGAAAAAAATCAAGTTTACAAGGTCAGTTACATAAAAAATAAGAACGAGAGGAACTCAGTAGGCAATCAATAGCTGACTTAATAAGAAAAGACTTGAAACAGAAAAAGTAGGTGAGGAATATAACCCCAGGAAATTTGCTGAGAATACCTACAGCACCTATGATTAAACTATCTGTCCTCTGGATGTCATCATTGCTCTTTTTATATGCTGTTGGTTAAAGGTGTATTTATGTAGAAGATAACTGCAGTCCTAAGGAAGCTGGCCTGGGTGCATCATTTTTGATAGCTCAGTGCATTTCTAATTAGAACAGAATACACCAGAGTGTGGTCCAGATCATTACTACTTATAATCTACAATGAATCATTTTCTATAATGTAATGCAAAAAAAAAAAAGGACCCCCTGTGCACAAATCATTTGATGTGAATTCACATCTCTGCTTCAAGAAGCACTTTATGCCTCTTCACAAAAAATTTCCATCTTTCCATATGTGCAGCTGAGACATTGATGCCACTCAGCAATAGCATTTGCAGTATTTGCAAAAATCTTTGCTTGAACAAGGAACAAGAATTTAAGATTTCAAAATAAGGTGTTTGGTTTCTCTGGGGAGGGATTACTCCATTAGCACTGATGAGCCAGAGCAGAAAGGAAAAATTTGGATTACACCATACTGGGGAAAGGTTGACTCTGAAAGATCACAGACAACACAGACCTAAGTGGGGTATTGCAGATGTTTACTGTACTTCTCCAAGACCTTTTATAAGATAGTGCAGTGAAATAGTAGAAGTAGGAGCAGATTCTAGGCTGAATTATTTTCCCAGCATGAGACATAAGGTTGAATTCAAATCTTCTCAGTACCTTTCAAGTCCAGAAGACTGCAAAGACAAGGGGGGCCTGGCTGTCTTAGCACAGTTGGGTCTGCTGGCAGGTGCTGCAAACTGAACTGGCCCCAGCTAGCTGGTAAAGGAGACTGTCACCTTTGCACTTCTCCTGAGCTCTGCCAAATGTTTCTCAGCTGCTGTCAGCATCCATCCTAAAACACCTGAAACTGTGTCAATTTTATCAGCATGAAGACCACTCCAGAAGTCTTAGAAATACAAGTCTCCTCCCTTCTGCATGGCTACTGCTCACAAAGTGAGTTTTTAGAGAGTTACATTGCACCAAAAAACCCTACAGCTTTCACAAAGGAATTTTTACAGTTTTCAGGGAGACACTGCCCAAGTTGCACAAGATAATGCTTAGCATATTCCTTCCCAGCAACAAGCACTCCTCTCTCATAAATTTGACCAAGGTTGAATTTTGCATGGGGGTAGACAAATAGATGCTCTATTCCCAGCTTCATCCAAAGAATTAGACTGCATTCAGCAAATATCTTCCACTTACATCTAAAGAAAACATTTAGACTGAGTCTTGCAAGAAACAGACTTTTTCAGTGCTGAGCCTTTGAGCTCTTGGTCAGCCAAGCACAGAGACATTCAGTTTTCTATGTGCATAAAATTGTGGGAATACTCAAAAGCCTCATACTGTTAGCAAGGCTGGAAAACTCAGCTTTTTTTTTTCACGCCTCAGCCTTGTGAGGATCATCAAATTTTATATTCTTCTAAATAGCTCACAGGTGGAGCAGAATCTGTTAGGTGAGCTAAGTGGATAAATCCCTCAAAAAGGGCAATTACCTCTCCTTTGGGGAAGAGCTAGAGGTTCTTCCATCCTTTTACACAATAGCTGGTGGGTAGCACACTGACTTCTGAGGAAAAAGACCTTTTCCAGGTGTCCTTACTTATGTTTAAAATGTAACACAGCACCAGGCAACAGAACAGTAATAAATGAGAGGATTTCCCTCTCCAGGGATGTACCTCAACCATAGAAGTAAACAACGGGGAGTGCACTTGCTCTGTCACTGTAGTCCAATTAATCCTTTTAGTGTCATGCAAGTGGAGGAGCTTAAGAGAAGCTACCCAATAATTTCTAAGAGGAGGCCAGAGAAATTCCATGGGAGACAGGAGCTGCAGAGTTGAATACCTTCCCACAGAGATGTATTTGGAGCACTGAACAGCTGAGCTGGAGAAGGCATCAGCACTGTCCTGCCCATGTTTTGGAAGGGTGACTGCTGGATTTCTTTTTGATAAAGATGCCCCTGTCTCTGCCTTCAGGAGAAGATCTCTACTGCCAGGCAAAAAAACCCTTGGAGAACATGCACTTTAGTTTTACCATGTCATTATTTCCCGACTATCCAATATTTTCAGAGGAGCTGTGCCAATTCACTTACTACAGTCTGCACACATTTTATAGTGAAGCAGGAAGATGCACTATTAAAAGATGTCTTTCAGGATGTTCAGACTATTGTTTTTAAGGATCCTCTGGAGATGCAAAAACATGTCTAGAAAAACAGCTTCGATGTTCTGCGCCATTTCAACACTGAAGTTTTGCCTTGCATGTTAATGTGTATGTTTTCATGCCTCAGCTACATTAACTGTTCTCCTTTCCTGTTTCTATTTATTTTGGAAGCAATATATGTTTACTAAATCAGTTGAAAAGTGTTAATGATCAGTTCACAGAATACTAATGTGGATTCAAATTACTTTCACATGAATCAAGACAAATTAAAAAATGCTATTTGATCATAAAACGCTTCAAGTCCATGTCATATGAGTTCTAGTATCTTTAAACAGAGAATCCTTTTTTCTGTTTGGTTAATAACTTACTGGGTATTTAAATTGATCAAAAAGGAGTTGGAACAAGAAAGTGTGAGTTATCTCTGGTGCATGCATCAGAGAAGAATGAAATAAACCCTCTGTGTATGTGTGGCAAGGGGACAGGGAACCAAAACCTGTTGCACCACAAGTGAGGTCTCTTCCATAGACCTGGAAAGTAAAAGTAAGCAAGAGCTGTGACAAGGGTACAACCAGCTCTAACTGTTATTCAGCCTTGAGAAATAGATGTGAATCCTGAAGACTGGTAATCTACATGGACACTGGGTCAAAATGTTTCCAACAGAATTTTTTATTGTTCCCTAGAAAATTCACTGAAATTGAAGTATACTCAAAAGAGGAACTGATTTCAGTGACACTTCAGCTTCATCCTGTCCTGACCTGCAACAAAGCTGTGTTCAGAACTGCCTTTCAGGAATGTCTTCTATTCTAAAGACAGGAACTTCCAAACTGTGAAATCCCTACAGGTTTTAGTACAGGAGAGTAACCCAGCTGAGTGATCTCCTCTGCGGAAAGGCAGACAACTGGGACACACACATGCTGTTTGGGAGCAGTGTGCTAGCATGTCTCCTACATACAGGTGACAAGGATCACACAACCTCTAGAACATCAAGCTTCCGTAGTTCTGCTGCTCACAGAAAGCTATTTTTCCCCATTTGTTAAATCTGTCCTTTCCAGGCTCCCAGATATTGTAAGTTAACCTTGTAGTGCTTTATTGTACAGGAATACACATATGCTATGTGTATATGTACTCTATGTATAACTTTTTACATAGAGTGATCATAATAACACAAACGGTGACTTTTCTGGGGGAATCAGGCTAGCAACACAAAGTAAATAGACACTGAAATTTGGAAAAATTGAGTACTTTCTAGGTCCCAGTGCAGTGAAGGTGTGTAGACAGAGTAGTCTGTAGTGCACACCAGTATCATACAGTCTCCTCCTGTTTCTCCAAGTAGAAAGCAGGCAGTTTACAGTAATAATGCTAATTATTACATCTGCATCTTAAGATGACCCATGAAGAGCTAGTGGATACTAACAACTGAGCTTTTTGCTCACGTTTTCCTTACAAGGGAAGGAGTAAATGTGGCATAATATCTCCTTAGCTGTATTTGTCCTGAATTGTGGTTTAGGAATGTAAGGCAGGATACGTAAGGCTGGGTTTGCCTCCTCCACTACCATCTTGGGGAGTCGAGGTTGAATGTTCAGCTATTCCTTTTCTCTTTAATTTTTTTAAAACACAAATTGTAATCTATCATGGGTATTTTATGCATGACAATTAAGACTCATCTAGGAAACTATCAAAAGGAATAGGCTCTCCAACTTACCCTATTTCGTTCAAGACAATTTTATCTAACCAATTTTTAACAAATTTAAAACATTACCCATATCTACTCTAGCTATGAGGCACTGGTAATCAAGTCAAGCACCATTGACCATGAGAATAGTGAACTGTGGAAAATGACTTCTCAGCATTATGTAGTGTCACAGCACAATTTAAATAACACGTTCATTATTCAAGGTCTCGTAATTCGTACATATAGAAATAGATACTGGGAGGTGAAACAGGCTTTCTAGCTTTCAACAGTTAAATAAATAAGCGACCTGTATCATTACAAGTGTACTGCACATTCTTTAAATGTCTGATAGGTTGTTGGAAAGTCCTTTCAAAGTTAAATGCAATAATACAAAGTGCTAATTTAGGATGAGAAATGTGTATAGAGAAGTGATGGCCATTACATATTTACAGTGCTTCTAAGTGAATGAACAGGTCTGAAAGAAACTGTGCTCTCTGGGTAGGAATCTCAGGTATTATTTTTATGTTGATGTATAAAAGGTTTCTTACAATTGTGATTACATAAATCTAATATTGAAGTCACACTCTTTCCTATAATTTTAGAGAGCATTTGTTTCTATGCATGCTGGAATTTATTGCTTCTATGCATGCTGGAATTTATTGCAAAGGCTATTGTTTTGATTTTCATATGTATTTAGAAGATTTCAGAGTGAAATTGTTGCAGTCATGTTCCATCTGACACTTCTGGAGCATAGCTGAAGAAGAGTATTTTTCATTCTTTTATAGTACTCAAACCCAGTCTTATGTAATTTCCTGTAATTCTATAATATTGTATTATACTTTAATACATGTGAGTTACAAAATATAAATATGAAATGGCTGCTTGTAGAGATAAAATGTGCAGATATAATAATGTGAGCTTCTTTGAAGTAATTTTAAAGAAAATATACTCATTTAATAGTTGCTTGTGCATTTGGTAAAAGGCACAAAAAACTATTTGACAAAGACAAACCAAATGACAAGAAGACAAAGACAAACTGTTGTTTAAGCTTCAATTATTGCCAAAGCAAAAGAATCTCATAAATCTTTTCTGCACCTGATACTTGCCTGCTTGGGACCTGTTATCTGTCTCTGCTGAATTTAAATTTTGAGTGAGAGATGAATTTATGCATGCTGTTAAGTATCCCAGCAGAAAACATTTTTCCTTCTTCTCTGAGAAGGAAATCTGTGTCCCTAGATGGAGCCAGGGCAGTCAGCTGTATTCCCCTCCTTACTGAGGAGCAGACAAGAAACACTCTCTTCTTCTGACTGACACTGGAACAAGCCTTTCAGAGGCCTGGGATTTCTGGCACATTTATGAGATTATTATTCACCCAGTGTTGACCTTATAAATCTACCTTCCTCAAGGAAAAAAGATTTTTTTTCACCCCAGGTCACACAGGGAAGTCCATGTGCTCTTCTTTCTGGGTAGTCCTGCCCAGACACCCATTTAACACTGAACCAGGGTTTATAAGTATCCCTGAAACCTTGTAAATCTTTACTTTGCCATTTGACATCTTCACAGATAGTCCCAGATTTTTCCTTTATCTCTCAGTCCCAGACAGGGATATATAGCCTGCCTTCAGCACCACCTCTACTTCAACTCCTACTGCCTTGTCTTGGCTACACAGCAGCCAGCCAGCTGTGCCTGATGTGATCATAACTCCTGACTTTCTCCACTGCCTTCTCCAAACTTCCTTCCTGTCTTCTACTCCATCATATCACACACAAATTTGCTCTGTAATTTTGCCTTGGCCTTATTTTCACACCATGCCCTAATTTGGAAGCATCCTCTCTTTCTTAATATTTCTGTGTTACCAAGCTAGTGAAACTTGAATCCAGTCTTCAGACATTTTTACCACTTGTGTGGCAACCTCACAAATTGAATTTCTCCTCCTTGTTGATTACTTCACCATACACAATCCTCCCTGAATCATTGTTTGTGAGGGGAGATACTTCATATTTACCAAAGGACAAGAGCATACATGTACTGTCACTGGTGATCTGTAAACCCATACTACAATAGGTCTTGCAGAATTTTGTTTATGCAGCCATGTCTTCAGCATCTCAAAACAGCTGGGTCTATCCTGCCAACCATATATTCTCCACAGTATGTCCTCCATTCCCCCCTGGGTACATCTCCTGCAGTAGGATGCTGTGCACCTCCCTCTGTACACCCTGCTTTCTTCTGGTAGAAAAACTGGCTTTGCACATAGGCAGGATGCTGCTACAGATCCAGAGTCCCACAGTCTGGATGGTCAGGAGATGATAATTACAGGCACATTGAGGAAAGCACTTTCCCTATAGGGTACTAAGAACCTTGGTACCTTAACACTGGTGTAAAATGGCTTTGCAGATGTCAGCTGAACTTGCAGTGGCTTTGGCTTTGCATTGTCTGGATCACCAGCCCCATGTCACTCAATTAGTGAGCCAGCCCTATGTTCCTATGCCTCCTCTGCTGCTCTTTTAGAGAGCTAACTATGTACATGAACGTGTCCCTGTAGGCCAGACCAAAATCCATCCTTGCCCTATATCCTGTCTTTGGGCTATTAGCAGGAGATTCTGAGAGGACAAAAAAAAAAAAAAAAAGAAACGGGACAAATCAGAAATCCCAGTGCATACTCTCTCAGCTTCCAGCAATCACTGCCTAGAGGACTTTCTGAAGTACAGATTGCCACAGTACCATCATGTTAATAGTCCCCCATGGACCTATCATCAGTAATATATCTTATTTTTTTGAACTCATAACATCCTGTGGAATGAGTTCCACAAAATAATTATGCCCTGCATGACAAAAGTTTGTTTTAAAATTCCCTGTGTGATTATAGCATTGGAACCCCCTTAGGTCCTGTATTGTCAGAAACAATGCATTAGTCACTCCCTAATCACTCTCTCCATGACACTCATTATTGTGCACATCTCTGTCTTTTTCCCCTTAGTGGATCCTCTGAAGGGTCTAGATTATTTTATTGCTATCTTTCCCTGTACCCTTCTTAGCTCTCCCCCCCTTGAAATACAGCAATCAACCAAATACAAGATTTGAGATGAGGGCATATTAGAAATGTCCATGGCATGGGTTTTAACATTCTTGAATGGCTTTTCTTGTAAGTAAACTGAAATTAGCAAGTTTGGCCACTACCAGGATGAAAAATCAAAATAACAATTAATTTTTATTAGCTAGCAAATGGTAGTAATGATAAACGGGCTGTTTTTTCAAGGAACAATATGAAACAAAAAATAAAATGAATAGATGGAATAAAAGATTATTATAAGATAATTTCTAAACCTAAACCTTTCCTCTAACATATAGCGAAACCTTCTTTGCTCTGGGAGGAAATTGTCAAGTAAGTTTACCACTTCAGGGGCATGAAAAATAAAAGGAAATGCAGAGCTGATTCTCAAGATCTCTGTGATACAGCAGAGAATTGTGTCTGCTCTACTATTGACCTTTTGAACAGGGTTTCAGGAAATCCATGCATTTAAGAAACAGTACATGACAGCTTATTACTTGCTAGAACTGTCACTTATCTCTGGCTGCAAGTGACTCAGCTGAACACATATCATCTCATACATTATCACGTATCTGTTAGCAACAAGATTAGTTTTCTTATGCATGGTCAGCACGACACTTTTTTTCTTCCAAAGTCAAAAAAATAAGGTACGTTTAGGCTGAAGAATTCAGTGTTTTTATAAGAGCCTTTTAGTGACAGCTGCACTCTGGATGCTCTCAAAGCACCTTTATCAGGAACTGGGCTCCTCAGCATTGCTTGCTTTGTGCTGGCAAACCTGCCATTTCTCTCTAATCCACAGAAGAATCAAGGCACCCCTTCACTAGGACAAAGCACGTTGGCAGTCACAGTTAGCTCATGGGAGGCAAAATCCTAGTGAGGATGTGACAGTCTGTAACTTTTCCTTTCAGCTCCATCCCCCTACCTCAAGCAGCCTCTGTGACTATTGCTAACTTCCTTGTCTTCGTTATGGTTTTATCTTCCTTACTTTTTTTTCTCCAGTGAAACAAAACTTTCCCATTCAAATACTGGCTTTTGTACAGCAGTCAGTATCTGATTTAACAGCCAGTAACTGAGGCTACCTCAGTGGGATGTGGAATTGCCTTCTTCAGACTACCCTTAAGAATTAATACCCCTAATGACCCACAGCACTGAGCATCCAGGCTCTCATCTGGTGCCCAGACCCTGTGCAGGTGACAGAGATCCAGATAAGTTGTCAATCATTTTGCAACAACACACTCCCCCACATCATGCTTAGTGTAACTGAAAGCATTGCTATTTTCTTTGATCTTTTATGCCAGTGGATATTTGGATATTCTTCCAGGAAACACTAATATGCCATCTACTCTGTTATCACTAAGAAAACACTGGGCAGGTTAAGCAGGGCTCTCCTGTTCTGCTGGCTTTACTGATGTAAAAGTTTGTCAGTTGGTAGGGAGGTATCACTCATTCCATCAAGTATGTGTGTGAAAATAACTTATCTCCCTGTGTTTCTGAACAGAGATAAAAAACTATCTATTATTTTGTCTATTATAATATTATATTATTATGTCTATTATTTTATGTGTTATTATTTTGTATTATGTGTTATTATTTGAATCTTGTAAAATGAAGTAAGATTAAAAAAAATATTTTGATACACAAGCAGACACGAATTAGATATGTCAAAAGAGAGAATGTAGGTCACATTAACAACACAGAATACGATATCCTGAAATGCAGTGACACTGAAAAGGACTTCAGAAAATCAATTTACCATGAATTCCCTATGCAATCTCTGGGCTAAGGTTAATGCAATATTTGAATGTTTATGCAGGAGGCAATGATATTCCAGGTATGTATCACTGATGGAACCAGCATTGATATGTCCAGTTCTGGTATCCAATTTTCAAATAATGATAATCCTGGAATATTGCAAGGGAATTGAGACTAAATCATAAAATTATTTACAAGTGTGGAAGTCTTACCTGTGCATAACAAACTGCAGACAACTCCAAAAAAGGCAGAGATAGCTCATCAAAGTGCCAGGGATGTGCTGGTAGGTCCTGACTTTCAACTAGGGAGCAAAGACATAAAAGTAATTAATGATTAGAAAGAGAAGGTAGAAAAATGAAGGCTGGAAAAAAAATTTGTCTGTTCCTTTTATGAGTAAAGTAAGTACTAGCTTAAAATTAACTGCTCGAGAGCAATGGATGTTATAAATTGATGCCTTTTCAGTAAGAATGAGACCCTTTACAGAAGATACACTGCAGCTCATCTGGGGCTGAAATCATATGCTTGGTATGATGCAAGAAATAACACTAAATGTTCTTAATGTCCATTAAGCGACAAAATTATAATACAGTCACTACAATATGGATATTTTGACACAAAGAGGAAGCAGAATTCAAGAAGAAATAAATATTTATGTTTACATGAGAAGCTGTTTACCAGTCAGCTGTCAAAACAGAGCAACCTACATGAGCTAAAACCAACACAAAAATACACACACAATGGCCTTAAAAAATGCAGGACAGAAATTACATCCATGAAAAAAATTCACCAGAAAGAAGTTAAAAAAAAATAAAGGAATTCTTTCATACACTCACAAAGACAGAGGCACACCCCTGAGGAGCAGGAGGACTGAAGGAAGAACAAACGAGCCTTTAAGTATGATGTGTTCAAAGATAACAAATATATATTTTTTACACCTGTTTTCAAAAAAAGGATTTTAAGCTGTCATCTCAGCACATCTCTTCTTCCATGTAAGAAAAAAAAAAATCAATATTAAAGACTGTTTTTGAGGCAGAAAGTGCTGCAACATTTGTGTTTGGGAGCAACAGATCTCCAGAACCGGCTTGTGTGCATGCAAATATTTTCCAGTTAGTGTCGGAAGAACTAATTAAAACCCCCTACATCCTTGCTCATTACCATGAGCTGCTGGGAGCTGGGAGCTGTCTTGTGAGTACTAGATTTTTTTTTTAAATGTGTAGAACTAGCCTTGAAAATTGCAGCCTACTAAGCCTCACTCTACAACCAGGAAAGCAAAACTCTTAAACAAAAAAAAATAATGCAAAACCAACTAGATTATTGTTATATAAATAGAGAAAATATTGCTGAGTTTTTAAAAGGAAAACCGCCTCAAATACAAGCATATGATTAATCTACTGCTCTTTCTAAAAACAGCTGATAGCCTTCATCACAAAAAGCGACAAAGGGAACAAAACCAACTTGGGAAGTAAAAATCACCAAAGAAGAGGAGGAAGAAAAGGCTTTCAATTTCTTTGACAATGAGGTGACTCAAAGAACTGTGTTAGGTACAGAGCTCTTTGGTATGTTAGCAAACAGGAGAAGCAGCTTCAAAATCCAGCTGATAACATTGGGATTTGATACAATTATTGAGACTTGCCCAATATTATGAGAATATTATGAACCACTTCAGAAGGACCTGGTAAGTTAACTAAACAGGCAGACAGCAAATGAAGGTCACTGGAGAGAGATGCATGTGAATGCATATTAGAAAGAATTACTCCCATGCATCTGTGCTAAAAGGCCTGTGCTGACACCGCCTTCCAGCAGATACAAAACCACATTTGTGGGTTGGGCTATTGACATTGCTGGAAGAGCTCTGGTAGGGAAAGGAAATGTTTGTCTGGATCTGTCCCTACTGAATCTGTGACCGTTGTGGGGGGAGGTGGAAGGGAGAAAAACTGTGGGCAGCTGGCCGAAAATCTGTCCATGTGCAAGAACAGGCAAAGAAATAAAGCAAAACAAAACATGTTCCTTCTGCTCCACCATAAACAACTCGACCACGAAAAGAAAGAGGAGGTACAGACTAAACTAGGAAACAGAGGCCATTACAATTTCATTTTGTAAAGGAGTGATTTGGCCTTTATGCTCAGCATTGCCCAAGGAATTGCACAAATGAAATGGGTCCCAGAAGAGGCCACAGAAATTATTAACTTGCTGAAGAGAGAGGCTCACCCCTGGTGATAGGTCTGTTCTCTCCCCACAAGGGTATCAGGAGACACTGGTAAGAAGCTGTGGCAAATTACCCTGTGGAATTACCTGGCTGAATTACCCCAGAGACCCAGGGAATGTCAGAGGAGATCTGTGGTGAATTCACATTTCCTCACAGCAGACTCCCAGCTCTTGCAGACAGGACTCACCCCAAAGAGCCATCCTGACCCCAGCACCAGCCTTGTAGCCCCAACACATGGACCAGAGCTCAGGACTCCTTGTATTCACAGGAGTCTCCAATCCCTAATGCAAGAAACATTGCTGGCACAAGAGATTTCTTCAGGAGATCCTTCTTCAGGATAAGAGCCAAATGCCTTAAGCACCCCAGTAAATGTAGCTGAGCTCCAGAGATTCTGGAATAATCTTGGCTTCCTTTATGTGAAAATCAGGGCTCCATGTGGGCTTGGATGCCTGATTACATTGTAGGTTTAACACAAAAAGGGTCTCTCTTCACAATGGAAAACCCAGCATTTTATTATAACTAAGTTTCTGAAGATATTAGTGAAAAAACACAAACTGTTCAGTATTTTCTGGCATAACAAGCAGATACAGAACAGAGAAGGAAAATATCTGGGTGTTTTAGGTTACGCTTTTATGTATTGTGCATTGAGCTTGCCTAAGAGCTAACCAGCTTTTGATTTGTGCCTCACAATAAATAGAAAAAGGATTGCCAATTAAGAATGTGGGGCATCTATTTTTAACAAAATGTTTTTAAACTTTTGGCTAACTAGGAGAGAAAGGCAGTGCCATCTGTTGGGGAAAACCAGCTGGTTCAGGAGAGCGCAGCGGGCACGCCGCCGCTTTGCCTTGGGTGGAACAAAAGCCTGTTTAGACCCAGTACGTGACAAGCCTGGCTGGATGCAGGATAAACTTTTCCTGGTGATTAGAAAGGGGAGGTAAAACAATCGACACCAAACTGCACGAAGCAGCAGCTGTTAGATGGATTTAATACCTTTGTGCTCTTCCCCGGCAGCAGGTTGAGGCTGGCAGAGGCCAGACGTGGGGCACGGGCTGGAGAAGCCCCAGTGGGGTCAATCCACTCGACTTTGGCCACCACAGCAGCACCAGAAATTTTCCTTCCTTGCTGTTTCATGAGTCAGCACTTCTAATGTCAAGACTTTACACTCAAATTGAAACAAGCAGCATCCTGCGTGGGAGAAAGATAAATCTGAGCCCCACAAAGGGCTAAGCTGGCAAGCTTAGGCTTTCTGTCAATAATTGGGCTTTTGTAATTTTTACACAGTGTTTGCAGACTGCTGGTGATTTTCCTTTAAACATCCAGCAGTCGAGTGGTAGTAGACAACTACAGGTTTCAATAGTTGCACTGAATTTGAAAGCCAATGTATTTAACATTTAAATACACTGCACCTTATGAATGATTTACTTACACCAACCTTTCTGGAAATGTGCTTACACTCTCACACCCACACATGGGTAGCAGCAGAAACACATCTATGGATATCAGCTGCATCTTTTAGCTAATCATGCTTTTCTGTAGCTGTTTAGCAGCATGTTACTATTTTCATTTACAGGTCAGGGTAGGGCAGTAGATATCAAATATGGACTTTTTTTTTCCCAGTGAGGGACTGACACATTGGTTAGAATCACATTGATGGTTATTCAGCAGAACTGCAGTAGCCGCTATTTTTGCTCCATTCCCACAGCAGCAATAAAACAGTAGCACAAAACAGAAAGTGACACACCAGATACATTGAACAGCAGCTGCCCTTAAAATCCAAGCAGCCCTATGAACTGATTTGCCGTTTGCAAATGGCTACCTTTTTTCTTTTCTTTTCTTTTTTTTTTCTTTTTTTTTTTTTTTTTTTTTTTTTAAGGGTGTGTAATTAATGAAAAGAGAGGAAAAATGGGTTCATACTCACAGAAGGAGACAAAAGTAAACAATGAGACCAGAAATACATTTCCTCAGTTGAATGCTCATGCTTTGAGAGATGGATAGAGAGGAATGCATCACTAAGGTGTTTTCTTTAAGAAAAGATTATCAGGAATAGCAGGTGGACAGTCTCATGCTTCACTGTCCGGTACTTGCCTGACTGGTAAAAAATTCATTTTTTAGTCTATACCAAAGCAAGCAATTGTGTATAAAAGCCACATAAATGGTGAAAGCATACAACAAATGTGCCCTTGGGCAGGATTAATGTATAGACAAGCTTTTGGAAAATAATCTTTTTCTTTTTTAAACAGATAAATGTATTTTGAACTAAGCCAGAAAGACATATTTTTATGGTGTTCCATGATTCCCTGTTTTAAGCATAGGACATCATAAGGCATGAAATGAAAAAAGCACTTCCCTGGTGCCAAAGGGAAGAGGGATTTGAAAGAACCACTCTCAGAAGTACCATTTCACTTGTAAGTGCACTGACTTTTTTCCCAGCTTTACTCTGAAAGTGTGTGAAGCCCAAGCAAACAGAATATTAATCTTTGATTAAACAAGCCTAAAATTGTATGGACTTGGATTGCATGCCTTATTATATTGTATTCAAATATCAGGGCTTCTTTCTGTATAAATGCACTGAAAGTATTGTCAGGAGACTGAACTAACCAACACTTTCAAACTCAAGATGATACAGGCCAACCAGAACCAGAATTGGAGCCAAAAATATTCAGCGACCCTGTCACTGTCTAGCTTGTGATAGTAGTCTTTTTTTTGTAACATATGTTCACAAATATGTCATCATCATCTGTTGTCAGACTACTGGTAAATAAAGATTTGCAAATAGCCCTAGATTTTTCACATCTCTGCTTGTTCCAGCAGTAACATTTCTTTCTTGCCTTTTATTCACCATGTCTGGCATGTTCTAGTAATTCTCAGTCATGATAAGATCTTATGTCCTCAATATTTATTTATTTATGTATTAATAGGCATACAGCAATTTCTCTTCTTTTTTCCTTCTTTTTTATTACCCACATTACGTTTGTTTCTTCTGATTCAGGAAGGAGAGGAATCATATTCTGTACACTGCATGCACCCTCCAAGTTTAAGACTCAAGCCATCCTTTTGTGTAATGTCAACAAACAAAGCAGCCAGATTTGATACTGGATGGATATGCAACTCTCAGCACAGCAAAGCTCAGCTAAAAGGCCTATCCCCAGTAGCTCTGTCCTGGAGATCTGGAAACACTTCCCAGCTCCTGTGACTGTTCCATGTCAGGATGAGTCCCAAGTTTTAATCACCTCTTGTACTCTGATTTTCAGTGGGAGAAGGCCAAGGGGCACAGGTTAGGAACATGCCACAGGATGCTCTAATGAGTCTGGACAGTAAGGGACTGGACTACAGGGTAGAGAACTATTGCTAAGGTAGGACTACAGACCCAGAGTGTGACAAGGATTTTGCAATTTACAGCACTGGAATGTTGGGGTTTTTTTCGGCCCCAAATTCAGAAATTCGTTGTACAGAAAATTTATTTCCAAAGTGTGAGAGCAAGTGAGTACTAAGTAGCATTAGTGGTTGGTGCTCACTGCTAGAAATCTTTCCTCAGATCCAACAAGCCAGTTTTGCTCAAAATTTATTATTCTATCTAGTTAGGCTCTGACCAGCAAGCAAGTTACACATGTGCAGAACTTCCCAGCTCAGTGAGATGACTCAAGTTGGTAAAGACAGTCATATTAAAAAAATGTATTGTCAGTCCTCACTATAGGTGGAACCCACCCACTAAGAAAATTCCATTTGCCTCAGGGGTACTATACCAAACATGCAGATTTTATGGCTGTGAGTTAATTTCCCTGATGTTGATGGGAATTGCAACCTCAGTGAAGGAAGTGTCTGGGTCTGAAGGAGCCTGAAGATTCCAGTAATCACTAGCAGGTGATGAGTGTCTGTGCTGAATGATCCCATTTAAAGCCCTGCCAGGCATCTATTTGCCTCTTCAGCTCCTTAGTTACTTTTGTGTATCTGGCCTTTGTTATCTGGAGAGTCTTTGGTTTATTCTTCTTTCTATAGTCTTTTGTCTTTGAAGGGTTGATTTATTGCTATCTGATATGAGCTACATAATCCAGCAAAATTGCCCTGTCTCAATAGTTTATAGTTCTGCTTAAGATTTATGTTTTATCCATCCTTCCAAGGAAAGTACTTGCTTTTTCTTTATGATTTTCAATGTTTGCCTATTCAGAAATAAAATGCTCTTTTAGGAAATGAATACAACCTAAATCTAAATATATTTAAACTCTCAATTTAGGATGTGCATTTTGTAACATAAACACATACAAAATCCAAAATAATCTTCCACATTGTCCACTTTGTGGACAGACTCATAAGCAAATGCATAAAGAAGGCCAAACATGCAGTTTCCCCCACAGTTAAACTCACATTCAAAGTGGAATTTAAAAACCTCTGAGAAAGTAGGTGACCTTTATATGGGCCCCTTGACTCACCTGCAGAACTACACTTGCCTCAGCTACTTTTCTCCAGAGGTGTCAGAAGTTCTGCAACCCCTGTGTACTCTAGCAGAAGGCACAGATGCTTGATGTCTTTTAATTATCCACCCAATAAGTTCAGTGCCATTGACCTCTGCAGCAGTGCACACAATGCATAAAATATGCTAATACTTAACATTTTAAAGAGGTTTTTTAAATAGTTAATTTCAAACTAAGTATTTCTGATGAAGACTATCAGTTCAATTCCTATTATAGTTTGCATCTAAACTTTTTTCACATTTATAATAATCTTCTATACCTAAAAAAAAGTGATGAATAACATCAGGTGTGTATGCAAATATCTTTAACCCCGGAACAAATTCAAGCATGGCCAGGTAGGCTTTGCAGCTCCCAAATAAGCTGCATATGGGATTTCTGATATGATCATTCACATTTAAGATGACCGTCGAATCAACATCTGCTTTTACCATATTGGACTGTGAATATTTCAGATCAACAACTGAAATCCAGATGTGTTTGTGTCATGAGCTCTATGCACTCTACTTGAAATTATGCGTCTATAAAACCAGAATTAAGGATGCACTCACACTTGCAATGGTATCCTGAGCTGCTCGTCATGCACAGCAGAGCTTTTGTGGAGGAATACAGCCACCTGGGTCCAAATTCCCTAACACTCTGGGCAAGAGGCATGTGCAGACAGGACTCCTGCTCTTCTCAGTACAACAGCTGGAAGTACAAGACAAACTATCACCACATTTTATCCACATTTCTATTTTAATTCTTTTGCACTTGTATCCCCCAAATTCTGCTATACAGTCTCCCCCTTAAGGATAGCATAAGACTTTATATATGGCCACAGAATCAACAAAAGCCATAAATATTTTTCCTATGTATTTCTATACAGTTGGATAATTAAAAAAAGAAAAGGGTTTAGTGAAAAGGCATTTGTGACCTTTCATGTTTTATCAATTACCATGACTCTGTCTTTGTCTCTTTTTTGCTATACAAGTTGAGGATTTCTGTCCTGGTCACTGGCTTCCCTTCCAATCTCTTATGTAAGGAGACAGGAGGGGTGGGAGCTATAGGAGAGCTGGTGGAATGATGATCTGCAGAGACCAAAAGGTGGAGGATGGGCTATGAAACACATCACAGAACCTGGGGGTAAAGCTATGAGAATTTTCAGACTGACTTGATAAGGACCATGTGTTACCTTTGTGTTATCCTTCCACCAAGTTTAGAACTAACTGGTCCTGGAAAAGACCTTTAAGATCATCACATCCAACTGTTAACCTAGCACAATGTCAAGTTCACCACTAAACCCTGTTCCTAAGCACCACATCTACAACCCCTCAACCACTTTCCTGGGCAGCCCCTTCCAGTTTCTGACAACCCTTTCAGTAAAGAAATTTTTCCTAATACCCAACCGAGACATCCCCTGGCACAACTTAGTTATTTGTCCATTTTCCATTGCTTGCTACTTGCAAGACAAGACCAACACCCACCTTGCTCCAGCTTCCTTTCAAGTGGTTGTAGAGAGCAATGAGGATGGAGATGGTGCATGTCAGAGCCACAAATCCAGCTGCTCACTTGCACATGGAATCAAACATGGATGCCCTAACACTGGCATTCAGCTCTTAACCAAAGTCTAAGAGAAAACATTCACAGGTTTGACCAGTTGCACCTGGAGTTTAAAGTGTTGCTACTTTCAAAGCAGGATGGAGGATGGCTCATGTCTCTGGGTCTGGTAAAACACACAGGATTGCTCTCTCTCTACCATTAGTCTGGTCCAATGTGGCTTTCCAGCACCCTGGGACATGGTGGGGAAGCACAAGAGTGTGCACAGCTACATGGCAACACTCCCCCAGCACCAGGGAGCTGTGCACAGCCCTGCTCAAGGCTGTAGATAAAAGTGTACCCAGAGGACCAAGAACAGACTCGCTCTTACTAGATCTACACATCAGAATTGTGCCACAGAGCTTAAAAACACACCACTGAGTAGAGGGAAAAGATGGGAAAGAGACACAGGGCAGTGCTTACCGTAGCCAGGGGGCCTGCATTTACCAATCTGGGTCACAAATTCCGCTTATTTTCCTAATTTCTGCTCATTAACACATTTATTGGATCACCTAGTTCAGATGTGTTTAACTTCAGAAGCATTTCCCTTGTTTGCTAAAGGCATGTGGCACTTCCCATATTCTAAAGAGAGTTTATATTTTTAGACAAGAGCCTAAGTAAAGATGCTTTTAAGAAAACAGCTACAACCAACCAGGAGTATTCTGACAAAAAAAATTCACTGGAAAATACTGATTCATGAAACTTACCCTTTCTTTTTTCTTTTTCTCCTGGTAAGAAGGTCAGAGAAATACTTTTCAGAACTCTTACAGACTTTTCAGAAAAAAAACCAAACCCCCCCCCCCAAAAAAAACAACAACAAAAAAAAAAAACCCAAAGAAAAAAAAGGTATAGAGGATAAAGACATTACTGTATTCACCTGAGACACATGAGGCCCAGATTCAATTTGGAACTTTACCTTATTTGATTTTTGCCTCAGCACATCCCAGGTGAATACCCTGGCTAACTGCATGCAGCTCAGCCTCTGGTAACAGCCTAGGGAGCCCAGAAATTGAAAATATTCCTGGGGTACTCAAAAAGAGGGCAGGACAACAGCAGGAGTGGGACTCAAAACTGCACAAATAATGGGAAATTAAAATAGCTGCAAAAAGAAATTTTCCCAAATGAAATTAAATAAATCTCATTTTGTAATATCCCTCAAATACTCTAAACAAGTAAGTTTCCTAGTTCCTCTACTTTAAAATCAGGAGAAATAGAATTTCTTCCATCAGGACTTAAATCCCCATGTACAGTGATAAATACACTTTACCCATCCGGTTGAAAAAAAAATACAAGGATCATCAAACTCTAATATCCTTAAGTCTAAGGAAAACTCACAGTGACTTTATTAAAAGTTTTCTCTTGATGAATAGAGTATCTGGAGTTCAGGAGGTGGCCCTGAAATTTCAGGGTCAGATCTCTTCTGTAGAACAGCTGAACATAAAACAACCAATCCCAAAGGAATCATCCAGGACTCTGAAATTTTTCTCCTCCCCCTAAGGCATCATGCAGCCATATAAAAGCTGCAAGTGCAATATGCAATTTGCCTTCTATTTGCCAGGATTTGGATTTCTTCTCCAATACTGACTATTGTGCTACCACACTGAATGCCACTGCAGACCCAGCAAACACCATATGATGCTGTAAGTCGATGGTTTCTCAAACTCTACATTTCCCACACTACTTAGATTTACTTAATATTTTCCTGCTTAGCATCTGCAGGTATCAGAACATTAGGAGTGGCAGCCTAATCAGTGACCACTCTGGGCATTCAGCCCATCAGAGCTGAAACTCATGAATGAGCTGCAAGTAGTCAGTGATATGCTAACACATCAATCAGAGCAGGAGGCTCTTCTTTATCACAGACCCAAGAAAGAAATGGAAACTATAAAATATATTATTATCAACGTTGACATTATTATTAATATATTTTTAACAACAACAATAATAACAATAATAACATAATAGACAAAACCAAAACCAGTAAGCCAAAACCAAGCAAGGATTGAAAAACCACGCAACACAGATCTTTCAGCTTGGTGAAAATACAACAAAATATTTGCTTGTCCTTTAGACACAGTGTCAGACAGGTATTGAACTAAAGATTAGATTTTTTTTTTGTTTTGCAAAGTCATTTCAGGGATCTGGCCCTTATTTATGTAGTGACTCCAAAGACACTAATTCTTATAAATGTTATTGATAGCTGTTAAAAAAATATGTAACAAACCCCACAAGTACAAGTAAATGAATACAAATGTTCAGATTGCTCAATTAGAGCTCAGCCAGAGATGGGCCTGGGCAGCTATGGCCCCAGTTCAACAAACCACTTAAGCATATGCTTAAAACAAGCTCTGGATCAATTCCCAGTGAGGATTAATGCATATTCGTAAATGTTTTGCTCCTTTGGAAATCACAGAATGAAATATCCCTGGAAGAGACTTAAAAAGTAAAAACACAGTTCTGGTTGCTTGTTTTTAAATTAGCTTAAGCCAAACTGAATATTCTAGACTCAGCAAACTCTCCACAGACAAAGGTTTATTTTCATTTTATAGCACCTTGTGCAATGAAATTAAAATTTCTGATTGTAGCACAGGGCAGCCAGAGGGAAAGATGACGACAGAAGGTGGAGGTTAATGGAGAAGGACTGCCTGAGCTTTCCAAGTACATTATAATAGAAAGCACATGAATAGGATGGCTAAGCTGGTAAATAATGATAAATCAATCTGCTGCTATTTCTGTGGCTCTGCAAGATGCACATGTCCTGACACTCCTGTTTATGTATTAAATTGAGAATGTGAATTGATACAAAGTGAAATGTTTTCTTTCCCTCAAGCTCCTTTTTTGCCCAGATGGACTGATGTTCACACTCCACTTTTTTCCTTTGGTTAACCAAGGAAATAAATTCTTGAGTAGATCCACATTATTCATGTTTTGCAGAGAATTTTTTGCCTACACACACAAGTCCTGCTGGGGTAAGCCAGCAGAGACCTATTGACTTAGTGTCGTAGAAAATTACATGGCCCTATAGTCAGATGAAATATTAACTCAAGGGACTGATATTTTCACTGGATCAAAGACCAACTAATGAGAAACAGAATAGCAGTTTTCAAAGAAGGTTTCAAAAGTTAGAGCAAAACAGAGATCATTTAATATATTGCAAAGTTGCGGTAACTTCCTGACAGTTTGCTTGCCTACAGACCTCTTAGCCCTGATTTATTAATATTAGATGCTGTGCCAAGTTCATGTCATAAAGGATAGATGCTGTGTGCCCACGCTCTGCTTGGAACTGCATAAACATGATCATCAACTAGATTTGACATCATAATCAAAACAATGAAAAATAAGGCTTAGGTGGCAGACAATATCTGAGAAACTGTATTGAGAAGCTCGGTCTGTATTAAGAAAAATAAAATTTGTCTCTAGTTATGGAGGGAAGGCCCTGTTTTTTAAAAGAATTCAGGTGCTTAAAGAAACAGATGGGTGCACAGTGGGATTTTTAGAAGCTCTTAGATGGCAACTCCCACTGAAATCACTGAGTATTAGGCAGCTAGGTATTTCGGAAAATTCACATTACCTGCATCTTTAGGCACCTAAATACCTTTAAATATTTGGCCCAAAGACAGCTTACTGTAACGTCATGCAAACAGAATAGTCCCTGCTCAAGGGAAAATAGTTTATTGTATGGTCAATTAATTTTCAAGTGAGAGAAATCCATATAAGTAATTTCTAAGAGAAATAAGGCCAGCACTCCTGAGCTATGACTTCTGATCAGTATTCTGTAACTGAAAGAAGAGCTATGGTACACAAAGAAATCCTGAGCATTTTTTGGCAACAGAGATAACAGGGGTGCAGATTAGGTGCTCTTCTCAAGCTGGAGCACATTGGGACTGCACGGGCTTTAATCCCACTGAAGGGTAAAAGATAAATGTGGTGCCATGGTGCTTACGAAGGGAGTCAGGGGCTGGTAAGTGTGAGGGCTACGGGAGGGACACACACCCTGCAGAGAAGGCAGGCAAATGGACACAGGCATCATTTGTCTCTTTGGTCTGGGAGAAAGATAGCAGCAGCTGCAGTTTCTGTTCCAAGGAAGCTCAAGAATTCCAGATTTTTTTTTTAGGGATATCTATGCCGGCCACTGTGAGGGGAAGGGTGACCACGGCCGTGAGACACCGCAACCATGCTGGATTGCTGCTGTTTAGTTTTCTAATTCCACTGGTCCAAGAGTAAACTGAAAAGGCCAAAGAAAGCAAATCCCAAGCAAATCCTTTGATTCCTAATTCAGAGGTGGCAACCACAAGTAAAGGTGATTTTCTACAGCCTGGCTTGCATCCAGGCTTTGCCCCATTAACCTGAGGCCCAAAAAACCAAGTTTCTTGGCTTACCTTTCACAGAAAAGGAAAATAGCAGTTACAGTTTTGCACTGTGCCACCTTTCAGTAGCAGAAGAGGATTTCTCCTGCATCACCAATCTGTGTATCCCATCCAAGTCACTTCATTTAATGCGGGAAAAAACAAGCAGTGACAGAAGGGCCCTCAGAGTAAGGCTCCCAGCATAATGCAGCCACAAGAATTTAACAAGTGGGATTTACTTAACTGGTCACTAAGTGTTAGCATTGCTTTAAAGACATATGGCTGAAAGTGTTTCTCTGGCTATAAAGAAATGGAACCGAGAGAGCAGAGAAAACGCCTGGCAAGCAAACTCTCTCCTTTTTGTTTAATAGCTCTCTTCAGACTTGTAAGCCTTGAAAAAGCTTCATTAAAGTTAATGGACAAATCTTCCTAGGAAAAAAAAATAAGTACTTAAATGTTACTGGTTTTAGTCCGAGCATACAAAGCTTTTTTTTCTTGCTGGTCTCACCCCAACATAGCAATCTTCAGGCAGAATTACATAAACATTGACAGCTTTCAGGCTGGCTTTGTATCTCAGACCTGATGAGTGACTGGCAGAGTGCACAGGCCAGGTTCACAAGCCTCAGAAGTGGGCACAGCTTCACTGTAGTCAGTGGGAGATCTGCACACATTAGAGGAACCTTCCATAAATAGAACAGAGCTGTGTCCATTCGTACCAGAAATGACTGCAAATTACTGCCAGCAACATTACAGAGAACATTTTTCACCCTGTAGACTTCAGGGAAATTGTTCCTGAAGATACCATACAAAAATACTCCCTCCGAGTCAGCTCCTTAGCTACTGCCATGGCACCCGTTCCCTTAACATTTAAACACTCTCTTACACACCAATGCCAATTGCAATTATGCTTTTCAGTAGATGATTCAGGCACAGATTGTGACCTTCACTGGGTCCCAATGAGTTGATGGGGGGATACTAGAAGGTGCTGGGACAAAGAAAGTTGAATATAATCCCTTTTATAGTGGATTGAACACTCTGTCTTTACCCACAAAAGGCATTTCACGAAAGAAATGCTTTAAATATTTTCCTTATAGGCTCACAGGACAGAAAGAAGGAAACTTACCATGATGTATGTTTCTAAAACACAATTTAAAAGCTTAGTTAAGAAACTCAGAGGAGCCAAGTGTGCTGCCATTTTAGATGACATTTAAATGGGTGGCCATTAAAAAGGAGGCCACATCACTTCCACCCTAAGCCAAACATAACTGTAGCTAGAGATGGGACTGCACAAAGACTGCTATGTTCTAGTACCACACAACCTGAGGTGAGACATAGCAAACATAATCTGCAGTTCCCTTTTGGGTGTTGAAAAGTGTAAAAAACAGTGTTTGAGATGTCCTGTTCCTGCCAGACATGAATGCTGCAATCAAAGATAAAGCATCCTGCTGTGAAGTCTGCAGTTCATACAGGGAGCAGAATGTAACAGAGACACTTACACAACATGAGACTCCTGACTGCCCTTGGTACAAGGTTGGAAGAGAGCTCTCTGGATGTGGAGGAATCATTTCTCAGCAGTGGACTCCTCCTCAAAATTTTACATACTATCTTAAGTCAAGACAGTATAATATTGCTAACTGCTGCTTGCTCCAACTAAAACAGGTAAACAATAGAAGAATGGATGGGTTTTGATACATATGTGACTTGTTTTGGTAATTTTCAACCGTACATCAGTAAAGTGCATTGCGTTGTGGCTTCTTTAAGCAGAGTCAAGTGCATTAGCAGAAAAATCTCTGAAAGCTATATTAAAAATCTATAAGGATATAAGGGATCTCTTGACAGCACTGGCAGGCTACTCAGCAAAGCCCAGTGTTTTACTACTGACTCTCAGCTCTCCAGCATATAAGCAGGAACAAAAAAATGTGGTTCTGATGATCCTCCCCTAAACCACAAGACTGAATACTCATGTAGTCACCAGGAGAACTGGCAAGACTTTCTGTCACAAAACCAAAACAAAATTAAGGGGAAGAAAGCCAATGTGTCCCAACTTCAGTGTCCCAACTTAGTGGTTTGTGCTGGGAAATGAAAGCACATGTGCAGTACAGGGCAGAACGGGCTGTGCAGGGGACCTGGTGGTTCTACCTTCACATTTTGTTGCCCAGCACCTGCTGAAGTTTCTGCAAAGCTAGTCTAATTTACCCCCCAAGCCACATTTGCTTAAACAGGCTGTAGGAACTGAGGTTCAGATTGCTGCAGATATTTACATGCTTATGTCCTGACTGATCTGAAGAAAGGTGGGTGATTACTTGCTTTTCAAAGCTGAGCTTCATGCTGTTGGCAGAATGTAGCCACAGCACATAATCGAGTATATGAAGATTCCAGTTTTTCCTACTTTTACTTTCAAATGCAAAAAATCATCAACACTGACTTCTGTAGTTTTTAACAAAACGTCCATTTGGATGACTTTGTAATCCTCCAAATAAATTGTCAGAAAGTTTTGAGAGCTCCCAACACCCTTTAAAGATGAAGGCAAGTATGTAATTAGCCAGTGAGACACAGAGAATCACAGGATACAAGGGGCTGGAAGGGACTTTGAAAGTCACCGAGTCCAACCCCCCTGCCAGAGCAGGATCACATAAGGGTACAGGGTATTAATAACTAATAGGTAATGAATTAGTAAGAACTTCCCCATTCCAGCTCATAGCTCTACTCCCTGCATGCAGCCACAGTTACTGCAACTTTCTTGTTCATGGTGCACACTCCTGCATGTCTTCACTTCAGCAGCAGGCCCTAGTTCACACCTCTCACTTCCCAAAGAGTTCATTCACTTGAGATATTTTTTACCATCAGCCCAGCTTTCTGTCTCTGGATTCGACACCACAGATTTACTCTGAATTAATCAATCATCTGTAATTTGCATTTAGATTGAGAACTCCTTGGGTAGGTCCAGGTTTTTTTTCTGTTTGTTACGTACCACTTGCCTGGGATAACTGAAATAGTAAATAGGTAACTTACATGATGTTAAAGACAGTCATTGGCAAAAGGGGAAAATTAATAAGTGCTGTAACCCATCATGCTAATCTGTGGAGTATGCTTCCTTCTCTACAATGGTGATCCAATGGAATAATTAAAGCTGATCATTGTCATTGTTCCAACATTAGATACAGAACTGAAAATCAGAAACAGAGCAACTGCAGGGATTGTCTCAAAGTCTGTGTAAGTATCACCATCCTTGCATGTACGTAAGGTGGTGAGAGTGAAGATAATATTCTGACTCACAGCATGTTAAAAGTACTTTACTGTCGCTTTCCAGTAGACTTCTCTGCAAAGCTCCTATAACCAGAATGAATTTGAAAAGATGTTCTTCAAGAACTCTATATGGGGGAGGGATTTTACTGCTTTTTCCAAAGCATGATAGTATCACTTGACAATTTTTTTTTGTCACATCGATTCAAATTCACTTTTTCCCATGAGAAGTATAAGAATTCATCAGCTTTCTCTGTCTGATTTCTGCTGTCAAACACATCAGGAAGCATGTACCTCCCCATAATTCAAATTCTTTCCTACCCACCTTAATTGTATGTCTCTTTTCTAGATGTAACAGAGTAAGAACGGGCTGTCTTGAAAGGAGATTTCCTCTATGTGTCCTTATATGGCAACTCTACATGACCACTGAAGGATAAGTCCTTCTGTCATCAATTTATTTTATGTCCCCATGCTTCATGACAGCCATTTTGATGGTCTTGTCTACAGGGAATATTGCCATGAACTTCCTTAGACTCTGCAAGGAATGAAAGGAAATTTGTTCCTCCAAGCATAAGTAATTCCAGCTGTTTCAGGACAAAGCAAAATGGTAAATTCATCCTCCTCTGAGGTAATAAAACAAATTCTGAGCTAGCTGATTGTCTTAACATAGGAGTTAAGGATAACTCTACATTTCTGTAGAAGCCTGTTAAGATCTCACCTATTTCTAGTCAGCCAACAAGCAGATCTGTTGATAAAAAGACTTTGGTGTGACAGATGGTAATTGCTAGCAAAGTGTAGGTGCTCATCTCTGTGCTTCAGGTTTCAGAGATCTCTAACAGACTGTAGGTCCTAGAATTTGGATACACATGGCTTTTTGATTATACTGACTCTGTCCTTGGTGTTATGCAGAAGGCATTTGGCCCCTCATGTTATATATGTTACATGTTCAGAGATCAGGGCTGTGCAACTCTGCACTCTTGTAACTCCAAATGTCACACATTGCTAGGGAAGCTCTTTAAAAATACCTAAAATCTGACCTGCAGCACTGGATTCCTTCAACACTGTAGCTTTCTGACACATCTTCACCATGAGATGTTGTGGTGCCCACTGAGGATTACAAACATCAGTAAAGGTAAGAAAAAATAGAAGAAAAGTCACTTTGCACCACCTAAGTACCATAAAAATATTGGGGGGGGGGGGGGAGGGGGGAAGAGAGGGGGCTTCTGAAAGGAGCTTTCCCAGCTTCTCTAGGACTTTGTGAAGGGTAAAAAAGGTACCCTTTAGATGACCAACACCTTGGGCTAAATTCCCCTTTCTTACTGTGCAGCTGAAGAGCTGCCCCCCTGTTTTCCTGCCACATTAAAACAAACAGAACAAGCCATCACCTCTAAACTTCACTCTAAACATCTGGGTACCTCAGAACAACGTTATATACAGTTAGATATACAAAGGAGGGTGGAGAGGGTATTTTACATGTGTGTGTGTGGTGAAGAGCTATGAAGCTATGCCATTGATTAACTTAACTGTCAATTCTTCAAACAAGGAAAAAAAAAAAAAAAAGTTTTCATATTGTCCCAGAATATCTATAGGGGAGATTTCTGCTCTCTTAGTAGAAAAAAATTCCTAACACTTCTGATTCTATCAGTCCTTTTCAGGCCTATCATTATTCAAACAATTTTTCATTCAGTTAAACCACTGTGTGCCACTGAAACTTTGCACTCAGTGCTGTGTATTGCTCATTGATGCTCTCAAAGCTAATTAAATCTATGGCTGTACCAAAAAAACCCCACCAATCTCCCCTAGAAAATGGAAGAACAGGAACCAGTAGCTTTACTTGCCTTTCTTTTCTTTGCGCTGTTTAGCCAGAGTCAACCTTGAAAGAATCCTGCCACTGCCTACTGCTGGCTGAAGCCCCTTCCTGTTGAAGTCACAAAGAATCAGACTAAGGTTTGCAAAATTCGGAGAACAAAAATAAAACAATCATGCAGCAAACAGAGTAAAAAGAAATTGTAAGCAAGTATTTGTATCAGTAAACTTGAAAAACATCATCTGCTGTGTTCACTTAATGTCAAGATTTACTGATGTCCATTCTTATAAATATCATCTTGTAACTGGCTTTTCATCTCTTTCCATACATGCCTGCCCACCCCCTCAACACACACTCTGTTCTAATACATGGCAAAAATCATGCTCTCTTAACTAAATTCCAGGCTGTTGTATTGCCAAATGTCGAAAGATTTCCATGCAATGTTGACAATCTGTACTGATAGCTAATTTAACCCATTGATGAAGTTTTTCTGCTCAATGAATTAGTTTGTATATGAGAAAATGGAAGTAGTAACTGCAAACTAAAGTGCTATTTGAATATTACTTATTTGCAAACTGGTTCAGCAAGGCTTATGCTGTAGTTACATTTTATTACAACTGATTTTGTGGTGCAAGTTGAGTACAGGTTGTTAAATAACTATCTGACCAAATTAAGAGATTTTTACTAGTAAACAGTACTACTGAACTCTATCTCAGTTCCCTCAGCTCTTTCAGAAAACATATATACCCATAAATATACATACATTGTTCGTGTGCCTGAAGGCCAAGGGAATATACTTAGTGCTAGTTGAAATAAGACATTTGAACGCTGCTGAAATCTTACTGAAGGAGCTAGCAAAAGGCCTGAGGAACAGAACACAATAAGCGTTCAAAAACATCTCACAATGTAATAATCAACGTGTAATATGAGCTAGGGGTTAGTTAAATAAAATGTGAAAGCTGTATTAATGAACCCTTTTGCTGTCCAACACAGCATTTCATTTTCTTTCATAGGCTGCATAATGCAGGACCCAGGAATAAATTATAGATGAAACCCCCATCATATGTTTATAAATACACTAACATTAGCATTTTACTTCCTCATAAATCTGCACCAAACATTCAGGCACAAGATAGAAAGCCCTGTAAAACAATGATATATTCTCTGCTTGCAAGACTTGCCTAGTGGCCCATTCATTTCTACCGCTGTTCTTCAAACATTACTTTCTTCGCTCATGCCCCCTCATTTAAAATCCATTTTAATTTAAAGATGTTCGATGCAGTCCTAGTGGTACATTTACTCATCCTGGTTATACATCATGGAGCAGGGAAAAGAAAATTGTTTAATCTAGAGATACGGTTCACTGTGGTCACCACTGAACAGTGGAGTAATTACCAGATCAGCTCCGCTAAAAATGCACTCAGGGTGTTCTGTGACCTATCATCTTCTAATCTGCATAGTGAAGTATAGCTTCATAACTATAAATTGCTGACTTAATTAAAACCAGGACCTTTCTGTCATTTAATTACAGGGAGAAAGGTTATTGCTTAAATGCAATTTTCCAAATGTGATTTCTTAACAGTTATTAACTGCTTCACCATCATTTATTGTTTCAGATTTTTCAATTTGAAAATAGTCCCTGTGACAGAAGTAATGACTTCATGAAAAACTCAATCTAGATGGAGCTGAGCAGACCCATTTGTTTCTTGTAAGTGGAGCAGACAGAAAACTTGAAAATGTCACAGGAGGATCCTGTGATTGCTCCACTTTACAGGAGTAATTAAAAACCAAGAGGTTGTATTAAAGGTGAAGAGAAGAGGTTTATGACAATTTCAAGGTTTTTTCCCCCTTACTGAAATACTGAGCTTGCGTTTTCAACTCTATTAGGGGAGGTATAGATTAATAATTGTTAATTTATCCCAGTACAATACACAATATCAGTACCAATGCACTAAGATAAGCAGTTAGCTCTGCAGATTTTCTATTGATCTTCTAAGAGCCACCTTAATTTGAAGAAAAATGAGTTCCATATAAATTCCCTCTGTACATAGAGCTTTTCACTTCCAAGAACTGTTGTTTCCATGAAGTGTGCAAGTGCATTTTAACTAAAATTTGAACAGCAGCTCATTGTTTCTGACAGACCTTCTCATCCAAGAATGAACTTGATTCTGCTAAGCTACTCTTATACCAATCTTAGTAGTGAGATAAAAATCAGCACCAAGACCTCCCCTGCAAAGTACTGCATGAAATTCTACTTGAAGGACAAACCTGGCCGTTATAACTCAGAAGAGCAGCTAAAGCCTCTTACAGGGCACTGCAAATCCAGAGCAAGGCCAAAAAATATCCCCCCAAACCAACCCAAACAAAAAGAAAAATAAAAAAACCCAAGACGCTTACTGTTGCCAAGACAACAATTTCTGGCTCCCAATAATAACATATTTTTAATCTGAATTTTCCTTGCACCCCATTTTGTATGCTTAATAGTCCTTCCTAAATACAGGCTAATGTTACATGCAAGAGGTTTTGTAGATCACAGGAAGCTTCATAATTCAAGAACAGCACAGGGAGATAAGACTTTCTACCAGGCAGTCACATACTCCTTTGCCCTTGGGGTGAGATGCCTATATTCACATAAACCTTCACCAACATCACTGCCAGGGGCTTTAGGGTCCTGGAGGAGCTAGTGGCTGCTATGGCAGGTAACATTACAGATCCATCCATTTTAAACAGCTTTGTTATCCCATAAGCTTATGTTCAGTTCATTAATCCTCCAACATCCTCACTAGTGAGGGAAGAACAGCTATCCCCAGGCCATAGTGGGGAGCTGGAGCAGAGAGGCCACGTCACGAAGGTCAGGGCCCTCAGCTCCTGAGTTAGAGCTCTGAGGACTGAAACTTTTTTCCTGAACAAACAAATTACAAGGATTCATTTTATGACCGCTTTTCTGATTTATTCAGCTGCACATGAACTAATTGTGAGAATTGGAAACTTAACGAAAACTGTTATTAGTAGTTAAATTCCGCAGCACAGTTTGCTGCAGATCCTCACCATATGCATGGTGCTGGCTGGACTGCACAAGCCATGTGGCAATGTTTCCCCTCCCTGCAGCAACACAGCTGAATAATGCCTATTTAGAATATGCTCTGGATTTACTATTAACACAACACCCAAAATATTTTCAAACCATGTGTCACCTGTGTCTTAAACTGTGTTACTAAGTGGAATACAAGCTTTGAACATTTTTTTTTCTTTTTTCTTTCTTTTTGTTAGGACAAATCACAGTTTTGGTCAGTCACCAAACATATGGGGTATTGGTTTTGTTCCCTGACTGGTAGACTTGCATAACTTAGCAATGGAATCAAAACTGTAAACAGACAACATATGTGCATGTACGATGTGCAGTTTGCTTTCAGCTAATGATCAAGCACTCTGGGTTACAGTTTGCCCTTGGCAAGTATCTGTACAAGCATAGCTTGAATCCTTACATGTTTACACTCAGTGCTGGCAGGGGAGTGGCAGTGTGGCACAGGAAATAGCACAAGGGAACATGAATTATCTATTTTAGGACTCTCCGGAGATGGCCTCTGCAAGAATAAAAACTACAGAGAAAGAAAATGAGAAAGAGAAAAATGGAAGAACTTAGAAGAAAAGGGGAAAAACAAAATGCAGTCACACTGTGGAAAGAGAATAAGAAAAGGGACGATGGGTCACAGCCACATTCCCTGGAATGAAAAAACAGCAACTCTGAGCAGAAAACACCAGGCACAGACTGACACGGACTCAAAATCTGGAGTACCCTGCCAGGTCACAGCAACATTTATGTGATACATAATGTAGCCTTACCTGTTTATTTAGAAATTATTACCAGGTTCAAGGAATTACATGGTGGGGCTAATAAATTACATAATTTCTGTGACCTTTTCACTCTTCAGAGGAAAGCCTTCCCTTGTCAGAGTGCAGAAGTATCTCCTAAAGAAAACAATGCACTTTTCATCCCTATTCAAATGAAGACAGACATTATACTTCAAGGAATGTGCACTACTCTGGTGTGCTGGAGGAGCTCAGTAACAATTTTCTGGTCTCAGTTCTACACTGAAAACACTTCTGTTTAATTTCCCAAAACCATACCATAGAAGTGGGAAATCCAGTCCCTGATGCTGCAGACTTCCTGCTGGATTTTGCCCCATGGAAGTCACAGACTTCTGCCTATCACTGCCTATCACATCCATTATAGGTGTGTGTTTTCATAAAGCCCTTTATTTATGCAGAACTCCAAGGGAATAGACATCTTCTAGAAAGGCCTAGCAAGCAGTTGTTGAATGTAATGATGTGGTAACCTGTGGCTCCAACCTTTTTCAAATACTCTCTCTGATGCCATCATAGATAGGACTAATCTGAGAACCAGAGACCAAGTTCCTAATAGCAAAGGACACATTCCCTCCAGAGAAGGGAGAATTTACCAGATTCTGGTCACTCTTGCACAAGTTTGATTGAAATTAAAAAATAAGTTAACCTAATACATTCCATGTAGTATTTTCAGGCCTTGCAGCTGGCAACAGGACACCTCCCACATCAGAAAGTGCACTGAGGACACTTTACAAATAGTTTAGGACTAAATCTAAGTGAACTTGCTAACATCAGAGCTGCTGCTTCTTTAAAACCTGGCAGATTCTCACATGTTGCTTTACAGTAGATACTTTTAGTGAACACCAAAATAGTAACATGCCCATAGGTTGGTTAAATTCATCCTTTAATGCTGGACATGCTGGGGAACAGAAATCTGCTCTGAAGCAAACTTCTCATGCTTACCTATTCAGAAATATGCAGTGCTACTTCACAGACTGACTTGGTTTGATCACGTGCAACAAGACCTGCTCTCTGTGGGCTCTGCCCAAGTGTGTGCTTACAAAAATTATCACGCTCTGCTATCCGAGGGGTTTTACATGTTTCCCTATGAATTACAAAAATGTGCTCTCAGAGAAGCAGAACATGGACTGCAAACCACCCCATTGTAACAGGATGTAATGCCCATGCATGTTAATGGCCCAAAAATATACAATGAGTCTTTTTTTTTTATTTCCTATGTGTGTTCATTTGATTAATTGAGCCCATTCAATTTCCATTTAAGACTATTAACAAGCCTGTAGCTCTAGCTATTTTTGCCTGTGAGACTCAGCTTGGAGATTTCAGAAGCTTAACATTCTAGCTGCATGTCACTGCCACCATTGTCTCTTGTCACAATTCTAATTCTATGTTCTGATAATAAAATTTCATTAGTGTCTGCACATCCTTTGCCTTACCTTTGAAGTACTGTCTTGTGCTGAAACGATTAGCAGTACTTTACGTCATATCATTTGACTGTTTGACAGCCATTGTGAGTGAGCTAAACGGGGAGAAATTAAAATTTCTGACAATTTCCATTACATCTAAATTGCTGAGAAATTAAGGGATATTTACTTTTACAAATATTAAAGGTTGTTTAAAATGTAAACTGACTTCATTTTATTAGTAGATTCCACAATGTGCTAATTCAAAATGACTACATGGCCTTATGTGAATAAATTACCAACTCATTTTCCAAAAGCGAAGGACATTTCCTCCAGGCTGCTTTTTGACTGTTTGTGTCAGTAGAAAAAGAAAACAAAACCACTTATGAATATTTCAGAACAGCAGATATGGCTTGGTGCCTGTATTCCTTGTTTCATCTCAACAGAATAATAAGGTTATTCCCATATGATACATTTTTTTTTAACAACAAAAAAGCATGCCATGAAACACCGAGTTCATCATATGATGTTAATTTATCTTGGAAGGGGTTCCTCCTTTATCAATGGCTTGACCCCCACTAATCCAGACAATCACACCCTACAGGACCATCCATGCAATGACTGAGTTTTATTTCAAAACTAGTTTAGGTTTCTCTATTCCTCTTCTCCAATGCACTCTGCACAAGAAACTCCCCACTCTTAGATGTGTGTAGATGTATATATCATGACTTTTACAAAGTACTAGCTTTTTTCTTTCCTTGTGGCTGGACACCAAGGTAGACCACCTATGCTGTAACCTCAGGTCTCAAGATTTACCTGTTTGGTGTCCCAGTTTTTCCACAATTCGGTGTTGCCTCAAACCCAAGAAGCTATTATCATTGCAAGCTCTGAAGAAACTTCAAACATTCAAGCAAAACAGGTCAAAAGAAGCTTAGCACGTCTTCATGGGCTTATGGGCTGCCACCAGTTATGTACCTATTTCAGACACAAATACAGTAAGTCTGGTTTGCTATTTAACCACCCAGAGCTCTAGCGTAGTTCTTCTGCTGATTTAAAAACTTAGTTCATGGTTATTTAGGTTTCAGATTGGGAGTAAGCGTTTTCAGCAATGGTCTTGACTTTATCCCAGATGAAGTATCACAAGGAGAGCAGGCTCTCTGATATATTTTGAATTACAGACAGAAAATCTGGTCTTGGCTCTTCCATTCTAAAATCTTTCCTTTGATTCCTCCAGACCCCCTTCCACACCAGCTTTCTTCTCAGACTGCTGAGCCTCCACTTCATCATTTATTAGGGGTTTTTATTTTGAATTCTTCCTTAGACTTTCCTTAGTGTCTAATCAGAGGTTTTTTCACAAACTTTTTTTTAAAGGTCTCTGCATATAAGAGCCAAAGACAAACACTGTTCCTAAAAGTCCCAATGCTTTGCCTTGTAGGTTTCTCTTTTATAGACTCTATTGTAGACAGCATTCACATGATCATTCTGGGATGAACCCCCAAATGGCTGTTCATAGTGTGCTGGGATGTTGAATGCAGCTTATTCCATGAAGTCTGGCACCCATAAAATGGATATAATAGTTACCTACCACATTGGATGTTGTAAGGCTTAATTTATTACTGCTGTAAAGCATTTTAGATCCTTAGAAGACGGGTGTTACGAAAACATAAAGCACTGTTGCCATAAAGCATTTGTCTGGCTGAAAGCTCTCTTATAACACTGGTCTGCTTAAAAACAAAGAGGGATGTAGGGAGTCAGAGTGTCTTACTAGGTCCTTTCCATTAAGAAAAGAAGCACTGCTTTAATTTGTTTTGTGTCAGCATACATCTTCTAAGACTCTTGGTGATGGAGAAGGAGGAAGAGTAGTGAGTGTGCCTATTGCACAAAGTATATGTGAATAAAAGATTCCTAGGACATGGAAAAGCATACAAGCTATTTCTCATCTGCAAGAGCTTTTACCAAGAGAAACAGATACGCAAATGCAGGAACTTTTAAAACTTCAAGTCCTTCATATTAAAGCAAATAGTTATGAATAATGCAAACTGTTTAAGAAATACTGAACTAGAATGTGAAACCAGAGAAAGATTACAATATTTTTGATTACTTGTTTGTGGGAAAGTGTTTTGTTTAGTTGTGACTTTTTAAGAAACCAAAATTGCAGCTGTAAATGCAGCCATGTTCAGTGGCTGCCACCAAAGCTCACGGTGCTCAAAATTCTTTTTTACATGCTTTGCTGAATCAGGAGTCCAGCACATGAAATATACTTTGATCTTTTCCTTAAAGTCAAAGACTATTTTGATGCTATTTTTTTTTCTTTGATGCACCATCAAGTTCATGAACATTCTTTGTCAAAATATATCTATATAATAGGGTTATAATAAATATTTTTTTTAACAGTTCACTTAGGATACCAAAATTATGAGGTCTGCAAAATGCAAAGAAAAATCACGTAGAATTTTTTAAACAAACTGTAACAACCCTGAATTAATACTATGACTGAAAGAAAACTAAATCTGAGATAAGTTTATGTGACCTAAAGTCTTTGGGGCAGCACACAGCAATATGCTAAAGGCAGACTCATAACCACAAGCTACATTTAGTAATCAAATCACATATGAGTGGCACATTTCAAATTTTTTTCCACTCCTTAAAATAGATATGTGCTTACCATATGCTGACAAATGGACACTCCATAAATGGCTAAAGAAAGATTTCTTCTTGTTCCTATTTGACTTTTTCTTGCATTCTATGTCATGTCCAGCTTCTGCTCACATGCTACTGAGTCAAAAATAGAGTTATTCCATGAGAAATGTTGATGCATGAGATTTTTGATCTGCCCAGAAGACAACACTGCATGTGACAGCATGTATTTCTTACAAGATCTTCATTGAGTTTACTAGAAAATCTCATATAGGTGCTCATAATGTGGGCTGTACAAGAATCAGAGGTTATAAGTCTCAAAAGGACTTTTAAGACCCTGGGCTGCTCTCCAACAAAACAAACACCACAATATTCCTCCAGCAAATTGGAAAGATTCAGAGAAGCATCTCAAGTTTCAGGAATATACTTAGATCAAACTTCCAAACCTCTTCCAACAATATAAAAACAGAAATAAAACTGGCAGGTGCATCTTTTACAATGTCCAGTAACATAAAAATCATGGTTCACTTAACTGATGTGATTGGAAGTCAGAAAGATAATCTATATATATTTAGAGCCACCCTGTGAAGTCTGCTAGATTGTAGTTGGACTTTAAAAAGTTTACTATGAAAATAGTAATGATATATAAAGTTAAATAGCACCAAACAAGCTTTATTTTACATTCTGAGGAAATTTATGACTGGTGCTGTATCCTAGAATACAACTATAGGAATAAATTATTGGAAGAATAGTTTCAGTGAATTCACTGTGCAATGACCAGCTTCACAGCGTCTTCTCTGTTGTGTCTCTGCTCTCCCACACTGAAAGTGCTAACACTGCTGTAGATAAATGTATAGCAAGCCCATACCTTACCTTGCTTCACAGCAATGTGTGAAAACATACCTGGAGAAGGGATTATTGTCATGATCACATCAGCAGACACTGATCTCAAGGGACTTCCACAGAAGATACTCATAGTTAGTACAACCATGGCTTGCTCTAAGCTGCATGTGGATAGTGCTGCTGGTGGAATGGCAGCACTCTGGGTCCCAAGGGAGCTGCAGAACTGATGACCTGGTGGCACCGCTCTGCAAGCCTCTGCTCCAGTGATATCAGATCTTTGACTAATCAGATCAGTTTCTAACAAATGCAAGGGTGGGCAGTTCTATCTCCAGACTACAGCCTTTCTGCTTACACAAAGTTTTGTTAAGCAAATTTAGCCACAACGTGGTTGTTGCACTGCCTACCCCTCAGCACCAGCCTTACAGTGGAGTGTCTGCATTTTTTTCATGTGGACTAACAGATTTAAGTACCCCACTCTAATTGACTTTAGCCTTGGAAATTTCAATCTTAACAAAAATCTTAATCTTAATCAATCTTAACAGTTTCATGGATTGCATAGATGCAAATGGAAGATTGTCACTTGTTTTTAAAGTGCTTGCTTTTTACAGTGAATAGCATGAAGTGTACCAGCAACGTTAACCTTCCGGAAACACACAATATTTAAATTTCACTGCTCAGAGCACAGTAATTGAGCCAAAGAGACATAAGTTCATACCCACTGAGCTTGCAACGTAGCAAATGCTGCCATCAATCCCTCCAAAGTGCCCTAAGGATGGTTCATATGCCCAGAGTGTTATGTATTTTTTTCCAACTCTAGTATTAGATTTAATAAACAAATTCAAGCTTGCAACTCTCACATCAGTCATATACTCTAGGCATATTCAGATTGCTGGCAAACTCAGAACTTTCTAACAGATTTTAAACCCTAAGTAAACAACAAAATATAATTCTTTGCCCCATTCTTGAGCAAGCACACTGACAGGAACTCAGAAACAGGCATGACCATACATTTGTTAGACTGCCGTGTTCATGAAACCACCACATTATTAACAAGAATTTTAAGGAAAGATTTATCAGTCACTCCAGAGTCCCCTGTTTGTTTATGACCTGTACCTAATAACAGAAACAATACTTTCCACAAAGACTGTCATGATAACTCCTGCAGAGGTCTGGATCCTTCAGAGGTTGAGAGACAGGAGACAAAGTACCGTACAGAACTGGTCTCTAAAATATATAAATGATATACATATAAAATCTTTAGATATTTGCCTTAGTCTTTAGTCATCATCTTTTCCAAAAGCACCCTGATCTCTGGTGAATTTGTCTGTGAAAATAAACCTTATTTCTTATCACTGTGCTCATCTCATAAAAGCATCAGTTCAATTTAAGAAAAAGACAGTTAATACATCGTTTAACACCCTATCATTTTTACAAGCATTGGTCAATTTAAAAGACTCATATATTTTTTTATTTCCTGTTCTAGATGGAATTGTTTACAGCATTCTCATTTCTACAGAGAAAAACAAAACAGTATAAAGTCACCCTCCTCAGATTAGAATAAAACCATCCTAGGAACCCTAATTATACCTTTTGCCTTTATAACTTTTTCTTATCCAGATTCACAGAGCGCTCTTGAAATCAAATGCTAGTAAAAGCAAAAGCTCAGTGTTATCACCATTAAGCACTTACACTGTTGTGTAAATTTACTTAGCGCTTTACAAGCCCAGATAAGATATCCTTCCTAACCCAAAGAGCTTAGAGTCAACATCAGACCACAAAGAATTGGGTGTAAGAGGGGGAATGCCAGGGTCTAAGAGGGTGATGAGAGATAAAGTGACTCTGAGGAGCCAGGCGCTTCCCCCGTGGCTGACACCAGGTGGGGCTGCAGCCGTGCCCAGCTCCTCGCCTCCCTCCCAAACCGCCTGCTGAGTAAAGGACTCACTCCTCTTGGCCTCAGCAAGGTTTATCACATCTCCAGAGTGGTGTGGGGTTTTTTTCTTTTTTGTTTTGTTTTTGTCTGTGCGTGACTGAAACACGGATGCGGAAAGATACAGGCTGGGGACATGTCCCAAATGGGGATGGGATCTTTAGCAGCAAAGCTCCGCCGGGTTGTGGTACCAAAGTCAGTCTACAACAGTTTAGGAGCACACCTGAATGGCTCCTAAAATACTTCAGTGAATCTCATTTAGAACACATACTGCAGATCAAAGCTCGCTGTTTATAATGCAAGAGTCACCTCAGTGCGCAGATCATTCCCATTATCCTAGCAAAGTTAACAGCACGTAGAAACGATGCTCAAAATGTAATATAAGAAAGAGTCCTGAGGACAGCTCTTGTTAAGTCAACAGAGACTATTTTCAAAGCCAAAAGTCCTGTTCTGTTGGAATGAATGGGAAGCTGAGCCCTTTCTCAGAAGCAGAAACAAGCACAGAACGCTGGTATTGGGTGTAGCACCCAAAAAGACACCTGCAAGAGTAATAGATCCAAGTTCCAGAAATAGATCTAAGTGTCAGACTCCTCCAAACAGGCACAGCTCAATGACGAGATGTATTGGCTATCACTGCAGAGCCCAGATGTTCTGTTCAGCTCTGTGGACCTTCACTAGTCTGACAGCTTACATATAGCGTGCCACAGGGTAAAACACAAGAGCCCAGGGATCAGGCTGTGGCAGGTAACATCCCCATATCATTGTTCAGGGTATGGGGCCTCTATTTCTGCCTCTGGGTCAGTGGCAGCACAGCACAGTTTCTGCCAATGCTTTGCTTCTTCCAGAGTCAGGCACCATTTTCACAGTCCTCAGCATTATTTTTCTGGCATGGGTTCATGCTTCACTTAGTAGAGGTTTTGTGTTGTCTGCATCCCTCCTCTGACATGCCAGCCATAAAGTTGCTCTGCACAGGAGCCAGTCTTCTTTTTGTTTGCCTCACTTTCTCTCTTTAGTCTCTTATCATTTATTCCACACATGTTGAGGATGTGTACACTGTTAACCCAGAACACTGTCACTGTTTCCCATTAGCTAAAGGTGGTTCATCCCATCCACAGTGCCACGGTGCTCTGAACAAACTGCAAAACTCACCCAAGAAGGGGAATAAACACTGTGGCAGTAATTTAACTTGGTCATTGCTAAATAACAATTCAGTCACTGTGAAATTGTCAGCTGTCTCAGGGTATCCCTGCAAGCAGCAGTTACTGGAGTGTCAGAGTACCTTGAGACATGTACAAAAGGTCCCTGGAGATCTCATAACTTGGTTGCTAAGCCAGTACTGCTGTATCCTCACTGCTACTATTACTTCTGCCAGTTAAATTAAGACAAGGCCATCATGCTACAATCACACCATTTTGCTGAGCAGCCCTATGGAGATAACAACAGCCCCAAATCAAGAGAGTCCCTGATCACAGCGAGACAGGTGCATAAGACAGGCCAAACTGTAATTTTTCTAGCAAACATAATAATTCCACTCTTTGAAGAGCAGCATGCAGAACCAGAAGATGCTAAAGCAAGAGTGGGGCTAGCAATGTCTCAGGACACTGGTGAGGTAGATAAAGCTTCTTTCTAGCAATTGCAGAGCATCTCAGCCCAGGTTCCCACCAGTTAGCCACAACAGGACAGCTAGAGTATGTGGGGAACAGGAACAGTAAGGGGACATAGTGCCAAGTTAAAGGATTCTTCCTGCCTTTTTTTTCACCATGTGATGATACCTTTCCTTACCTTTCCATCCCTTATGTGATGCCCTGTGTGTGGAGCCACCCACAGCTCTCTGATTATCATAGTGTGAGTTTGGAGAGACAGCAAGGTCTGAAACAGCCAGGTGGAAGGCATGAGGGACAGCCAAAGGAAGAAACAGTTGGAGTCACCTTCTGAGGGAAAACATGAAATGAAAGCACTACTCTTTATCCAGCAATATTTGTGGTCCCTGAAAAATGCCTGACTACAGCAGAGGCATTCTACAGGAAGAGGAGGAAGGAGTTGCTTCTGTCTGAATGATGGCAAGTTCCAGAGGCAGAGCCTGAGATTTGCAGGCACATTCCTATAGACAGTCCCTGCCTCACAAGTTTATCAAACATGTCTCCTCCAACACATGGCTTATTCTCTCTCTGACTTGCTTTGCTCTAGGACTGCATGGAGCCTTTGAAATCAGATGGTCTGATTCTTCCCCATAGCCATTTTTACACCAGGCCCATTTAACTTCTTTTCAGCACGTTTAGTCCCCATTTGCACTTCACTTGGAAGCAGAATCAGGACCACAAATCTTCCAAGATGCAATGATGTTGAATTAGTGTCAGAAGTTTTCAAGGAGCATCATTCCAAATAGATGCCTACTCCTCACAGAACTGGTGTGGTAATGATCAAGCAGCACTACGAAAAATACTGCAAACATGAATAATATGAAATCTTTAGAAGACTGCATTCACTTGCAGAGTGTTTGTTTTTCATGGAAAACAAAGCAGTGACTCTGTGTGTAAATTAGTCTCATCATGTCAAGTGTTTGAATGTAAAAAAGTACCACTCTAGAACATGCCTAGAAATTGCTTCTTTGCCATAGATTTTGTACTAAAAGCAGTAGCCTAATCATCTGAGTAAAGCCGAATGCACCCTCAACATAGCCCAGAAACTCTTACATGTTCTAATTTGGAAATGGTAACTCACATTTCTTACAGCAAGCCAAAATCAAGTGGTACAGAGAAACTCTCTCACCCTCATCAGATGAATGCCAGCAAAGAAGCCCAACTATGCCACCTAGAATAATGCCCTATGCTTAGTTCTTGTGGCAGTCAAGGCTACAATATCCCCAAAATAAAACTGGTGGTCCAGTCTCTCCATCCATCTTGGATATTGCTTCCTAGCTGTGCTGGACTGGAAAGAGCCTCATCCATGGGAAAAATGATGCAGTATTCCTCCCTCAGGACACTCCTAAATCCCTGTGCTGCTCCAATATAGAAATCCAAGAAGTGACCTTTTGCAAAGAGGTTTGCTTCCTTCCCATCATGTCTGCTATGAAGCAGCAGAGAAAAATATCACAGCCAAAACCTGGTTTCTTGTGATGAAGACTGGATTTGCCAGTGCAACAGCTCTCTTTCCCCAGACACTTTGTCCAGTTCCTCTAGCTCTGTCCTCTGGAGATGCCAGCATAGAGCAGAGACCGCTGACGTTTTGTTGGGAAAAAAGGGTGAGCTGTGGTTTGAGAACTGTCACAGCCAACATCTGACATTTCCTCACTGTGGTTGCCCTCACAAGGGGAAGTTGACTTTGGCTGGAGCATTGTGTGTTCTGGCTAACCCAGCTGGCAGACAAATCCCCAGGGACTCCTGGCAGCACAAACCAGAGCAGCCCGAGGCCACACTCCTGTGTTCAGGAGAGGCTGGGGCAGAGACTCCAAGTCCAGCACGAGCCCAGCCTTCAATGCCCCCATAAAAGTCCAAGCCAGATTACAGTGAGGTCAGTGCCAAGGCTCCTGTAAGAATGGGAATCCAGCTTGTTCAGAACAGTGTCTCCTGTGTCACTGCCAGACCCCACAGGATCCCAGGTCCAGTGTTAGTCATGCTGCTGGTGGTAGCACACAGCTATGGGGTCTGTTGTTGAGGCTCTGCCATTTGCTGCTTTGTTCGTTCCAGAAAGGCAAGTTGGCTTAATCTTAGTTTGTTAATAGATCTAAATATGGACATAAAGAAGTTGTGCATACATAAGCACAATGAATATGAGTCTTTCATTCATTTCTACATAGCACTGAGTAAATTGTGAGTGCAGCCCTTTCAGCTCACTAACATCTTTAGACTTTGCCTCACAAAGATTACGTTCTCTGCTCAGCGATTCAACCTCCTTCTAATACTTTTAAAACAGAGGAAAGGCCAAGACCCCTAGAGAAGATGCCAAAGATTGAAGAGTTGGCCCTGAAAGCTGATGAACTGCAAGAGCCTGTGCAGCAAACAAACCATGCCAGCAGCAGTGTTCTCAAGCAAAGGAAGTACAGTGTCTGTTCTGGCACCCACATAACCCGAACACTTAGACACACAGTACAGATCTCTGCAAGGCAACAGCAAGTATCTGCTTGGAAAGGGTCTTTGCTGCTTGGAACTTTTTCAGGCTTTCTCAATGCTGTGGCTTTTCTTACACTTCCCTCACCCTTCTGCTCATTTTCTAAGGATAAATTCACTGGAGCCCAAGCTCCCACACTTACTGGACCCAAGAAAGCTGCAACAGCTAAGGGTTGGAATATACTGGGTGATACTTCATTTTCTTTCTAACAAGAAAGGACTTTCATTTCCCTCTGAACCACACTAATCACACATCAGGAAATGAGCATTTGCAAGGTTGAAATCTCAGCATCGAGCATTATTTAAATTTGTAGGGCTATTTAATGTCACACACTTGATCCTAACAGTGCAAGTGATTTTCTATCAGAGCATTTCTTTTCCACTTCAACAAGGAAAACTGCCCCTCCAAATATAAGCACTGCTTGTTATTTTGAGGCAGTGAGGCAAAACATACAGCACATAGACCACATTTGGCTTGCTTAGCAGATGTCTACAGATCACTTGATGTTAATTTCAACATAAAAGCTATTATATTTCTGGCCTTCCCTTATTAGTTGTTAAATAATTATTTATGCTTGGCAGATAAATTCTAGGAACCTTGAATTAAGCCCATCAGCCCTACTAAACTAACCATATTTGACACAACAGTTTTTACTCATAGAAGACCCTAAATTTAACGTTTGTTGCCTATATGATTCTGTTTCACAACCTAAAAAGTAATCCCACATTTATACTTAAATATAAATTACATACAATATGTATTTGTACACATTACTTCACAAGCAAAGAATTAGCTTGTCTGGTTCACTGACACTTAGAACTGTGAACTATAGCTAATTTAAGCTCATAACTCATCTTACCTAAATAATCTCTTACCCACTCCACAATTCTGGCACTAGTTGATTTGTTTTTCCATCAATTTTATGGTTTTGCCTAGCTAGTTCTCTGTACTAGTGGTCAGTTAGGAACTGGTATGTTGTGGCCTTGTTGACTACAAAGCAAAAAGGTAGTTGGAAACATAGACTTCCTTTAGTTAATATATTTAAGCAGCTACTACCTCTTCTTACATGAGTGCTATTTATGCACTCTTATGCAATTGTTGTGCATTCCGGTTGAATGGTTTGGAAATTCCAAATAGGCCATCTACAACAAAACCCAGAAAAAGTCTTGAGTGCAAGACCCTGTATGAAAGTCTTTCAACCAAGTCTTTGGACATTCATATGTTGTTTGAAAAAATTTAGCTGATGTGTTGTCCTCCGTGAGCATATTTTAGTGTATTTACACTTTTGAATCTTTAACAGACAAGTTAGAATCTAAAGTTTTGGAAAAATAAGAGATTTGAACATGTCACTGAGGAGAACTCATTCAATAAGCCTATTTCTATTTCTGTCTGGCTAAAAGAGTTCAGCTTCTCTATTACAGTAATGTACATTACATCTGCATTTCAGGTTGGGTGCAGTTTATGATTTGTTTGATAAACTTAAAAAAAATTGTGATCCAAAATCATTTCACTCACACCCCTTTCCACCTGTGTTGGAATGATACTACAGCTCTAAATGAAGATTTGCAATGTCAGCAACTTCTGCAATGAACTTTTAAGGTCTTCAATTGAACTCCTGTGCTACAAATTTCATTAACAGCTGACACCATTTCTCAGACATTCCTAGACTACCCACAGCCTTTTCAGTCCAAGATTAATAATACCTCACTGTGATCAAAAATAATAAATCAAAACCATAGAGACATACTGTTTAAACCACAGGGGAACAAAAATATGCCAGGGAACAAAAAAATATGCCAGTTGTGATACCCACTGTCCCCTGAACTTATTTAGGAAAGGGCCATTTCGGGCCTGAAGATCTCCCAGCCGTGAAAAGCAGAGGACTGGAAAATTACAGACAAATATTTTACCTTGCTGTGATATTGACCAAAGAAAACAGCCTCTGAATAGGGTTCCAGGAGGGCTAGAAGAAATTATGAATTTTGTTTTGAAAAATGTTGTGTATTTGCCTTGTCAAGACCTCAGTTTGGCTATTCCCATAATTCCAAGTCATCAGCTCTTCATTGGATATGGATTCTCAGGAGAGGCCATCCTCAGGCAACCCCATACCAAATAGAGAAATGATAAGGAAATGTCCATTCTGTGCAAAGTAGGCAGACAGACAAAATCTCCAGCAGAAAATTAGACTCGATAGTTTCTGTCAGATGATAAAAAACCTGACTTTATATATTTCTTCCTGGTACAGTTTCCTTTTCTTGGGTGGGCATTCTCAAAGATGGTGTTTAAAAAAACAAAACCAAACCAAAACCAAACCCAAATCCAGTGTAAATCAGGGATGTCTGTAGCTCCAAAACGCTGTTGCAAGCTTTAGCAACAAACTGGATTCCCTGGACATTGGTACCTTTCAAATTCCACTGCCATCAATAGCAATTCTTGGCAAGCTGGTATGGCTGAACAGTGCTCTCAGTGCTACCACTGGGCAAAGTATTGAATTGTTTATTCACAGAGAAATCAGAGGGGAAAAGATTAAAGTTTACAATCTGGGATTTGTAGGCAGACATGTAAGAGTGGCAAACACCTTTGTACAGACACCAGGGGATACTCATTGGCAGTATTTTAATCTCCAGTTAATTAGCACTCTCTACATTTACTACCTCTAGCACAAATAAAGTTGTTTAGTGACTTTAATAATTTTATTTCCACTCCCCACCATGGTTCTGTTTGAGAGAGACCACATTTTATGATTAAGACAGTTCAGTGCTGGTCTAATGAATGGCTCAACTTGCTATGGAACTTCTTCCTTAGAAACTGGGATCTGACTGTTTGTGCCTCTGGCTGCATACAGTCTTTTTCTGTCTCTGCTGAAATTTCCACCCTCTTTAATCAGGGCATTTCTTCATATAATTGCTGGGGCAGTGCAGCCTTCAGTAATCAGTAACTTCAGCACTGATTGCAGGACTAGCACCCACATTCCTACTATTTAACCACAAAGCATAAAAAAACCCAGCAACAATTTCAATCTTCACCAGAAAAGCAAAACATTATTTAACCACTTTTTTTTTTTTTTTTTTTTTTTACCTTTGGCAAAGGACTCTAGTTACAGGTTAGAGGCTTTCATAGCTCCAGGGTTCTAAGGTTACACAAGGACTAGTGTATATGCAGATCCAAATAGATGTTATTGTTTCTGTTGCTTCTGACCAAACAAGGTGTAACTGTTACCAGCTTTCTCTCCACTATTTCTTACTTTCAGCAACAACATACTGGCCCTGATAAGTATTCAGCCTCAACATTTCTGCTTTGAAAAAACAAATCTGCTCTCCCAGATACTCTGTAAGCAATTTGAGGAGGTTTACATCTTAGTCTAAACATCTTTGACTACAATTCCACCCCCACAAGCTCACACTCCGTGTTTACAAATGCAAAAACTTGGGTTTAAGCACAACACGGCCCGGCACTGTATCCAAATCTTTAGACTTTTATGCCCTACATACACTGTGGTATTTCCACTGTGCATAGAAAATTATTAATGACAGAAACATGGAAGGACCTCCTTCCCTCTCCCTCTGTGTAAATACTATTGAGGAAAAGAGTAAGAGGTTTTCTCTTCCTTCCTGATCATAGTGAGGAGAGGAAATTTAAAAACAACATGTGTGTGTTGAGGGGGAGGGAGGAGGAGTCGTGGCAAAATGTTGGAAGACCAGGGGTGTGAGTACACACTTGTATTAACATCTTCCATCCCTAGAGCTGCAGTAATTTGCATGACATTATCTACCTGGGATGTTGCTATGGTTATCACCATACATAAGTAATTACCAGGGCAAATTGCACATACAGCACAGAGATTCATGCTGTCAGAAGCAAAGTATCTTTTTATACACTTGAAAACTTAAATGCTTCAAAAAAAAACCCAACAAAAACACAACAAACCCAAATCACAAAGATTCCTGATAAGAGGAAAACTTTAAGACTGCTCCCAAGTGATCTAAAATGGTTGTTAACTATGGGTATTAGCAACAGTATCTTAAGGGCCAAATCAGATCTTGCCCAGGTAAGCCTGACACTGCACAGGCTCATTAGAAGATCAATAGGATCAGTAGCAGTAATCAGAAACTAATCAGTAGAAACATTAGAAAGTCCCAGACCAAAAACTTTAGAGTGTAGCTAGATGAGAGTTACAGAGAGCAAGAGAAGTGGTATAACATGCAGAGCAAACAAAGTTGTGAACCTCATGGTATTGGCATGACTATTTTGGGTAGATTAGGTCAAGATATTTGCTTCTGGCAAGCCAGGCATAAAAAGATGAAAAAGGATGAAAGGATGAGAGGGAGGAAGGAGTGCTGTAGGCTGGAAAGAAAAAAAAAAAAAAAAAAAAAAAGTGGTGGGGAAACACGTGGTGTTACGATGAAGCAGGTAGTCAGGACAGGTAAAAACCAAGTCTAATCAAACTGGTTCTGTAAAAGTTCCCTCTGTCCTCCCCACACACAACTTTTCTGCTGCCATTTGCAAGCTGGGACCTGTCTGTGCCTGGATCTCTTAATTTCTAATTTCCTGTGGGAGCTGAGACAAAAGCTACACTGCTTCTACAGTTGTACACCCCAGCTGTAGACAACAACTATACTAGAATAAATTCATCTGGAAGTCCAAATACACAGTATATAATGCTTGAGCATCCAAATCAGGCCTGATTCTCATTCTAATTTTAATGTGGACTGAAAATGTAATTGAGAGTACAAAAAGGTCCTCACTTAGAAAGCTACACTTTAAATTACATCAAATATTTTGACTATTTTAGCAGATGGCACTCAAAAACCATATTGTTGGAGGTGATAGGTTCAGAGAAGGATTTTGCTACTGAAAGCCTGATAAGAACAGGTAGAAAAGCCAGGAAACAGGGCTTCCCTTAAGGATAATTTACATGGCCTCAGGAAAGGAACAATTAATGATGTCCAGAAATACTGACTAAAGCTGCAAACTAAGTGTAGCCTACGTAGGATAAACACAGACTGAAGATGTAGGAGGATACAGAACAAGTTGTCTTTGGCTTTATCTGCCTAACTGGACCTACATGTTGACAGACATATTGCAACTAAGTATATTTCATGCAAAATAGTTTGTTGACTGTAAATTTATCCATGAAGTAAGTAAATATGTGAAGAGCAAAATGCAAGATGGAAAAAGTGAGATAAATATTGTTAGATTCAGGGGGAAAATGCTATAAACAGTAAGCAAAGCTCTTTGATTTGCACTGTTTTCCAGACCATAAAACCCTAATATCTGCCAGCGTTTCATTAAAAGCTTATAAACTACCCAGCATGCCTGCTGTTGCATAAATGTATTGCTAAAAAACATTGTAAGGGTTGCAGACCTGGTATTTTGCAATGTTTCAAAGAAACCTTATGTGTATAAAACTCAGACGCATTACCAAAAAAAGTGTGGATTATGAAAATTGCACCTGAAATTCTAAACCTAATTAACATTAATTATTCAGTAGCAGTAGGTTTCTCTCAACAGAGATGGTTGTAGTAATATCACTAAAACAGTAAATACCAGATTCTCAGATAAAATTATTCAGTATTTTAAGAAACAAGTGTTGTGGATAAAGGATTTAAGAGAAAACATCTACCATTTTGTGAACTGAGTAAAGGGAGTAGAAAGCATGACTTTTCACAGAGGAATAAGAGTTTGAGTTATTTGATGAGGTCACGAGAGCACAATGGCAAAATCTGTAAATGTTAATCTGAGTAACATAAAAATCTGGCAACGTTAAGACTGACTGGATCAACAACTGTTTTGACTGAATGTGCAGTCTATGCTCAGCACTAAAATATAAGACTTCACCCCTCTTAAGGATGAGTAATTGCAATTATCAACCCCTCTTCACAAAAAGTCATATTGGATCAATCAAAATTTTATTGTTTTAACCAGTGGTCCCAAAACAAATCTGGAGGGAACAGAACATTGATGATTGCCCTTCTTGCATAAGATCACCGCATGTCAAGGCTCATTCACACGTGAACACAAATACAGGGCAAAATCAAAATGTTTCAACAGCCAGAATCCATATCCCTGAGGAAAACCCTCCCAATGTCTGAAGGCTTTCTGAAGAACAACCATGTACACACTTAGCCCGTTCTGCATTGCTGTTACTGTAGCTCTTCTCTCAGAAACAGCTCAAAATTTTTCTGACAACAGAACATAGAGATTCATTTCCTACATCCCTCAAATAACTTCATACTCCTCTGCTACTATGATGAGACATCAAGCTACAATGTTACAACACTGATGGGGTAAATGGGGAGTAAAATATACCCTCTACCCATGCGAACCACTTACCTCTTAAGTAGCAGCATCACGACAGCACCATATGGATCAAGAAGGTGAAAATTCAGCATCTAAGTACAGCCTTACCTCTGAATGAACATTAGATGTGGTATTTCAGATAAAGGAATCAGGGACAGGAACATTAGAAACCGAGAAAAAAAAAAAATCTGTATCAGAATTATTGAACTAATACATGACTCCTAAATGCATTAAAAAGTTACATTTTACAGGTTTATGCTTAATACAAAAACAAACAGTAAAAGCATTGCATCTCACTAAGCTTTGTAAAGGTAAACACAGTTGCTATGACCAGCTGAACCATTTCCAAGCTGCCAAAACAGCACTGGTGAGAGCACATGCTCAGCCATGGAGGTACAAACACACCTCAAGGACAGCCTGTCCTGGCCCAAAGCAAAGCACAGCTCTTCTGACTCAAGTGAAAAAGGTGAATTAGTGTTTCATTCTGTTTAGACTTAAGGAACAAAGCAACACATCCGACAGTTTAAATGTTAGAAATCTGCTACTGTTGCCAATGACTCTGAGGCAAGAACACTACTAGCCCTGCGTGGCTCTACGTAGTCACAAAAGGCAAAAAACAGCAAACGTGCAAGTCTGACATCACATTTTTGCTGTCATTACAGCCAAGCCCTGCGCCCAGGGCACGAGGTTTAGGTCATGATCATGCCTGCTAGGGAAACAGTGGTGGAAGGGAGGCTGTGGGTGGGCTCCTCATCCTGCATGTTAATGTTAGTGGTACAGCCAAAGGCCACATCACGTGTTCAGTGTCTACACCCTGTGGACTGGGCTGAAAAAATTACACTTTGCAATTTTAAACTAGATGTACCCTCAGGTCCAAAGTAACAATGGAGAGACAGGCCCCAGTGGTGACACTTATCTGCACATGTTGGACATGGGGTTTAAACTGGAACCTCTTAGCAACAGGGTCATTAAGATAGCACACGTTGCACACAATGATAAATCTCCCTGATACTGAATTGAGGATATAACACAGGAAAAGGAAATATATTAGATGCAAATTTCAGTTACCTCTATCTATCATCTTTTAGGATCTTGAGCAACATAAATTGGAATTTAAGGCAAAAAAACACCACTTTTTCTATGCCATGAGATCTGAGCTCTCTCTTGCTGTTTTCATGATCCTGAGTTCAGTACAGCGACCCTTGTTAAGATAAATATCCTCTTACCTGAGCACTGACAACTTTTTTTACACATTTCTGAGTATCAGCTTGCTGTAACACTTGAGACAAAGTTAGAGGATTGTTTTATATATGTATTTTAGTTTGTTTGTTTGTAAACTTATTGTTTGTTACTTGTCTCAAAGAGAGTTTTGTCCTTTCCTAACCAATTTAGCATGACAGCAGAAACCATCAACCCTGTGATGCTCCAGAGGAACAAACTACGCAGAAACGAAGCCGGGCTAATGATGCTGCCGTGCTTTTTCAGCAGAACAAGCTGAGAAGGCTGTGATGACAAACGAGCTGCAGGGCCTGTGAGCAAAGGGACAGCGAGTTCCTCTCTTCGCTCAGCCACCCGGGACTGGAGGGCTCCACTTCTTTTCTCGGTGAATGGCTCGGGCTCTCTCGGCAGTTTCTGCAGACGTGGCGCCGGCCCGGCTCGGGACGCTCTCCCGGGGCCGCTGCCCAATCGCCTCCCCCCGGTCCCGGTCCCGGCCCCGGTCCCGTCCCCCCGCCCCGACCATCCGGAGGCGGAGCGGGGCGGGGCGGGTGGGATGCGCGGGGTTGGGCCGGTGGGGAGACGGGATCCGAGGGCTCGGCGGGTCTGTGGGTGAGCGGGGCAGGGGCGGCGGGGCATGGCGAGCGGCGGGGCGGGCTGGGGCCTGGCGCTGCCTCTGGTTCTGGTTCTGCTGGTGCCGGTACCGGGCTGCCGGGGCAAACCGACAGCGCGGCAGGAACGGGCGCGGCCCGGCCCCGCGCAGCACGAAGACCGCCCGGGATTCCAATACGACCACGAGGCCTTCCTGGGGAAGGAGGAGGCGCGGAGCTTCGACCAGCTGAGCCCGGAGGAGAGCCGGGAAAGGCTGGGGTAAGGGGTGCGGGGGGACAGAGCGGCGGCTGCGGGAACGTGGCAGGGGGAGGGAGGGAGGGCCCGGAGGGGCGGCTCCGGAGGGGCTGCCGTGGGCTCGGTTTGTGTGTCCGCCGAGGGGCGGTCCGGTACCGGCCCAAAGAAGGGAGAGTGGGCGGAGGGGTCTGGTCGCGGCCCCTTTCCAGATTGAGGGGGCTGGTGTAGGAGTAGCCCTGTACCGCACCTCCTCGGCTACACGCTCCTTTCACACCCCGCTGGTTTCGCAGAGGAGCGACCAAGGTTTCATCGCTTTTGCTTTCTGGCCCTACAGCAGTAAGCCTGGTGGAGGGAGCTGCTGTGTGCAGGGCTGTGCCCCGGAGCTGGACGGACCTCACCCCCTCTGCTGGGGCTGCTGCAGCTCCTTACCTCTGGGTTGCTTGCCTGGGCCTTACCTTTCCTTCTTTAGAGCTCCATTTGCAAGTCTACTTGGAGATCTCTTTCCACAGCTTTTCCACTTGTGACATCTTCATCTCCTGTCTTAAAGTGTTGCTCCTACATCCACGCTGCTCTTTAGGCCGAGAACAGAGTCTGTGCAACAGGTGCCTTGTTCTACTGCTTCTCCCTTTTTACACCTATGGGAAGTCAGATCAGCAATTAGAGCAAAGTATAAAGCAGTTGAAGAAAGATCCTTTCATGTAGTTATTGACAAAAGAATTGTTTAAAATATCTGTGTCTCCTCACTAAGATTAACTTCACCTTTACTTCCCTTCCATGAGGAAGAGTACTGCTTGTGTTTTCCATCATGAGATCCTAGTGCAGTATTACTGTCATCTCACAGACTGATCTCTTGATCCTTCTGGAAGCTGTCACTAATATTTACCTGTGTTTCAGTGAGTAAACAGATAAAGTGGTTATCAGAAATGGATCAGTTTCATCCCTCCCTTTTCAAGAAGAAGCAAAAGGAACCATGTTCTCAACATACCTTATCTATGTTTTAGAGTCTCATAAAGCATATCACTAAAATGGACCTGTCTTTTAAAAATTGGTCTACACTTACACAAGTATAGATATTTCAGTTGAGGATATGATTTAACAAGAGAGGGGTTTTTTTTAACAGTTTTTAAAAACATTAACTTATCAAGGAGAAAATCTTAACTTTTAGTGATCTCACTTGTGCACCATGGAGAGTTGACAGAGGCATGTCAAGCTCCAGCCACAGTAAATGATCTTTTAAATGGAGGTGACTGAAGTGTCCCTCTGAGGACCAAATCCCACATTGTGGGGCAAGAGTTGTGGCAGCAGAACATCAGAGATGCATGGATGCAATGGACCTTTAAGAACAAGAGTACAAATGAAAAGGAAATGGCATGCAATATTTTCTGGCAAACAGCCATGACTGTGTTAAAAATACCAAAGAATACTAGCAGAATAATTTATTATAACTAATACGTCTAGTGATAGAATTAGATCAAATTCATTGTGGGGCAAATGCACTGGCAAATACAGTCCATCATGCACAGAAAAGGACTCTTGGGAGTCAGTTTCCCATGACATTCCTTCAAAAAAGACAAGGTTTTCCATACTTCACTACTTCAGAAAGCTGATTCAGCAGACCCTTTCTCTCCCATGCTCAGAAATAGCATGTTTATAGATATAGTATGATACTATCAGACTGAGTCCAGACACATTGCTGGAAATTCAGCAGGATGCTGTCTGGATGTGCAGGAGAGACCTGGTGCTAGCTGCCCCACTTCCAGGAGCAGAGTATATCCACAGGCCAGTGCTCAGAATATAATAGTGCTGTGACAAGTTTACCTACAAGTTGCAGGATAAAAGCTGCATTCTTGTTTTAGATAAAGGTTTTTGTCATCTGGTCTTTCACTGTAGCTGGGACAGAAGCCAGTTTTACAAGCACAAATCCAAACTGGTAGCAATTACAGGTATCCCAGGAGAGATACATTGCAGAGAACCTAAGAAGTAGAGAAGAATACTGCCTTTTTTTTTTTCTTAACATAGTTTTTCAGGCAGGCTTTATCTGCAGCTGTGTGCAGAACATTTCAAAGATGGAAGTTTCCCTGGGAATACACCAGTACCTTTCACTCCTGCTGATCTCAACAGAACTTGAGCTTTACAGGGGACAGTGGCTTATAGCCCATCTGCCAGCAGGGACTGAAGACCTGCTGCAGATGAGCTGGTACTTTAGTGAGTAACAGGCATTCCTGGCAATACAAGCAGTATTGCTTTTTTTGTTGGGAAAGAAAGAAACAAAAGTGGAGGAACAGCAATAGAAGGGAAGAGTGTACACACCCACTATTACAGTGATATAACTCACTCTGTTCTAGTGTCAGTCCACTGGAAAGCCACAGGTGAAGCTGCAGGTGTCCAAGAAATCCTGGATTTTTCCCTGGTTGCCTCCATCAGGGGGTGGTACAGGCTTACTCCTGAGGTGTAGTGTCTCCTGCTCTCAGCCCATCACAGCCACTCCCTATTGGCAGTGAAGAACAGGTCTCCCTAAGCCAGCAACCAAATAAATACAGGTATTATATCTGAGGTACTTTGTTCACTAATTTTGATCGTGCAAGTTCCATTTCAATTATTCATAGCAATATTGAATAATGAATAGAGACAAATCCCTGAAGATAACCTACAAAGTGCAAGAAATCCTTAGCTAGTAGGGCAACCTTTTAAGTTTTAAGGCACTGCATTTTTGTAGAAAATGAGGGCCAGATAAAGATTACTAAAACTGGACTGACATGCAGGGGCTTTTTTCTGTCAACACTTAAGGATGTTTGTCTCTTTTTACAGGAAAATTGTGGATAGAATAGATGACAACAAAGATGGCTATCTCACTACAGAGGAATTAAAAATCTGGATTAAACGAGTACAGAAGCGTTATATCTATGAAAATGTGGCTAAAGTTTGGAAAGATTATGATCTAAACAAGGACAATAAAATTGCCTGGGATGAATACAAACAAGCCACATATGGTTATTATCTAGGTAAGATAACATTTTCAGATTACATGCTCAAAGAATATTGAGGTGATAAGGCATGATTTCATATCTTAGAGTCAACAGGAATTTGGTGTCACATGTAGGACTCTTGAAAATAGCATTAAATTTTATAGATGCTCAGAGGTCAAAAGCACTTAGTTTTTTACTGCAGCCATTTCCTCGTGGGTCACAGGAACACAATGTTTTGTAGAGGGACTATTAAGTGTACTGACAAGTCTGAATTAAAGTCTCCTCCAGTTAGCAATATGTGTATATATATATATTTAACATTAAAAGTGGTTCTTTAATTTAAAAATAATGTATTGCCTAGTTATCCACTATTTGTTAATTCAGTCTCTCTAAACTCTTAGGATTCTAGATGCTAAAATTTTAGGATGGGTCTAAGCTATAGCAAACTTATTGATTAAAATAGTTCATGCAGAATAACATGCTTCAGACCCTGATCCACTGCAAATGAAAATCCTTAACAAATCAGGTAAAAGGAACATTAAAAAAATGTACCTGAACCTTTTCCCCCCTACTTAAACTCCTTTTGCTTTTTTAAGTTAATGAAGGGAAAGGAGGAGAAATCACTTAAAGTAAAGGGCAACGCTGACAGAACAACAAATTGATATTAATTGGTCATTTATACTGGAAATAAGAAGACAATATCTACCTACCATAGAGTACGAAGTCTACTTTAGATTAAAATTGAGCTTATTACCTTTGTGGAAGGAAATATTTGACACACTATCCCTGCAGCACTGTCCCTGTGCGCCCTTCTCAACTCTTTGTCTTTGCTCTCCGTAATCCCCAAGATCTGAACAGCTCCTACTTTGCAGTCTTGTGTTAATGCACACTTAAAATGCCCATCTGAGATACCTGACATAGTAGTTTTCTACTGTTTTGCCTCCCAACATGCAAATTATGAAATTGTTATTATGTGAATATTTTTCATGTTTGACGTCAGTTTAGTGAGCCTGTTTTAAAAAGTAATGGTATTTTATAAAAGTTTTATGCTACTGAACACCCTGAAAAGATGTCATTGTTTAAAATGGAAAATAATTGTTAGGTTCCCTGTAGCAGAGGCGTAGCAATTAGATAATTTCAGTCTGCCAGCTTCTCAAACTACTTTTCTTTGGTTTTCTTGCTTTTTGAAACTGAAAAGTTGTGTAGATCATGCTGTTTCCTAAGCATAAAAAAATAATTTCAGTGAATGAAATCTACCCCAAATACTGCCTAAGCAGTGCTTGTAAAAGCAGATTAAAAAAAAATAAATCTGTGAAGGATGATATACAATACTGCAAAATCCATTTTCCTGGATTCCAACAAAAGGCTGATTCAGACATTTACCTGTACTAGTAAAAGTACCTTTAAAAGTTACTTTTAAAAGTTACCTTTAAAAAAAAAATAAATCACTTGACTGCTGAACTTAAAACTTCACAGGAAAAAGAACTTCCATTTTAACACAGAAGCAATTCTGGCAATAAGCCTTTGTATTTCTAGACTCTTAACAGCAAATTTGGGATACCTCGTTGTGGTGATATGTTTTTAAAAGAACATAGCTTTGAGATCTTCTTGATTCATTTGCAGAAAATCCAGAAGAATTCCAAGATGCAACTGATCAGCACAGTTTTAAAAAAATGCTACCCAGAGATGAAAGAAGATTCAAAACTGCAGATCTAGATGGAGACTTAGCTGCCACTCGTGAAGAATTCACTGCTTTCCTTCACCCAGAAGAATTTGAGCACATGAAAAACATTGTTGTCTTGGTAAGCAGAGCAAAACCAATACCATTGTTTTTACTTTTATTTTTTTAGATGAGCTTTGAAAGGCTTCTCTAATATTCCCATGCAGGGCTTAGAAAGTGCCACACATATAATGCTTTTCTTGAAGTTCACTTGATTTAGAACTCTCAGACTTGTGAAATGCACTTGGCTCCTAAATGGAATCAAGAAAATGTCTTGGGGCATGGACTGAGATCATAATGAAAGAAAGGTTTGCTGACAGGGCAGCTGAGCATTTGATTCAAGGTTATATCTGCCCCTAACTTAAAACATATCCAGTTCATTAGTGCAAGGAGTTTTTTCAGCATTAAAAGATGGAGATATATTCATTATATAAGCAAAAAATCACACTGGAGTCAGTGCAGGTAGATTTACCTGTGTACAAGGCAGATCAAGGCCTCAAAACATGAAATATCAAAGAGGCAAATAGCCAGAATTCTCAGTTCTTTTTTGACTCTTTTCCAGGAAACCTTAGAAGACATAGACAAAAACGGAGATGGTTTTGTGGATCAAGATGAGTACATTGGTAAGTATCAAGGTTTGTTTCTTTTATAGCCTCCACCTGGTTTGTCCCTCTTCTTTCAAATACATAGTAGAATTAGCAGTGCAAAGATTAAATTTTCTGTGTTCAGTTGAACTATTTTAAAACAGCCATGCAGCCAAGAAAGTTAATTTCGTTTTAGGCAGATAGCAACATCACCAGCAAAATGTTCCTCACCCTTTACAGCATAATATCCTCCTCTTATTCTTGTGTAATTTGGCTAAGAGGGTCTTGAATAATATTTTTCCTGAGAGAAATATTCTCTATGTACTTGCCTGCATAACAGCTTCTAAAGGCATTATTTAGAGTTACAAGAGGATCAGGAAGTAGTCTCTTCCCAAGTTTGAATGGTACTTGACTATGCTAAATACCTGGGAATTACATGTTGCAAAAAACAATATTAACTTTTTTCTATTCATTATTTTCCTAATTTAATAATTAAGAACTCTAATGATTTGTATGGTGATGCTATTCATGTTTCATACAGAAAAATAAGATGCATTAAAATGAATTGTAAAAATAGCAGGAAGATTCAAGATGCTCAAAGAAGTTGTGAAGTGTGTGAAAGTCAGCTGTGTATTACTTCAGTGGCAGAAACAGAACAAAATGGAAAACATCAACAGCAGATCAGTCACAGTTAATTTACACAAACTTCAGCCACACTAGGCTGTCTACTGTCTTGCACTTAGACCTATGAAGAGAAAACAGAAGCAGGGCTAGAGATTAGCAGCACCTAATACATTTTCACCTTTTGAATCACTATGCTGGTACTAAAAGCTGACTTCTCCCACTGCACTCACTTTGGTGGGTTTTAAGTCGAGAAAGTAGCACCAGAGAAGCATTAGTGAAAACTCAGGTGAATCTTTCTGTTTCTACTGGTGCTATAAAGATGGCTTCACATATAATCAGGAACAATATACACACATTAATTAATGGCAGGGGATTTCTATTCCTTGTAAATTATATTTAGCCTCAGAATGTGAATGCTTTTCATTTACGACTGAAATAACAGAGCAGCATGATTTCCACAGTAATTTCAGTTTATTCAGTGACATTACCTACATATAATTATAAGGTAATTGTCAACATTTGTTACTGTGTGAATGTTGGGTTTTTTGTCTTCTATAGATAGGAACATAGAATGTTCTAGTCACGATCACCCCACAATGGCAAGGATGATAAAAATCAAATTGACAGGACATGTCAGTTCCTTCAAATAAACAATATAATTGGCACTTTAAAAATGAAAAGAGAAAGTGAATGTGTTGTCTGAAGTTTCTTCATGAGCTGAGGAAAACTATGCTTAAAATATTCCTTCTTCACTTTTTCACATGTAATATTTTTTGTTTTTTATCAAGCTGGTGTTAAACATAAAACCAAGTAACTTAGGTAGTTTATAAAGAACTAAAAGAAGTAAAAAAACGTTAGTCTCTAGATCAGGTATTTGATGGGGAAATCTGCTGAAGGTTATAGTACAATTCCTTCCTCATATTTTGTCTTGCAAATTAAATATGACTCAAGCAAGAACTTTATTTCCTCTCCAGCTGATATGTTTGCAAACGAAGAGGGGGGACCAGAGCCTGACTGGGTGATTACAGAACGTGAACAGTTTTCAGATTTTCGTGACCTCAACAAGGATGGAAAGATGGACAAAGAGGAGATTCAGCACTGGATTCTCCCACAAGACTATGATCATGCACTAGCTGAAGCCAGGCACTTAGTCTATGAATCAGATGTAGACAAGGTACTTAGTGTTCTAATGTATATATATGTTTTTGAAATTATGTAAGATGGTATGTTGGGTTTTTTTAAACATATCAGCTAGCAAGAAATTATTCCTAATACTTTTTCTTCTTAGAACACTTTAAATGAGTCCTAGAGGCTAGACTTCGTGTTTTTTACTTAGCTTTGAAAATGTTCTTACAGAAATCTGTTTTCCTCCCATCAGGATCAAAAACTAACAAAAGAGGAAGTTCTGGATAACTGGAATATGTTCGTTGGAAGTCAAGCTACTAATTATGGGGAGGACCTCACAAGAAACCATGATGAATTATGATACAATGGACCAACAAGTATGCCAGGGACCTTTTCTCAACTTGACAGAAATCACTTTGGCTGTCCCCTCTTTTCGGGGAAGATGGACAAGAGACACACACACAACTGAATGATTTGCATTAATATATTTTTAACATGCTAGCTTATTACTTCAGAAACTGCATAGAAATAGCTTTCTACTCTTTTCACGTGGTTAAATGCAACATCTAATTACTACAGTTTTATTTGAGGAAAAAACAAAAAACGTAACTTTTTTTAATAGTCTGATCTGGAAAAGGCACTTCTGGAAGATAACTGCAAGGATCTTTAATAGAGAAATATTTTCTCCAAATATTCATATTTACTATAGTGAACTATATCTAGGATTAGAAAAAACCTAATGCTTATCTGATTAAGTTCTTTAGTAATCTTTTTTAATAGCATACAAAAATTTAGAGTTATTCTTTGACCCTCCTACCGAGAGAAAAGGTTTGACATAACAAGACCTATAACCTTTATCTTCACACTGTTTTTCTCTGCCAGTTTGGGCTAGAGGTGCTGGAGAAGGTATCCAGCAGCTCTCTGGCTCATAGCTTTACAAGTGCAAGATGTACATCTGGCCCTTCTCTCTGATCCCCATCACAGTGCAGAGACAGCACACGCGGCTCAGCACCCTGTGCTGGCATTCCTTGGTCAGGGCCGTGCAGTTCATAGTGACAGCTGCTCCTTCTGACAACAGTAACATACAATTGTTTGTGGGCTGTTGCTTATGCTGTTTCCTAGGAGGAATTATGCCACATGGAGCATAATTTATCTCATGCTTTTCACACTTTACCCAAGCCATACTCTTGTTCACACAGTGTGAATGGCAGCAGTTCTGTGATGGAGAGAGAATGAGACATATCACCCCTCTGGGCCTTCTGTCTTTTCTGCCACATAAGAGGACAGATTTATGTGGCTAGAGTTCTGGTTTTGTATGTATATACATATATGTGTTACTGAAGCAACTACACGGAGACAGCTTTTCTTCTAAAGAAAGGGGTAAGCTTTCCGCACAGGTGCTTTCTTTTTTACTGTATAATGTGAGCTATTACACATATATTTTTATATACCAAACTTTGATAAGTGTGGCTATTTTTAAATGTACTAGTTTTCAAATAAGCACAATAAAACCAATACTTGTTGGTGATACTATGAAGGTGCAATAACACTAACACAGAGTAGCAGAGAGATGATGTGAAAGCATAGAACCAAACCTTTAGAGCCAGTATCTCCTAAAGCACTGGGTCATTGGCAGCTCCTGCAGCTCTGGCTGGTCATCTGCAAACAGCAGCTGGACATATGGCATCAATTGTTTCTTCTTCACCTCATTAAATAAAAAAAGAAAAAGCTAAAACTAAATCCAAAATACATAGTCATTGTTACTCGCACTAGAATTTGAACACTAATGCTAGGAGAACTCTGACTTGCATAAACAGTGTCAGTTTCATAAGGTCGCATAAGAACTGTGGTTAAAATATTTTACATCTTCCAGTGGAAGATAATTATATATAGATATCAGAGTCTGGTAGAGATTACATGTTCTTCCCAGCACAATTACTAAGCTTTTGGTGTGCACTTCTTACGACATTGCCAGCAATGTCTCTGAAAAGTCCCTACCTCTTCCACTAACATACCTTAGGACAAATGTCAGAAGACATAAGTGAACTGTTTATTCTCTTCCATACCCTCAAGTGAAATGCCTAAATGCCATGTTATCTGAGAAGCAATAAAATCTTATCTTGGCACGTGTGAAAGATTATCTGTTCTGTTTATGACTTTGATTTGGAAAGGTGAATTGTGCTCAATAATCCTAACAATTTTCAGATTTTTTTTTTAGTCTTTTCATACTAAAATTTAACGTTTTTGTATCTTAGTAATAGATTTGCAGTACTCTCTCTGCATTCAAGATTATCTCCTGTTTCAGGAAACAATATCTTAAAAGCTTAAAACAAACCCACTTGTTTCCTGTAAGTGAAACTGCATCTCAGGCTGGATACTAAGCCAAGGATTTTCACTGGAGCCCAAGGGAAGGTTGTCTGATAACTCTTGTTGAAATTCAGTAGGAGTTGGGTGCTGAGACACTAAGCATCACTGCCTTCAGCTAAACATGACACATTCAAATCCACTGTGTTCTGTCCCAACAAAAAACATCTGAGCTTTGACAAGCAATCACATTTGATGCTAATTCTATTCCAAATTACACTGAATAACATGGAAGAAATAGAGAAATCACATTTCTGTTTGTTCTCAATTTCTGTTAATGCTTGGAACACATTGGACATTTTTCAGTGTAAAACTATATTTTCATGAGTAAAAACGCTGAAGTCAGAAGTTGCACATGGAAACAGGAACTGGAAATTTAGACCTAAAATATTTTGCAGTAAATATATTTTTTTTTTTTTAATAAAAGGAATGGTACTTGGACTATATCCAGTTATGGCAAAGGCAAACTCGGCAACTAGAATGACCTTTACAATAGAAAATTTATTTTTCAGTCACTGTAAGGGCAATGGGGTTATATTAAGAATGGGAGCATTTTTATAAAGCAGAATATAGAAATATTTTTTAGAGAACTTAAGCATCACTGAAATGATTTCACTCCAAAGGCTACCCTCTTTTTTCTGCAGCTCTTCAGAGTGTTTCACTTACCAACATGCAATAATGCACAGTACATTTCGTGCACTAAATTTTCATTTCAAGCTCAATGCACCGAGGAAGAGTAACTCCAAAAGAGACTAGAGCTTCTGGGTTTAAATTTAACACTATTTAAGGAAAGCAAACTTTTGCTAGGGGATATAGCTGTTAACATTATGATTTTTCGAGCCTAAGGTTTCTAATGTGGTTTGACTGTTCCAGAGATAACATTTTTTTTTTCCTAGGTAACATATTTCAAGTCATATTACAGGCAAACGTTACAAAATTTTAGAGTAATGTGAAATACTGTAATGTCAGATAGTATTATTTATCTGCTTAATATGACTAAAACCATTAATTGCCAGGAGCCATACTTCATCCCAGCAACATGAAAATCCATTTTGTGCCTATCTTATCAGCTATTGCCTATTTTCTTAATGAATTGTGACGTAGTGGAATTCTGATGGGAAATGTGTTTATATATTTCCAACTGCAGGTCCTGTATGGTGACTCTTATTACATAGATCCTCCATTAACTAAATGTTTTCATTATGCCTATGCCACAACATATCAAAGGTGCATTTTTCCTTCTTAGCTATCTGGAATAGCCATTATTATTGCACATGCAGTATTAATTATTAGAATTTATGAAATGAACTAAGTGGCTAATGTTCATTGTCTTATATTTCCATTTAATGATTCAATCAGGTTAAATCTGTCTCCTATTCCAATCAAGATACTTTACATAACTCCCTGTGGAAAGGAGAATGCATCTCATCCTGATCTAATTACACTCACTCAAGTATCTTACAATAGTTGCATAATGTGTTGCTATTTGCAATGCAGAAGTTGGTCTTGATCCCAGTGAGGCTGGTGGCAGAACACCTTGTCCCTGTATAGAGGAACTAAAACCTTGGCCACCTAAAGGCAAGAACTATGGGATGGTGTGGATTGAAGTTAGAAATAACCTTACGACAATCAGATCCTGATCTCCTTACTACCACTACTGAACACTGACTTTGAGGAAGAAAAAATGAAAGCTCTGATGGTCACCATGAATCCCACGACTATGATTCAGGTTAAGAAGTTGATATCAAGGCTACAGTACCCCAGAAAAAAAATAAAAGAAACAAAATAATTAATTCCAGTAGACTATTACTAAACTCCCCAGAGCATGGTGTTCTCAGGACTTCAGAAAAGATGTCTTCTGTTTGGATAAAAGCCAGTGAATTTAATGTTTCAGAAGGACCAAAAAAAAAAACAAAAACGTGGGGGAGGGGCTCTTCAGTCATTAAACTATCAAATATAGTATTGACCAGGTTGACAAGTTAGATACATCCTTCCTTTTAAATTCAGCTAAGCTGAAGTTCTGCTAACATTGCTTTCACTGCATCTCTGAAGGCCTTGGTTGCTGAGACACAGAAAAAAAAAAAAAGGATTTCAGCTGAAACTTCCTGAAACCTTCAGATAACACATTTTAGATGACACATTTTAAAATCACAGGGAGGAGTTTTTAAAAAAGATAGCAGAAATTACAGGAAAAAGGCAGCTGAAGACATGTCCTAGAGTGTAAAAAACCCAAAAGCTTCTCTTCCCTTCTCCCTTCCCGCTCTTCATTTAGAAGATTTTTCAACAATTGCTTTGCCTGAGTCTCCCTATTATTTCCTTGTCTTCAAGTTTTAAGTTCAATCAACAGTACAGATATAACATTTCTGGGAATCCCCAAATCTAAATCACTGACAACTTTGAAATGCTTTATGCCATAAAAAGGAAGTTTTCACAGATGTTATATCTGCTCCTAACTCGATACAGCAAAATTCAGTTAAACAAAGAAATCCAAAGAGACTAAAAAGAGTATTATTTGTTATTCCCATCTATATTTGTTAATAGAAATACATTTAACCTAGAACAGATAGCTTTGGGGTTATACTGAGTTGGATTATTTAATTTACTACAGAAGTGTTTAAAAGTGAACTCTATAGAAGAAAAGTATTTGTATACTCCTACAGAGTACTGTTCTCCTAGAGACAATAAATGCAGTAATTTACCCCTGAGTTTAGTCAGACTAACACCTTGTGAAGCAAAAGTTTCCTGCATTAATCTTTCTTCAGTGTAGTTACATCATTAAATTCTAGGGTACCTTCCTGTGCTAACAGACCCCAAGACTTTATTCGAAGTTTCTTAATAAAAACCTCAGTGTTTTATCAGCTCTAAAAACGCTGCATGTGCTGTCTGAAATGTTTGGAACCTTTCAATCATCAGAAAAAGGTTATGAAATTATTTCATTAGGAAAATGACCTTTTAAAAGCCCTGCTATCAACTAGCATTAGTTTTACAGAACAGTTATGTAGACATCTGAATGGACGTAATTTCTTTTTATCCTTTTTTGTAAGGAAATCAACTTTTAACATTTGCTTGTGAAAAGAAAGATTGCATACAAGATATTAAAATGGAACTTCTGGGATAAGGAACTTGAGGATAAGGTAGGTTTTCCCCTAAATCAGACTATAGCTATGTAGTAGCTTTGCAGTGTATTCAGAGAATTTTCTGGGCATGTAGCTGTGATGTAAATAAACAGTAGCTTAATTGTGGGAACCTATGTCCAAAAAGTAGTCAATAGAGACAGATAAAACCCCCTCAAATGCAGCTTCAGAAGGTATAAGGGTGCATAAAGCAGACCTGCAAATATTCTCCCTTTATGTCTGCATCCCTTCATAACATATACAAGCACAGCTGAAATAAAACAGGGGAGATCAAGAGTGATGAGAAACAACATGATGAAATATCACCTTAAAAATCTATTTTATTCAACTGGAAACAAAACATTTTAAAAGGTGATAATGCTCTAAAAGCTATTTAACTCACCAGCCAAATCAAACTGACCAAAATCTAATTTATTCCTTGTCTTGTTTAGCAGATGCTTAAAAGATCAATATTGTTGTCTCTGTAGATCAGCATGAAATATTAACCAGTCTGAGTGTTCTGAAGCTTTTTACAACATATGCAGCTTCATTAAACATTAAGCAGCCTTGAAATATAAATATAAAATAACTATCAGCTTCCTATCCTTCAGACACAGAACAAAGGTATCTCAAATGTGGGAAGCAGGAGGAAAATATTAAATGAACTGGGAATTCACATAGAAGTTAAGTTAGGAAAGCTGTCAGAGTAGATTGACTCAATCAAATACACTTTACCATAAGAAAAGATGATATTGCAGTATCAGAACGTCTACTAAGGAGCAATACAGTAGTGTGACTTTTATAGCATGAGAAATGCATAACAAATATGCTTCTGATCACAAATATACTCATCTTAAGGCCCAGTCCCCATCTGTAGTGCAACTGCTTTCACCCTTCATGTTTGCAGTAAGACCTATCCATGGGTTCAGTGAGAATGAAACCCTCTTCTCTTTTTCTCTGCTTTCCGTTGTTGTCTGGTATGTTAAGAATATCTGGGCAATACAGCAGAAAAGAATTTCAGGTTCACTAAAGGGAAACGTCAGCTTTGCAGATCACTGAAAGTAACTGGACATAAACTGTCAAAATAAGTCAGGGAAAGAGTGTGGTTATTGTCAGGATGTAACTCCAGCCTGCAATCCGAGATGTGGCTAAAGGTTATAGACAATATAGCAAGATGGTTCTACTATGCACAACTAGACTAATTGAGCTAAAAATATTGTTTAATATATGCAGTACATTTAATAACTCTTTCTCCCATTCATCTGCTTGCTTTATTAGTATAGTGAGAAATAAAATTCAGCATCACACTGCAGCACTGACTTCACCACTGCAGAGTCTCTCAGGGTTCAGAGAGTTGTTTTTTTATGTACTTTTTTTATTGCTACTTCTTCTAGTATTGTCTAGTATTGATATTGGTTCAGATGTACCACTGTTAGAATTTATTGTGGCCACCTTCTCTCAATTTGACAAGATGGTAACAGCAAGGAGTGAAACCACATAGGATTCATTCCCCTGCAGAGATTGGAGATTTTGTAAACAGTAGACCGAGTTATTAAGTTAGAACTATCAAATTCTCTTACACAACATGATGGTAGGAATGCCATCAATCAGTCATTGCAAAAACCGTAAGGAGTAGAGAATGAAACTAGTAACGTAATTCAGTATACCTAGAGGCAAAAATATATATTTTTAAAATAGGTATTTTAAAATTTTTGCAGCATAAGCAAGATATCAGTGGGTTCACATAAAGAATAAGTGTATCAGACACATTAAGAAATGATGTTGAAATAGCTTTTGACATTGGGCTATTTTTGTTGCATTCTCAGAATAGAACTGAGAAGATATTTCTGCATTCCACTGCATTCCACCATATTTGTATACTGTATCTACCTGTATGCTACACTGTTAACAAGAATTGATTAGAATGGCAAATATTTTACACTTATTTGCATGCCAGATTTTCAGATGTGCTTCATAGACAGATTACACCATCTTCAAAGATGCATTTTAGAATTAGATATAAAAATACATATCATGGAAAAAGGCTATACACATCTGGCATCTTGCAGTTTAGTCAGAGGACCAAGTCACAGCCTCACTGCAACACGGGATTGGGGAGAGGGCAAGAAAAGCCTTAGATTCCCATCACCCTCTTCAGTCCTGCATCATCCCACCTTGCTCCTGGTAAAACTCAGAGTAATCTTGGATTAAAAAAACAGCCCTGCATTACCAGAACTGCACTTGTGTCTTCCCTGTTATGCCTTTTTTTTTACTGAAGCATAAGTGATTCACAGAGCAGCCTCCTCCATTCCACTCAGCAGGGGCAGATACATGAGGCACATGGATGAGACTGCCTGATGAAGCCAGGAATGCACAAATGGAGCAAATTCAGGAGCACTGTGTAGTGCCTTGCTCAAAGGGTTGCTCATTTCTGTGTGAGATCCTTGTATCTCACGGAGCTTCTAACGTGTAGAAGACAAGCCAAACACTAAAAGACAGGGATATTTAGGTAGCAAAAGTACTGCAATTGCAGAGGGATTCCACCTACCCTACTGCTCTCCGATCAAACCTGGAAAATTGGCCTTTGCACAGATTAACAGATCAGAATGGCACAACGAAAATATCTCAACTCTCAGCTAGTATTAACTTGTATGGCTTCATAAAATATATTTTAAAATAAATTTTATCAGTCTCTTTCAATGTACCTACGTTCAGTTACATCCAGAGGCACTTTAGAAAGTAAATCTGGCTGTAAACAACCCTCCTAGATAAAAAGGAATACCAAATAGCATTCTGTCCAATTTTTTGCTGCTTTAGAGGACATGTAACAGATGTGTGTGTAGCAGCACATGAAAGACAGGTGAGGAAGAAAAATCTTCACCTCTTTGTATTAAAACAGAGTAAAAATGTTCACATATATGCAAATTTCTTTCACTGAGGTCTATAAAGGTATTCTGGTACTGATGTAGCTTTCCATTGTCACTAGAACAATTGAAAAGCTATTTAAGATCAAGACAAGCACAGGTATTCACACATCAGAGGGCAGCAAGAATGCCATCAAAGCACATCAATAGGAACATGAGACCTCTTTTGGAAAATCCTAATAGAAATCTCTGACCTACTCAAAAGCCTTTGAAACTTCACTTTCTATAGTTCACTGGAAAAAGAAAATAGTTTCTGGAGCAGATCTTTTAATATAATTAAACTTTTTTTTTTAAGGAGTTAAATAACTATTTGATACATATGTAACTGGATAGAAGCCCACACAGAACACAGATGAACTAACAGCAGCAAAGTCACTTGATCACTTATTATCTTAAAATGCCTGATATTCTTCAGTATGCTTATTTTCAGGCACAATCGTGCTAGATTTGCAAACAGGCTGGAAAAAGCTGATTAGAACTATAGTTTAGAAATGTTAATGTGGAATGGAAGGCATTTAAAGAACAGTAACTGAGTTTAAAATATAAGTTCATTCCAGTAAATCAGTGTCAAAATGACAAGAGAAGCCAACGTGGCTCAAGATAGATATATGGAACAATACATAAAATAAACAAAAAAGCTTTTGAAACCATCCACAGAATATGAGAAGTGAAAGATTTGATTAAGTATTAAAAGAAAAAGTCTAGACCAAATCAAATAAAACCAAAAGCGAAACATACAGCTCAAAATGTCTCAGTATGAGAGGAAGGTTTTCTGATTTGTAGGCTTTTAAAAATTTTTTTAAAGCAAAGAATTTAAAATTCACTTCTCAGAATGAGAGTGAAAAAGATCAAACTAAACCACGGTGACTCCCATAAATATTAAAACAATAATTTGCAGCTATTCTAAGATAGCTACCTGCTGCAACATACCTGAATACTCCTATAAGGAGGACTTAGTGCTTTCCCCCACCTTTACTGCTTTCTTGTGTCAATGCAAATTATGTACTCACAGCCCTCCCAAGGGCAGGGACTCACGTTCAGACAAATGGATTGCAGAGCCAAGGTGATCACTGTGAGAGGTACCACTGGTGCACGTCCAACCTTGCCTCTGCAGTAGCAGAAACTTGAGGGGCAATTCCTTCCCCTGTTTTTTGCAGTTATCACACCACGTCTTCATTCAGCACGTGTGGAGGTAACAGCACTGCCTCACAGACCAATGGTGTGTGCTGACTGGGAGCTGGATGTGTTTCCTGATTAAGTTCCTTGGTGGAGCACAGGGCTGTAACTCATTGCACACTCTTGTCCTTCCCCATCTCAGCCCCAGAGCACTCTCAGCACGGTGGCAGATGGCACAGGTGACACAAACCTTGCAACAGGCTGCAGGGGCAAAGTGGCTTTATCTGGATCCTTACCCTGTGACAATAATAAAAAGAGGAAAGCAGAAGTTTCTCATGGTTACTAAGCTCTATGAATTAAAAGAACTGTGATAACATTCAGGATTTTTTGCATGAATTTTCTAGATCAAAGTAAACTTTTGAGAGAAATGATTTAAAATTGCCAGCACATTAGGTCCTCTATAGATTTTCCTCCATTTTTCCTGCAAGACTTCCCATAACTTTGACTTTAAACGTAAACCAGAGCTACATCCAAAAAGACTTCACTGCTGTTTTAGTCTGAGCTTTCTAACTTTGGTTAGACACCTAAAATAAGGATGCAAGCACTATATTGGTATATCTTGATATAACCAGTCAAAAGAGTTAATTGCTTGATCCAGTGAGAATGTGACTTATGACAAATTTTTCCTGGTACAACTTATTTCCCTTTTAGCTCAGTGGCAGGACTCAGTGTTCCCTCCCACCTAAGCTGCCCATGTAAGGGAGTAAGAGAGTGACTTATGCCCCTTTCTCCTCTTGCAAAAGGATGCACAGCTATTTCTAACTGAGCCCTAAGGTAACCCACAGAGTTAACAGCAGATATCCAAGAGAGCAAGAAAAGTGAGAACAGGAAATGAAAGATGTCTTCACTGACAATTTACAAGTTCAGATAGTTCAAAGAGATCCCTGAAGACAAGAAAGAGACCATCATAATGCCATTAGTTAAGGAAAAGCCTAGGGAAACTGAAAATGTTATGTAGGGAAAGCTTAAAAATCATTTTATAAAACCAAGTGAGGGAAACACTTTAAATAAGCAGACTAGTCGTTCAATTAAAGGTTTTAGAGATGCCTGTAGGAGAAAATCTCTGAGGACATTACCACTAGGATAGACAAAAGGAAGCAGGGGGAACCTGATGGAGATGTTCAGAATCATTTCCCCAAGTTTCATATTGGAAGCAAAATATATTAAAAAATTTAGAACAGCAAATGTTTTCCAGAAGTGTGTACAAAGTGCATTTGAAAAACTGTTTAATCATATATCAGTACAAACAGTGGGTCAGGCTTGTAATTTATAAACTGAAACATCACTGAAGTGCAACGAGAAGGAAGCCTTGATAAATAAGATGGGCAGGAGGGGAGAGGAAATTATTTAATTTCAGTAAATAATTTGGGCATTTATTAAAGAGGGAAGCTGTCTTAGAGAGAAGTCTAGTTGATGTATCAGAGAATCCATAATGAAGGTAAAAAGATAGAGGAAAAAGTCATAAGGAAAGATGCTTTAAATTATTAATCAAGAATTTTACCTGGACTGACCAAGAACTTTCCAAGACAAACAGTATGACTCAGGGTAAATAATACAGTGTAAATAATATAATTTAGTTATACACTTTTTCATTTAAAGCTCTTTCTCAAGGATGGCAGGGTTAGGGTATTTTTTTGAAGGGAAGGTGTGGAGTGGCAGTGTTACATTTTAATATTAATTCAGTGTACAGAATGAAAAATATAAGGAAACTCCATAATTTACAGATTTCTTTCACAAAACAGGTTTACATTTTCCCTAAAAGCTCAAACTACACAGGTATTTTCCATCCAGATTAGTGTGCATTTTGCAGCCCCTAGTGTGAGCCACACATTTCAGTGCCAATTTATTCAGCAGAGATATCTAAGAGCTTCCTTCTCCATCACCACTGGCATGAACTACTGTGCCACATACTCCCACATCCATTCTCCATGATCACACCTGTATGGCCTTGCTATAAAATTAGCTCTGCATTTGCTATGGCCTTGTTTACTGGGAATGAGAGGTTTTTACTGTAACTATAAGTTCTAGCTTCAGCCTCATATTTTTAGCTTGGAGGAATCCAATTTGATTTCCCATGTGTTGAACAAGTATCAGAGGTCACATAAAGAGAGAATATATGGCTCTACAGGAGCATAAAACCTGGGAAACAGAGAATAAACAACAGCTAACACCACCATAAAGCACAAATCAAAACAAGCCATTTAATGTGGTTTTAAAATACTGACTACAAAACTTTACCCAGCATCAGCCAAATGAAAATAAATATTTAAAGGTGTACTACTCGGTTGGTTTCTCTAACTAGTATTTTCCCAAAGATTGGCTTCTAAATAAGATGACAACCCCATTCCAAAACAGCTGAAATTTCAAAACAACTGAGCTTAGTTTGATTGATCTGGAACCACAGCAAAACAATGTACAATACCCACACCTCTTCTCCTCTGCCTCTTTATTTAGGAGTCATATTCATAAGTGGAGCCCATCACTTGACTTGTGTTGGAAGAAGTAGGAGGGACAGGGAACAGCCCAGGTTGGTGCTCTCTGCATTCCCTTGGCTGGGCTGGTTATCCTGCTCTTTCCTTGGTCTTTGGCAGTGACTACAGCCTGAAAAATAATGGCCTCAACAGCTTCTTAGGCCACTTGCTGTTATAATCTGTATAATAAGTATTAGTTTAGCTTTTCATATGGAAAGTTAATCCCCTAATAACATTTCAAATTACTGAACAGTGTTTGGAAAAAATCATAGCTACCATTCAGAAACCCGTGCTGCAATCAGCCACACAAGATATACAGCATTCTGTAATTAGTGCACACCTTTCAGACTTGGCTAATTACCTCTTATGAATTAAAATTGTTCCTTCCCCCACTAACCACTATGCTTGAGAGGAAAAAAAAAAAAAAAAAAAAAGATAAGCTCTATACTTCTAAGGCAGCTGAAAATCCAGTAAGATAATGTCACTGATTTGGTTATTTCCAGGTGAACATCTAGGTAAATTTAATGGTTCTGGGCAGGTTGTGCAATGAATCTTCCTATAAATCACTTATATTTGCAAACATAAAAATTAAAAAGCAGTCTGAAGAGAGAGATAAAACAGTATTAATGATGGAAAGCATCTGCAGATAGTGGCACTGCCATTTTAATAATGTTCTCATGAGAGCTTCTGAACATCATGGGGACAGCACTAGGATGGAGAGGCTAGGATATCTAACCTGCAAAAGTTTTTAAATTACTACATGTGATTAACAAACATGTTTCCAATATACTGACATAAAGACTTCAGCATTTTTCTCTCTGAGACAATGTTTTTTACATTCCTCAGAAAGAGCAAGCTCAGCCTGGCTTTTCACACCTCCTCCTCAGTCTCTGTCACCAGCTGGCTATTACTACCATGCTGAGCCATGTGTTAGGAGATCTGCTTGCATTACTATCCCAAGTCAGCATTTTGAATGTTGCAGGACATTTCAGGTACCAGATTCTCTGGGTAGAAAGCACCTTTTTTACATCTCTGAATGCAGATCAGCTCAATGATGACCTTCCAATAAGAGCAGGTGGAACAACATGGATTGTGTGAGACTTGTGCCTCACCTTGATAGCAGTGCTGAAGTCACCAGTTCAGTCAGTGGAGAGTGTCCCATTTGGGACATGGGTAGGCAGCTCACTGGGTCTGTCTGCCCTTCCCATTTATTTGATAACAAAGGCCTATCTCATTTGTAGGTGTTAAAACACAAAAACAAGTCCAACTCCTCTAGCTCTGCCCTCCTGCTCTGCAGTCCTCCTGCAAGTCATCAGTGCACAAACCATGCAGGGAAAGTACAACAAATGGCAAAAGGACAACTGACTCCAGACTGGTGTCATAAGGACACTTCTATTACTTAGAACAGCAGCTGAAAAACTATAGCTTTTACCTTTTGCACTGAAATGTGGGTGGTTTTCATCCCCTTATCTGCCAAGCACCTATAGCAAAGGACTACACACACAGAGCAAAAATACTGTACATGTACATGATCCGTGTAAACATGTTTCATCAACTTCTAGCAGGAAACCCAGTCTTATTATCCATGGATCTCATTTAATGAAGTAATCCTGCACTTTTAAAAACAAGTGCATTTTAAATGATCACGTCTTTAGAGTTTTTTAAAGGTTTGGTTTCCTTTTGTTTTAGATGAAAGTTTAGACCAAAGTAAATATTCCTAATATTTAGAAATATTACTTGCATCAGAAGGAAAAAAGGAAAGGCATATTACAGAATATTACAGACTTTCAGAATTTGAGATGATTAGAATTAAATCTAGGAGCCAAACTCATCTACTTTGTCCTGTGTGAAGTTTGGAGCCAAGATTAAAACCAGGATTTTTCTGGTCATAATTTAGATAAGATTAAACTTTTCTAATATTAGCCATTTTTATCAGATTTTGGCTCCAGATGAAAGAAACCTTGCAGGTACAATCTTACAGCCAAATGACTAACTGCCACCCTTTGTGCCTGTTAATTATTTCTGGCCACAGCATTCTGTGCATAATGGAGCATGGACACAATATGATGTCTTTGCCTTTCACTCCTCTCCCGCCCTCCCTTTATTTTGTTTTTAAATTTGGCTTCTAGGTCAACATTTTGAAAAGTCAACACTTGCTTTGCTGAAAGTCAAGGGATAATCAGCCTGTAACACCTTGGGTTGTTTTGTGTAGGTACTCAGTATTTGCAGTTCCAAATGACTTTTAGCTAGAAATGCAAGAGCAGCCACAATTACAAAACCAGGCCCAAACTGCAGCGAAATTAATCATTTCAAAAACTCAGGAACTATTAAACAAATATACACATGATGTGTAGGGAGAAGCTCCAACCCTGGGGAAAAAAAAACTAAAAAATCACAAACTCCTTGTCCCAAGCCATTTTATTTTACTTTATTTCATTTTTAACTTCTTCCTACTTGTCATGGGACAGAGGTATTGAAATCTTTCTATGGTATCACATTAATATAAAATCATTCTTCTTTTTCTTTCGTGTGATAGTGAAGTGTAGTCACGTTAGCACATTTCATTGTAAGTTAGTAAAAATGAACATTAATATGACCTGATACTAATCCGCCATGACAGAAAATTCCTAATACGATAAAACTTTCATATCATATTAGCAGAAAAAAGTCAGTTCCTGCCTGTTCCAGGTCACTTTCAATGTTGCCTTTGAGCATAAAGTAATGGCAAACATTTGTCTGTCTGCAAAAAGGGTCCCTAGCACTGTTCAATGGCAAAATTTTAAAAAGGCATATTTGAATATAATTTTTCTTTCTGTGTGTTACTTAGCCCATTGCAGGAAAGCCCTCAAACACATCATATCAATTATCCTTCATCCCTAATCTTCAACTCTAGAGTTACTCAGAGTGCCTCTTGTAATGAAAAGCAAGCTCTTTTTAAATAGTTGTTTTTCTATGTTAAAATTATAACAGCTGCAGACATTCAGTCCAGCATGACTCCTCATTTTCATGACCAGTCTCACAAAGAGAACTCTCAGCCATGGGCAGCATGTTCAGTGAGTCCTTCAGAGCAAAAGCCAGGTAGACAAATCTGTTATTTTTTTCCCTCCAAAAACTCAGCAGGGGCCTGGATGGAGCAGAACCACATCACAGCTACTTCCAGCTTTCAGTGGGCCAGCTTGAGGAGATTTTGTGGGCCAACCAAACCAGTTACACCAACTAGTTTGAACATTACCATCAGTTCTTCAAGTTGTCTACATTAAATTACTATTTTAAAAAGCTTAAAGTTTGATGCCTCACATTTGCCATCTGTGGATTACCTTTGCTTGTTTGGACAAGGATTTGATGAACAATTTTTTTCTTTATGTTAGACCACAGTCTAATCTAAATTAGCTAAATAAGCTGATCAGATATCATCTAAGTAAGATATCACAGGTAAATAAGAAAGTGCTTCTCAGGACTTGTTGGGTACTTCCCAGAAAACGATAAAAGATTTGAAAGAAGCATCATAAAACTTACTACAGAGGTTTGCAAAATCTTTGAGTCTAAATGATAATTAGATCTATTTGCTCTGTCCCCATCCATTCTGTCACCTGTTAACCAGAGAAGCTCAGTTTAAATCCAGAGCTCTATGCCAGTTTCCAGCAAACTAATGTCTGGTTTTCTAGTCACTTTTTCATTGCACTCACATTAGTCTTGAATGGAAAGAACAGAGACATGATCAGGTAATAGCTGCAAGAACTGACCTTCCTTACACAGGCTGCATAATACACAAGTTAAAGTTAGTGTTACAGAGAATTTAATTTTTCAACACAGCAATTTAATTTTATCAGCAGAAATAGATCCAAGCAAGAACAAAATTTTACTTTTTCTCCATGGATGAGTTTAGTCTAGAAAACATCACATAAGTCAAAGAGGGTACTACTTGTTTAATTCTGATTCTCAGATACCTGTCTATGTTGAAGGGGCTAGAAAAGCCCCAAAACTTAAGTGTCTTCAGTAATGTACCTTAAGAGGAAAAATTAAAAATGTGGTTCTGGTAAGGTGAGGAACAGCCAGGTTAGAACCTTAAAAAAGAAAAAAAATGATTTTTCAGTTATATTGTTGCCTGTGAAATATTACAAGTGCAAAATGTAATTACCTTAATGCTATTTTTGATATCATATCAGCAAATTACGCCGAGTCCCTACTGTGACACTTGTATCAGGGTAAGAATTATCCTGTTGTGAGTGTCGATCCCAGGGGAAAATGAGGCAGCATAAATGGCTGTGATTCTTAAGCAATTAGCTGCTCCAAGGCTGCAGACACTCTTATTTAAAAGATACACTTATGGAATGTTTAACCTGTAAACATCTTGAACATTTGCCTCCTATTTGTTTTTTCAGTAATTAAGCCTCCAGGGGATCATCCTATGTAACAAGCAATTCTTCCTTATTTTGCCACCCATTTTTCTTTTTAATCATCAGAAAATCCCTTTCTGCTATTAAGATACACACCGTGAAATTTGGAATTGTTTGTAATAACTATGTCTTTCCATTAGTACTAATACCCTAATGCCACAGGACAACCATGTAATGGGCTGAAGGATTATATAACTTCACGTTGTGCAAAAAGAAATTACAAGTTTCAATCACTTTAGGAGCTAGATTCCTTTGGATTTCAAACTTCTTTAAGAATTATTGAGGGAGGAGAGAAATGTGGATCATTAGAACTAATTTCAGATCTTAAGTATTCAGTCTGGAGTCAGAGACATTGACCTGAAAGAGCCAAAATTGCAGACACCTGGACAAGGTAAATTAACACATGATAACAAAAGGCACAGGGATGAAACAATTCTAGAGCAGGGCATAAAAAGTATATGAATTGAGAACTCTCTCCTAGGCCTAAGTAATAACTCTTTTAAACATTAATTTAAAGACAAAATACAACTGCATAAAGATGTTACTTATAATTATGTACTTTAAAAATCTTTCTCCTTGCAAATAAATCAGTTTTATGACATACAAAACATCAGCAAGTTTCTGATATAGTATAATTCTGTTAAAAGTAATTAATTTAGACTAAACTCAATTAGAACCATTAGCACAATTCCATTATTTTAATGTGCCATTGAAGTAAACTGAAAGTATATGCTTTGATAAACATGGAAACTATTGATTTGTTAAATGCCTTCTATGACACATATAAGACTTACAATATTATCTATACACATGTTGTTATTCTTTTTTTTTACCATTATTTCTTCCTTGACTTGCAGTTGCCATACCATTAAACATTTCTCGTGGCTAAAAACTACAGTTTCTCCTTATGCAATTATTTTTTTAGCAGATACTGTCTTCTATTTGAAAATTGCAACAGAAAGGTTTTCTTTACAGTAGATAAGGTAAATGCAATCAGTAGTTAAGGTAAACGCAATAAGCTCTGTTTCAGCTGCTGGGAATTTTAAATCCTGGTTTTGTGCTGTTACATTTAACTGTATTTATATCACTACAGCTGCTCCAGAGCTCTGTGCTTCTCAGGAAAAGCACATTACAAAAGTACAAAGCTGCCTTGCACCATATTGGTGAACACTGAGCATACACACAAAACTTTTTTTTTTCCCCTTGGTAGCATAAGGGTGCTGGTAAAAGCACTGAGTATTTGAAAACAATAAAAATAGAAAAGGATATGCAGTTGTGACATTTCTTGAAACATTTCTGCATTCATTTTTACACTTGCCAACTGCATCAAAATCTCATGGGTGCTAAATAATACAAAAAGAAGTTATGAATCATAATAGATGTTTCTCAGTACCAAGAAGACCACAAAAACAGGTAGCTTTCACTGCTCTATATTTTCCCACTAAGTATTTCAATAAAGGGTTCATATAAATTCCTTCACATGAATTCTGACATCATTGGCAATAAAATTGTTCAAAATAAATACTAATTTATAATAAAATTATAAATTATAAAAATAAAAATATAATTTTAATAAAATTAGTTCAAAATTGTCATTTAGTAATCAGTGGAGGCAACTTAATCCACATTGCCAAAGGAAACACGATGATTAAGTGAAAATTTACTCATTGCAATGCAATCTTTTGAAACAGTGCATACCTGCAAGTGCCAATAGTACTGACAATTACCTTTAGTGTACCAATAGTTGTGGAAGGCCATGTTTAAAATCCACTTGAGAATAACAGATAATGACAAATACTTGAAAATTATCCATCAAGATATCAAACATCAAGAGTATATTAATTAAAAAAACAGAGAACTGTCACAAAAATATATAAAACACGTACACTGTCCTTGCAGATCAAATTTCCTGAAAATACTTGTGATGAAAACACATATTAACTTTCTTGAATTAGAAAGAAACCAGATCCATCCCCCAAGTGCTTTCTACATCCCCCAGATAGCTGAAGAATCCTCCCTCACACAGAAAAGGGGACGATCAAGCAATGCACACCAACGTGCCTTTCCTGATCACTAAGACAATGTTCCTCACACTTAATCTGTATTAATAAAATCTGTGACAGGGAGATTCACAATTCTGAAAATAAATTCACTAAACACCCATTAAATTAAAATAATACAATTACAGAAACCTACAGAACAAAAAGGATTAGGATATAGCAACAAAGAGCTGGATTTTGGCTGACAAGTTTTTAGAGAGCAATATCTGTATTTCCTCATAATTCATGCTAAGTGCTACAGAAAGAGAAGGGGGTTTGGACCCTTTTTGATAATATAGCTGCTCTTTCTCTTGCTGCTTGATATTTCCTTTCTGTGTATCACCATTCCATTATATGCTTCTGCTAAAGAGTCTGGTTTTAGATGAGATAAAAATTAAAAGGGGGGGAGTGCATTTCTTGCAAATTATCCGTCTAACCACCACCAATATAACAACAGCAGTAAAAGGAAACAATGCCAGCAGCCAGAGAACTGGGACTATCTTTAAAATTTGTTATGAAACAGGACACAGCATAAAAAATAAGGACAAACAGGAATCCCCCAATACGTCCCTTTGTCTGGCACTCAGATCTTTCATTCTCATTTTCTTATCCCTGAAAATGATGGAGGCATTATAACTTATGCAAAATATTTTGATACAGTCACTCTCCCAGATCAGCCAAACTTGTTGCTTCAGAATTTCTTTCCACAGAAAACATCATAATTAAATAAACCTTAATGTAAATAAAGACTTTGTAGCAAAGTTAGTAGCAATGAACCTTGTGTGCAAGGGGAAAATTCAAATTAAAATGGGATAAATCTTGTCTGAAAAGAATACTTTTGAATATCTCATGAGACTCCTTGATGGTGTACTTTAAAGAAAGATCATTAAGTAGTGCTTCTAAAAGCATCATTATAATTTTAGCAGTAACAAAACATGCATTAAAAATAAACAAAATACTTCAGAGCAATCTGTAATATCTCTAAAGTAAAACTTAAAATTACCTTAACTAAAGAGCCCTTCCTTTGTCCATACCACAAAATCCTAACAAATATATGCAAGGAAAAGTGTTAATGCAAAATACTAAGATGACCTTAAAATAGTTTTATGGTGGATAAAAAAGAAAAAATAAGTCATACAAAGCAACTGAAAAGAAAAATAGGAATATTTTTAATATTAAACACGAAGTTTAATATAAATATTTATCATATGCATAGGTTGTCTAAAGATATTAAGAAAAATAATGAAAAATCCCATTGTCATATGCTTCTTGCAAATACAAGCTGGGGTAATGCTTCAGCTGTAATAAAACTGCTCATTATCTGGAGAAGCAGTAACAGGAGAAAAAATATCATTTATGTTCCTGAGAACAATTTTGTGGAGGCAGCAAGGGACTAAAGGAACAGAGACTCCTTTTTGGAATTTGATGTTTATGTAGGTTGATTGAAATGGAATGATTAAAATAATTTAATTAGAAACTGCACATGGGAGTTCTTTGGAAAAGAATAATGTATGTATTTGTTCCAGTTCACAATATCCAGTCTGGTTGAAGTACAAAATCATTTTGGGGGCAGAGGGAAAGGAAATTCAGAGAGGATATTTGTGCCACTCTACAGATGGCCAAGACACATTTGATTCAGTGTTTGTCACATGGATGGAGTATTGGATGTACTATTCTCTGGCTATCTGGTGATACCAATGGGATGGCTCTGTTCCCACTGCTCCAGGAATACACACACTGTGCAGTAGCTCCCATCTACAAACTACACTCCATGTTATTAATATTGGTCTAATTCTAAAATAATACCAGACTAATTCAGGCAAAAGGCAATGAGTATAATTTCTCAAGTAATGTGGACTTTTTTCTGCAAAAAACTTTAAATATAGATGTACATGATAGTTAAAAAAAAAAAAACAAAAACCAACAAAACCCAACAAAACCTGTTTAATAATATTACTTTCCTCCATTTAAAGGCTTATAGTGGTTTGCTATTATCTACAGGCATCTTACACTATATTGAGAAAGTATTATTTTCTCTAAGTAATGAGGATAAGAGCAGCAATATGGGAAGCAATTTACTTGAGCAGGGCTGGTAGCCAGCCTGAGCTGAGCAGAAAGCTCAGGAATTCCTGGGTGTTATTACTGCACTTCTCTTCATAATCTGGTGCTGCCTTTGCCATTAATAATCTCCCAGCAGCATTTGTAGACATCAATTGCACTGCTGTGCTGTTACACCAGCTAAGGTACAGAGAAAGAAATGGAATATCAACATCAAGAGTACTTCACACAGTAAGACAAATCTTTTTAAATAAAAAAAATATACAGCTAAGGAAGATAAAGAGCAATAACCTAAACTGAAAAACAAACAGCATATGCCAAGCAGGTCTGTTATTTCACTTGGTGATACAGTAACACAGTACAATAAAGGTTTTTACTGCATTACTAATCTAAACTTACTTTAGGCTACTTTAAATTTATTTCCTCATTATTTTTTTGTGCAATGCAAAATAATTTTAACTTTGTTACAAGCAAAGCTATAGCATTATAAAAAGCTGCATATTCTGGTTTGTACCAAATAACATTCTTCTTCTCTGACCCATTCTTTTTGGGGTTTTTCAAGAGATTTCATGTGAATAACTTAATTTTTGATAGGATATTTTTATGTATCCATGTCAGTTTGTGAGATCAGCGTTTGTAAAACATTCTATGTATTTTTCTAGCTATATCAGAATTAGTTGTCAATCAAGACAACTACAGTGTTTTGCTTTAGGAAAACATGTTGGCAATGAAAATTAAAGGCAGAGCAACACTATGTAAGACAGGCTAATATAATTTTTTTTAAAATTTGTGAAATAATATCTACTGTGAAGAGAACTACAGCTAGCATCTATGATTAATCATGTGATGGGAGCAAGAAGGCCCTGTAGACACACTCCATCATAGCATTAAACCAAGGTAAAGTATCTGGGATATGTGGTGTTGGCACCCACGCCTGTCCTCCTTGCCTTGGGAGCAGAGCAGTAACTCCCTGACTGCCAAATATTGACTTTGTTTATTGCATTGTTTCAAGTTCCAATAGAAATGGTAGACTGGTTGCCAAAAGAAACAGCAGGAAACAAGGCAGTTGTCCAGTTAAGATATTGTTTAAGAAAGCAAGCAGTGACTGGAGATGGAATAACAGTGTAGAAAGTTGTCGTGGCACTGAAATCAGCACCACCTCCCCTCAAAGGTGCTGAAGAAAGAAGGTGAGAGAGTGGCTGGGTGGTGCAGACACTGACTTGGGACAGTTTCTCCAAGTTTCTGTATGATGATGTAATCTTTCTTCAAAGAGCAGGCAGAATATCTAACACCTTACAACTGAGATAATGACAAACACAGAGGAAACAGCAAGAAAAAAGTGAAAAGACAGTGACTAAGCTTGTGTTATGAACATGGAAATCTCTTTCAGTGTTACAGATGTGGGAGTCTCCATTACTGAGGAGGGAAAAAGCACTGGAAGACTTTCACGTTGCAAAGCTTCAAGTTAAGAAGTTTAGCCTAAAGAAAAATGTATACAGCTGATGGTTTTAGAAAAATTGCTATCTAATTCTGCTCATTGAGCCCAAAATTAATCACAATAAGCCAAAGAAGTGTAGCAAATAATAGATTAATTTTAAGAATGTAATATTTTGCTGTCAGCAGAACAAATAAAAAATTTCTACCTGGGGAAAAAAAAAAAAAAGGACCTCTTACTTCTCCTATATCAACAAGCAACAGGGAGCAGCCCAAAGAGAAAGTTCTGTGATACTTGGGCATTGTGAGTTTTCATGTGGAAAAAAACAAGCTTGTGAATCAGGAGAAAAATACTTCATTAAAAAGGTCTTGCTTTCATTTTTGGCGTTAATATGAAAGAACTAATATAGAACACTAACACCACAGCCAGATCCAAGCACTCAAATGTAACCTGACATGTGGCTCCTGGTTGCTCCACATCACACACCTTGCTCTGCCAGTACTTGGGAGGAGGTGAGTGCACAAAAAGCTTCAAGTCTGCCTCTTACACACAAGTGCAACAAACTTCTTCATCTGCATAGCTCAGCCCAGAACTGACAGATATTCTGACCCAAACTGGACAGAGTTCACTGAGCACAGTTCTGTCTGTCAGTGCCTCTTGTTGGGCTTCATTCCACTTTCCCCTCTTTCCGGGACAGTCAAGAGTTGCAGGGAATTCCCCTCGGCAACATCTGGGGAGAAGCTCTTCCTCCCAACACCCTGAGGAACAGGGGCCAAATTGGCTGCATTTCATAGCTGAAAAAAGAAAAAGCCCTTAGAGCAGATGGCATGTAGCAAAGAGTGGTTTTGGAAACCATCTTTCAAGGCAATTCAATCCAAAAAAATCACATTTCCACACAGCTTTCAAGTGAGATCCTACCTGAAAAATCCTTAACATCTATTCTTATTAGAAGCCAAGGTACATCTTTACAGGTTTGTATTGATGTATTAGTTTAGATGGATTGATTAGGATTAGAAACTGGGCACCATCAGCAGAAATGCAATAGAAAGAGACATCCACAACAGCAACATGTATCTTCCCTCCCTGTGTTTGGATATCAAAAGTTGCAGACAGCAGTGGTATGAAACTCATAGCAAAAAGAGCTTTCACTGAGGTCATTCTGAGGAAAAACATTTCGCCATAGGATTGGAAGTATCACACCTTTCTTGGGAACTAGAAATGGCACTTGATTCTATTTTTTTGTCAAACAGTGAATAGAATCACAGAATGGATTGGGTTGGAAGGGACCTTAAAGATCATCTTGTTCCGACCCCCTGGCATGGTCCAGGATACCTCCCACTGGACCAGGTTTCTCAAAGCCCCATCCAACCTGGCCTGGAAGACTTCCAGGGAGATAGTATAAACTACACACACTTCCATATACAATAATATCACTAGAACAATAGGTACTAAACTGATCAATTTTACAACTTGCTAAATTGGATTATTCAGAAATTAAATTTAGAGTAGAAGCTAAGGGGATTCAAAGAATTTTTTAACCAACCTTACTCAGCATAGCTCATGCTGTTATTGTCTGCTAAATATCATCATCATCATCATCAATGTGCTGCCTTGCCCCTTCTGTCAATTAAAATAATCCCAAAAGTACAACATCAAAAAGATTATGTTTTCTTTAAGTTGACCTTTAAAATTGAAGTTTGCAATGCCCTGGTAAGAACTTAATCTCTTCATTTACATAATTTTCTTCTAAATTACAAGTCATGCTTTATCAGGACAGACTAAGCCAGAGGATACAAGGAAGCTATGAGCCAGCAGCAAAACATTCAAACCCCAATGGGCTAAAAAGTTCTCACGGACAGGTTATACAATGCAAGAAAACAAGAAAAAAAAATCTGCTATTGCATTACATATGCCCTCCTTCCCTTGGGGGTTGCCAGTCATCTTCTGGTCTTTCTGGGGATTTTAAATAGATATCCATATAAGGCAAAAAATCAAAGTTAACAAGGTCTAATTGCTAGGATTGTTCATAGCCATCTGGAATGATAGGGCAGCACAACTTCTTGAACTAAGAAAGGTTGTTTCCTTAACTTGATGCATGGAAGAATATCTGAATTGAAAGTTGTTGAGCCCACTTCTAGTCCCAGCAGCATCACAGAGAATTAACATCAATCCAGAAGGAATGGAGTGATGACCACTGGATTCAAAGTGTTCTGGCTAGAGGAAAAGCTCTCTCAAAACATGTTAACACCCAGCATCCATCAGGTCTAATATTGTTCTGTGACAAATATGTGAAAATACAGAGTGGGGACCCAGAATAGTCCAAATCTGGAAAATATTTCATTCACTAAAATAAGTTGGCAGACAATTTTTAAGTTTAAAAGTAGTAAAGACCAGCATGCAAGCTTATTGGTGCATTTTCAAGGCTGCATACTAGAGTTACAGTAATTTAAAGTTATACCTCTGATTGGAAACACTTAGAATTCTTATTCAGAAAGTACAGTGCTGCTTCATATTGTCTGTAATGCTGGTTACTCTCATTTAGAACACCTTTGCACAAAAACTGGAGAGGAATGAGAGCATGCTCAGAACCCCTCCCCATACATATTACATGATGTGCTAGAAAGAAAGATCCTTTTGTTTTCTCCACCTTAACTAACCTGCGATTAAAAGAATGGACACAGCTATTACAATTTTTACATTTGATTTCTGTAGCAGACAAGGTCCTGCTAGCATACTGTGCATCCTTAATAAAACACATATATTGCCTTCTTAGCAAGAATGCATGCTTGTAACAGGCAGGTTTGCTGAGGAAAATCAAGTCACTTGCAGATTAGGTTTCTACATATGGCTTGGCTAAATCTTCATGTAACATTCCAACTCTTTGTTGTTAAACGGCCCTTTTATAGAATTAGACAAAAAGACTTAAAGAAGGAGGAAAATAATACATAAAATTTTTATACTTAATCCTCCATTTCCATTGAAATACTATGATGCAAAATAAGTATTGTATAATAAAAAAAGCCTTTCTCCTATTCCCACTGGCTAGGGTGCTCATCAGGCTATTTTTAAGTCCAGTGTTTCACTCTGAAACCACCAATGCACACCTTAAGCATTACATTCTCACACCTTGACTAACTGCAAGCAGGTAACAACAAGTACTACTGCTGTCCAAGCTGAACCATGTTGGCTTTTGCCAGCCAAAAGCACTCATGCAGCCACACACCTATCCATGCTCATGCAGACATTGCACAGTAGCTGTGTTTCAGCATGGGAAAAGCAGCAAAGACACAGCTCTGCAGTCAGGAGGCCTTCCAAGTATTATTTATTTGCCATCTCAAAAATCCTCAAGTTCTTCTGGCAACACACTATCAGTGGCAATCAAGCACATTTACATTACAAAGCTGTTCTTAAGAGATTACTGAAATCCCCCTGATTTCACTTATTTAATTTGGTAAGCAGATTGTGTTGCTGCAAAGTAGATTTCCTATCTGGATGAACTCTTACTGTGTGCAAAACATGATCCTGAATACAGCCTCACAGAACAAGTTAGTTTTTGTAACTGGACTGGAGCTGTCAAAGAGATGCACAAAGGGCAGAATAAAAAAAAAATGCCACAAATTTTTGACCTCATGGCTCAGTTATGGTGGGCACAGCTGAACACCACCAACTCCTTCAGCACAGAAGTAAGGCATCTGGGTACTGTCTGTGTTGGTGATGTGTTCCTGATTTTAAGCAGCACTAAGTAAGGGGGAGAAAAAAACAATCACATTTTGTATATATATAATATAATATATAATATTTACCACTAAGTATATAATATTTACCACTACTTATTAGGTGCTTGTGTCATTTGCACAGCTACCCTGTCAGATAAAATCCCCACTGTAGACACAATCAGATCTGAAGATATTTAAGAAATACAAACTCACTTTGTTGGTCCTCAACACTAGGTCTTTCCTGCAGAGCCAGTCTAACCTCATCCAGCATTGTAAAGCACATTTATCAGCCCTCTGAGCACTACCATGAAAGCCAAGCATGTAAAAATGTCATCTGCCTTTTATAGTGACAGCTGTAAATGTGAACTATGGGTTTCAATGGGAAGTAACACTGCATAGCATGGCCAGACCTCCTTCTCCTCCTCTCCTGTCACCATCCCAGGTAAATGTGAGCTGTGGGTACTGGAAAGGACTTCTCTATAAAAGGATACAGAAGGCTCAGATTTCACCATGGAGGATGTAATTGCAATAGCCCTGCCTCTGGCTCCTCTGCCCAGCAGTAGATTCAACAGACCCAGTTTGCACAGATGGGAAAACATGAAATACATTTAAAAAAACATTAGGAAACAGTTTACTGCAGAAAGGTAGAAATCTGCTGCAACTTGTCAGCTGTGGCCTCGCAAAGGCAGACTGATATCCTCCCAAACAATGCTCTCCTCCATAGCTCTGCACAGAAGAGGAGACAATTAGGGAAAATACCTACACTTCATCTGTAGGTCAGACAAGAGTAACTCACTCTGCTCAGTGTATAAAATTACATGTATGTAGTCCATCCAAGATTAGGAAATTTCACTCACATACACCCACATGCATAGAAGGTGTCACAGCAGCTCTTTTGGAAAAGGAAAAGAAAAACATGAGGCTCTCATAGACTGATAAATTAATCTGAATTATTAAAAAGGCATACTATTGGATTTCACACCCATTTTTTACATAGATATTATGTAAAGCAAGGACTATTCTTCACCCACACAAGTAACAAGGCTCTCCCACTTCAGGAAAATCTATTTCTTTTAGAATGCCATACAGCTTTGGGAATATAATCTGATTCTTTTCCTAGCCATCTTCTATCACTCCTGTAACTTCACATAGCATTTCTAGATTTTGAAGAACACAAACATTCTCTAGGTAAGGCAGTTCAGTGTGAAGACAATCACACTGAGCCTTTATGTTTGCACGGGGCATCTGGCAAAGAGGGTTTTCAATCAACCTCCCTGTAACAACAACAGGCAGTCAGGGCAACCTGTAATTCTCTGTTGTTTAAACACCAAGCACTAGTAGTTAAACACAGTGCAGAGCAGGCCTTCAGCCTGAGCTTTAGAAAAGTATTACACAGGATAAGATCTCACCAGAGGTGAACTCAGTAGGAAGGGCTGAGTGGCCTCAGCACAGCCCCAGCTCTGATGGGATGGCAGCACCTCTGCCCCACACAGGACTGGGAACACTTGGGCATTCTTGTGCCAACCTGCTGGGCTGGTACAGCTGCCCAGGGCATCAGCCACCACAACCACAACCAAATAAAGACTTCTCAGAACCTAACACCTTCTTTCCTCCACATAGAAAGGGAATATTAATAATGACAAGTGTACAACAATAGAGTGACTTTTTCCAAGAATGTTAAGTATCTGAAACTGTAACTTGAATTATAATCCACATACTGCACTTAAACTCTTAAATACATGTGTATATTACTGTAACTGAAGTGAATTTTTTATTTTTGGGGGGGGCTTTGGTGGGTTTTTTTTGTGAGGTTTGTTTTCTTATTTTTCTTTGAGGGGGGTGTTGTTGTTTTGGTTGGTTTTTGTTTTGGTTTTTTTTTTTAAGGACAAAGAATAGCTCTAATTAGCTGCAAGTACCCAGCAGCTAATCAAGACCACCAAAGGCACTCTGAAGGTTTTTTTGTGGTTTATTTGTTTAGTAAACAGGGAAGTGATGTTCACTGTACTGGCCATGCCAGGGCACACCACAGCCCTCGCTTTCAAGGGTGAATTAACCAGCTTAAGGAAGAAGAAAGAGCTTTGAGGCTTGTGTCACACAAGCATTAATATAATGCTCACATCAGCAGCACTGTGGCTTTTTAATTTAAAGCATGTATTCTTTCGGGAATTACCATTATCTCATTTTTTTGCACTCTACCTATTATACAATTCTTTTCGGAGATCTTAACGTGACTGCCATGGCTTCTGAAAAGCAGCAATCGCTACCCCCAGCCACCGCCAGCCCTTTAAAAGGGCCCAGAGGGGAAAGCCAGCACATCAATTGTTACAGCTTTCAATGCGTCTTTTTAAAAGGAAGAGTTAAGTGTTATTTTATATATTTTTCATGCATAATTTCAGTTATTTCTCAGTAAACATATATCCCAGGGCTCTGGCACTTCATCACAAAAGTTTAATTGAAAAGGCGGAGTGGGGGGGGGCGGGACTGAATTCAAAGGGGGGGATGTGGGAAGAGGGAGGGATGCTCAGCCTTTGAAGGGGAAGGGGTGGCCCCGCGGAACGGGGTTACGCGGCCGCGGTGACCCCCCCCTCCCCTTCCCTCCCCACCGCTGCAGGGAACTTCCCGCGGAGACCGCAGCGCCACGGCGCCCCCTGGTGGGACACAGTGCGAGGCGCGGAGGGGCGCGGAGGGGCGCGGAGGGGCGCGGAGGGGCGCGGAGGGGCGCGGAGGGGCAGAGCCATCAGCCAAGCGGGTGGGCCAGGGCGGGGATGTGTGGGAGGAGCGCCGGCCTCGCTTGCTGAGTGCACAATGAGCAGTGATATATTTTAATTTAAACACCATAAAGCTATTGAGTGCTTAATTAACTTTAACCGTCTTTAGGGGAATGAAGCCAATCTGAGGGGGTCAAAAGGAGTTGTTTCAATATCAAACAGTTTTACATAGTCAATCCATTCACTCGGCCTACAGCTACTGATTAACACAGAGAATTAACATGTTAGTAAAAATTCATATTCAAGTCTCTGGGGAAATTAAGATGCACATGCACAGAGCATGATTAGCACAACTATTGTTTTCCTCCAACAATATAATTTAATGGGTTTTCAGAATTACAGAAAGAAAGACTCGGTGCTGCTTGGAATTGATTATTTACCACAAAGCTTTGAAATATAGAGAAGACAGAAAACATCCTGAGCCAGGAGGCCAGGGACAGAGAAATCCAGGAGCAGAGCAAGTGCCCTCTGCAGAACCCTGTGGCTGCAGCAAGGGAGCATCAGGCCCTTGTGTCTCATAGCAAAGCCTACCTGAGAGCTCTTCCCTTTGCCCTCATCTCCCAACACCTTCCTTTCCTCTTCCCCTCCTTCCCTTTCATCTCTCAATGTTATTTTTTCCATTGTGTCATTTGTTTTAGTAAGAGAACAAACAGCTCAAATCTTCTTTCCTCAAAATATTGCACATGCCAATTACTTTTCAGAAAGAAGAGGATTAGGAAGGGTGCCAAACAGACAAAGCAAAGGTGAATAAAAGAGGCAATATTTTAAAAACATACAACTGGCAAGGCAATCGAAAATCACAGCCTGGAGGACCTGGCTTAAATAATACTGAATGAAAATGAGGAAACCTCAGGGACTTCAGTAGCTTTTGGATCAGCACCTCACAGGTAGGTGTGGTGTCCCTGATGTCCTATAGGGCAAATCATCATTTCCAGTCCAGAGGGACACCAGGAGAGATACCAGCCATGCAGTTACACACAGATTTGAGTCATGAGATCACCAATGCCTGAAAGTCAAAAGCAGAGCAGAAAGACAGAGTAGTAAATGTCTGATTTCCTGTAGCACTAAGCTATCAGTAGACCTCATGTTCAGCAGGTAAAAAAAAAAATTTAAAAAAAAAAAAAAATCACATAAAAAAAAAGACACCTTCTCCCTTTTATTTGAGTAATGTACCCAAGGTCTACACAACGATAGATTAACTGTCAAATATCAAAGGTCTTGTGACCAGCAAATTGCCCCCTGGATCTGAGTTCAGCCTAGGAACCATTTTACAACTGTAAAGTAAAAGAGACAGGGCAGTCTCCCATCTTAAATGCAGGTGACTGCACATGCAGTGGGTCTGATATCTAGCTACTACATCATCATCTATGTTTGAGCTACCAGACCTTCAGGTCCCACAGAGCTAACCCACAGAGATAACCAGGATGAAACAAGTGACCAGAAAGACTATGCCATCTCCATCCATATTATTTTTTTCAAAAATTTACAGTAGTTTTCTATGTAGAAAATTTTCAAGACCAAGAATTTGAAAGGCATCTGGAGTCTGTAGATCACTTTAGCACCTCTTATTACAGTGATATTACTGTATATGAAAGTGTATATAGTATATACCACTTTCCTGGAAGTGTTCAAGGCCAGATTGCATGGGGCTTTGAGCACCTGGTCCAGTGGGAGGCCTGTAAAGTCTGTATGTAGATCCTCAAAGCTCTTATACAAATGCTCTTACAATAAGATATGCACTGATACATAGAATATACCTAAATTCACATAAGACACCTCTGCACACGTATATAGGAAGTTCTGAAGCATTTTTTGCTAGCTGGTAAAAAAATATGTTTGGAAAAAACATGAATTTATTTCAGAGTACATGTTGTCTAGCAGATGTTGATCTTAAATAAATGGAGAAGGAACCACCCAACCCTACAGAAATTAAGTACATTCACAACTTGCATCCATAATTCAACTTCAAGTGCATGAACACACAGTCTGCAAACTGTGCATGTTTTCAGCTGAAACCACTCAAGCACTTACCAGCATTGTACAGCAAAACATATGCATACCTACATTTTCTAGAGCTTTACAGTAAAATGTATTCTATAAGGCTACGTAGCTTTCAAATTGCAGAGCATCCTCCCTTATTTTATGTACATGATGAAAATAGTACCTCTTGCAATGACATTTTTCCACGAACTTTTTCTATAGCACAAGTGATAGCCTAAATTCCATTTGAAAACAGAAGAGCAAAAGCTTTTCCTATTACAATCTTTTCAAGCAGAAAAAGTGAAGAGTTATGGCAAGTTCATGCCTCTTCTAAGATGTTTAACACAAGTATCATAATTGTCACTTAATGGGTCAGGAAACAAAGACAGACTTGTCTCCCTGGTGTTGTCTGTTCTCTATAGATCACACTTATTTTCCTTTTATATTTAGGAAGTGTAATTATGTCTAATTCAAATTACAAGAGAGAATAATTACACAAAGCCATTTTTTTTTCTTTACAGTTAATCCTCTGAATATGTTATTTGCCAAGACATACAATTTTCAAAAAAGAAACATTAACTTACGTGGCCCATATGGAATTTATTTAATTACGTGAAATTCCAATAAGGTTCCCTGCAATTTATTATGTTAATTAGTTAGATTATGTGTGAAAGAGCCCACTGCTTCACTTTATATGTATTTTTAAAAATCCTTCTAATGAACCATCCTCTGCAGTTGTAAGAGATAACTGAGCTTTGCAGTTTAAACTAGACATATTATAATTCATATCAACATTGACTTACTGAAGATTTTGAGAACATTAAACTGCACATTTTGTGAGACTGTAATCTCCTTACTATAAGAACCACAATAATTGGATAATATAGAGTATTTGATATCCTAACTGAATCCTATACTACTTTGGAAGTAAGTTCCATGTTCAGTTGAGGGTGGGGAGGAGGAAAGGACTTCCAATAGTTCTTCAACTAGGAGGGCAGAAGAGGATTTTAAAAAAGCCTCTAACAACCAGCATGTGCAAATCTCTTTTGAAAATGGGCCAGTGAGATAGATCACCACATATTTTTGAAAAAGAAAAAATTAAAATCAAGTTGTTGTTGTTTCCTCCAAGCTAACTACAAATTACTACTATGTAATCAGAGCAACAGCGAACATTTAAATGAACAGGAAATCTCTCCCACAATGTCTTCTACAGAAACATGTTTTGCAGCACTCCTCTGGTACTGTCCAACCCGAAACTTCATTTTATACCTGCAGTTTCCCTTTTTTACTAAAATGGGGAATGCATCCCCTTGCCCGAGTTATCCACAGCAAAGGTGAACACCTTTAGGTAGATACCAGAGGTTTTGTGCTGATGCAGCTTTATTTGTCAGGGCTGGAAACAGATTGCCAGCTGAGGCTTTTGATACACTCTTCTAGATGGGAATCAATGTCTGGATCTTCTGACTACAAATACACCCTCTATATTTGTAGGTGGATGAAGCTGAACATCATTTTCAGCTACAGATCCTAAACCTCAAGATGCAACCCCCCCACTACTACATTCCTTTTACTGAACTCAGCCAAAGAAGTTTACTTTGCAAACAGACAGAAATAGTGTCACATCCCTGCTGCTCAATGGTGAGGATAACAGATGCTTAACAGAAAAGAAAAAAAGCCAAAAGTTGAAGCAGCCTCTCGCCTTAGATCCTGAAAGGTTTTGCCTGTGTCATCTGCAAATATATTAACACTACAGAATCACTGATGTTGGTCCAAATGTCACATTTAAGTCAGTTTCCAATTATTATCTTACCATTTATATTCATTTTCCCTTAATGGGAGCACTGTTAGAGCATTATAAAAAATTCCACTGTGGTCACATACATTTCAAAGAATTGACAGGCCAGACAGCTGCAGAAGCCCTATAAATATTTCAGATAACCTATTATTTTTTTTTTCTACCAACAGATACTGATGTAAAAATAAAAATAATAGATGGAGGTAAATGAGAAGAGGTCAGAGTATATTCCAAAGAAATTAAGCTTGTGTTGATTTCCTCCAACTGTCATATTCATCACATTCAATTTCACCTCCACTCCATGTTCTTACAGTGATTATATACTTTATCTTGCATCTTTTGCCTTTACTATTGTTACAAAGAAGGTTTGAGACTACATTAATTGTTTATCTCTGGAAGAGCAATAGAAACATTGCTACATGTCAAAGTAAACACAGTGCACCTGGTAACAGGACCATGCATCTCATACAAATGCCATGAATTCATATGAAACATACTTAGTTCCCAACACTAAATATCTCTGTACATCACAACTTGTCTCAGCATTACCTAATGATATAAAACCCAGAAAGTTTCTGTGGCCTGTACCTTCTTTCTACACCAATACAGCATGTGCCATGGGAGCAGGAATTACAGTCAGAGTTGTGCTATGGTTAGCAGGGGTTGAAGCACTCAAGATGAGTTCCTGAGTTTTTTTTCTAGTAATTGCTGGATGCAACTCAAACAGTCAGAGCCTTAATCTGAAGGACTGTAATCCTTGAAAAATCTTTCCTGAAAAAAATCTGCACACCAAGTCACAGGGTTCCTCAGTTTTAAGCTCCAAGCCTTTCAATACTGTAATACTTTTAAATTAAACGATTAGTGATGGGCAAATATTCTTTCCACATATATTGTACACTTCAACACACCACTGACAGTTTTTAAAACTCATGCATTAAAAACATTGTCTAGCTCTGTATTTAGAACAATTAAGTCATCATTAATTCAGTAAATGCCATAATAGGCTTTTAGAAATCACAAAAGAATCTTTTCCCACTATATACACCGATATGATATTTGTCTAACTAGGTGACTTGTTTATTATGCACCAATTTAATGCTTTCTTAAAAGATGTAGCAACAAAATGCACAAGGGAACAAAGTTACCCTGAGTAATTATTCAATACCTTAAGATTCAAAACCCTGACATGCCAAGCTAACTAAAACCACATTAGTCCCACCTCCAGACCTCCCTCTGGACCCTTGGCACCCAAGGGTTAATCTCATACATTTAATATCCTACCTCAAGCAAGAATAATTGTAAAAAGAAGGAAGCTCTTACAGTAGCCTTAGTAAGACCATGCTACTTCTTCAGAACACAGCAGTAAAAAGCCATGCAAATGGAGATGAATGGAGCACAAGCCACCAAGGTAATTAAAAATGTATTTTCCATCTCCTAGTAATTGAATTGTGTACAAGCTGCAAGTTAATGAGGTCATCTACCCTCGAGCACTGACAGGAAAGCAGGAATAATTATCTTTCAATTTTTTCTTATGTAGCAATTAATTTTAACCATTCGCCTACACCTCACTCCCACTTCCCTCATCCCAGTCAGTCAAAGTCCCAGCTAAGCCGAATTGACAAGCGATTGATACGGGAGCAGCACGGAGCTGCCGAGGCGGGCAAGGTAATCAAGGGGCTGCAGCTGTTGAGGGCTAAGAGCTTCCAGGTGAATGTCACCTGAGATTTTGCATTCTGCCACTCGGAGGACTTGGGACACACAGTAGAGCCTGTCAGCACATCTGGTACCAGGTGGGCAGGGAGGGGACATTGCTGATTCGGGAAGGGAACAGAAGGATGGACAAGGATTGATGAATGGACAAGACTTGGAAAAAAATGCCTTTTTTTTTTTTTTTTTTTTTTTTTTTTTAGGGCTTGTCTACTATTTTTTAATATTACATACTACATTTGGCAGCTGTATGACAAATGTGTCATACCTTAGCTTTTAATTCTAAAACACAGGAAGCAGTTAGGCTCAAACACTTATGATGCCTCATATAACAACCTCCTGTTAGGCTCAAACCCTCATGATTGACTTGTAAAAACTCTGCTCTTAAAAAAAAAATTAAGCATGTGCTAAATGAAATCTGTGAGAGTGGGACACAAAAAGCAGTTTGGCACCTTGACCTGTGGACTGAGGCAAAGCTCTGTGCAGATGCCCACAGCTAAAACTGGGCTGGCAATCTGCGTGTTCCTTTAACCTGCACCATCTTTCAGCAGCTAAAATGAGCAGTTCTGGTTACAAAAAAGCAGATGACTGGGGTCTTTTAACAACGACACAATCAAAAATGTAACAAATGTATTTAACTCAAGCATTTTGTTACAATGGTTAAGTTCAAAGGCAGGAGGCGCAAGTGTTTAGTTATTTATACACCTCCTACATTTCCTCCCTCAGTAAAGGCTACAAATGTTACCAGCACATTGCATGCTAGATGGAGCACAGGAAGATGGCCATGGAAACCCATACCATGATGACAGCTCGTCCCTGTTTGTCAGTGTATCTCAACTTGTACCACTTGCCCTCAATCTAAATTTCTGCTAGAATTTTTAATTATTATTTTTGGCTAGCATTTTTAGGAAGAAACCCTTTCCTGACAGCCAGAATTCTGATTCAGATGCTCTTATACTCATGAATTACAACAATAATTGTGCCTTCCTCACCAAGCTGAGCAGAGTAGCAAGCCTGCCTGCTTTGCCAGGTAAAACTCCTTTGCATTTACAAGATGTATCAAAAAGTTTCTTATATTCTCTATTATAACCCAGAGAAACACAAGGAAAATGGTATAAATTATTCTGTGTCAGCAGTGATGTAAACAGAGAAGAAATCTCAGACCACAGTCCAGTTGCCTCATTGTTTTATTAGCCAATTCAAGGGTTGTTGTTGTTGGGTTTTGTTGTTGTTATTGGCAGTTTTGTTTGATTTTGTTTTGTTTTTTAAGTTGATTCTATATTTTTCAGAACTTTCCAACAATTTTTTCTTTTTAGATGAGCATAATTTTAAAAGAAAAACTCAGTAAAAAAAAGCTAACATAAGCTAATCCCTGGTGCTTTTCTTCATTAGAAATGCAAGTAATAGTTATTGCATGGATAAAAGTTAGTAGGCAACACCTGGAAAAGTGGTACATGTAAAGGTCACCTCAGCTTCAGTATAAAATTAGCATCAGGAATGAAGTCAAAGGCAAGCAAATGCCAGCATGTAGAGACTGGAGGGAAAAGGAGTCGTCACTTTCTTTTGAGCACATAAAGAATATAACGACACATGACAGTGCAGTAATATAGGAAAAGCAGTAATTTCTATAGATTTATTTTCTCAGCTAACTTCCTATGTAGTTCACACCAGTCTTCTGTTCTTTCCATTGATGGAGCATTTCATAATCTGAAAGCCATTGGGCTAAATATAAGTAAACCAAGAAGTGGAAAAAAAGTTTCTCCTGAAATGAAGATCAATTTTGGCTTCTAACAGATTTCAAAATTTCAGTTTCTGTCATAGGAAGATGTCTGGTGCATATCCCCAGAGCAACACCTTTGCAAATATCAGCAAAAGGAGTTTTTATCAGAAAAAAAGTTAGGCCTTTTGCTTTTTCCTTCACTACTGAGCAATAACCAAGAAACTAGAAACTGAATCAGTATCTAGTCAAAGAAATCACAAAAGAAAAAAGGGCATTGACTCCCATTTAACAAACCAGAAATTAACATTCTTGGGTAATCAGAAAATAAAACTCAAAAGTTTTGCTCAGGATTAAAACAACAAACAAAACAAAAATTCAACTTTGCCCACCAAGGCCCAGTAGTTTAACTAAGTGCAGCTAAGTGCAGCTTGGGACAGCTGTGAACACTGGTGACAAGTCCAGAGGAAAAGTAATCACAGTATTACAGAGAAAAGGACATCCATAAAGCTAGTGTTCATCACTCATAATTAGAATCATTTGAAAACACTACATACATGGACATGATGGAAAGACATGTATTGTACTACAAAGACAAAATCATTCTCAGTGGTTAGTTAAATCTTGTCACTCAATCCTAACCATTTCACAGCCAGGTTTCTCTCTGTAGTGGCAGATTAAACTTGGCAGACTTGATGGGGCGTAATAAAGTTCATGTAGCTACCACTCCTCCTCTTTTTGCAAAGCTGGGGCATGTTCATCTCTTTAGTTTTACTCCAGAAAGCCCAGATAAAACAAGAAGAACACTTTCCATATCCTCTGGAGGTTCTCCTGCTCCCTTTAGAAGAGAAAGTTCAAACACGTGCATAAACTAAGGAAGCCACTTCATCCTCTCCCCTACTTCTGAAGTGCAAAAGGACAGAGGAACGAAGCACTTCCTCAAACAGTGCAGCCAAAGAGCAAAGACAAAGCTAAAATAAAAGGTTAATGTTATACAGCTTCTTTCTCTTCTGAATGCACACAATGCTCTGCTGGCTGAGATGTATGACCCATCCTGGGAAGTCTCCTGTCTCCCACAGAGGAAAAAAAGGAGATGCTATTTCATAGGCACAGGTAACCTTCATAATTTTCTGTGGCTTGTTTTCCTTACACCTCCCAGCACCCAAAACTGTTCTCTCTGCATATTTCTAGGGCACAGAAAAGGGAACCACCTTTACCTCAACAGATAGAGAACTCCATAAACAGTAAGTATGATCCCCAGACTTTCTCTGCTGAACTCATGCAGCAAATGTGACTCAAAACAGGTTAAACACTTTCTCACAAAAAATCAGAAACTTCAAACTTAGATACCATTCTGAAATAATCCACAGCCAGAACACAAAATAAGACACTGCAAAACATGCTTAAGTCTAGAAAAGCAGACTAAGAAATGTAATTGTTTTGCCTCACAGTCCAAAGCCTCTAGGACAGAAATTAAATGGAAACTCTGGTTGGTTGCTGCAGTATAAAGGAACTTGTGTTCCCACTACACTGACAGCAAGAGACATTGTCACAGATGCACAGGAACAATTATGCCTTGATACAATTTTATTTAAATACATCCTATTCTCTTCAATAATTATCTGGACAGGAGTGATGATGTGATATAATCCTATAGAAAGTCTGAAGGCATCAACACAAGCCATCCTAAACACTAGCATTTGACAAATCAAAACTTCAAATTTGTTCTTAAATTTGATAAGCAAAGTGCCAGTTTGAAGGGTAGAACTTCTCACAAATCCATCTCATACACTTTCTTTCAGTGCAACTAATTTTGATTTAGTGTGAATTTTACAATGTGACCTCAAATCATTGCAGCATCCCAGTTTCTTTGCATAAACTGCATTCCTTACAGGATTTTCTATTACTATGAAAATGCTAAAAGCTATCTGGCAGAACTTACTCAACACATTACCTTTCCTTAAGATAACAGCTAAGAGCCCCAGCCCTGCATAAATATGTGCATTTCTAAACTGTTCCAGTCTGCAAAAGAATATAGTGCCACTCTGAAGGCACACCCAACCTAAGCTTTAAAACTTAGCTTTGCATTTTCCACTTACAGTATTTAATGTTTTAAATAATTAATGCTAACAACTCTTACCTTGAGACAGGTCAAATACTGCACAGACTTTTTCTTGTGAAGAGTCTCAAAGAGATCAGCATAATTACCTGTTAGACTAATGTATATCCTAGAAATATTTACAGAATATGTATATGTAATTTTTAATTCTAAAATATCTTATTACATAAACATATGCACTCATGAAATATTTCAGGCTGCACCATTAAATACTTCTGTTTAAAAAAAAAAAATCATCAACCCAGCTGTTGCTTCTCAGTCATCCACTTAATTATTGTACCCTGTAGCCTTTATCTAGCTTTGCAACACTGTGATGAACTGTGCACAGGTGCCCTGCACAAACAAATTTCCAAGCATTTTTTCTCCTGCTTCTTCAAAGGGTCATATAGAGTTTCCACATGACATAAATTAAGGAAATTTCACACGAATAGGAAAATGTATTTTTGTAAAAAAATCCTGAGACTGCAAAGGGAGTCTCATCTCTCTCACTAAACAGGATGTCAATTTACTGTACAAACCCACCTTTCTAGAGGGTCAGTCCTACACAATGTCTCTGGGAGATCCAAGAATAAAGAAAATTACATGAGGTGTAAATCACAATATTGAACTTACCTCTGGAGCAAGGGTTCAATTTTAATGATCATAATGACATTTATTGAGGATCCTTGACAAACCTGGTGGTTCTCTCCAGCTGTCAAAGTCCCAGATCAAGGTTATTCCACAGGATCTCTCTAAGCCCTCAGAGAACAGGCTGCTGACTGTGCAACTCCATAAGTTTAAAAAAAAAAAAAAAAAAAAAAGTAACTGACATTATTTGTTATCAATGCTACAATGCTATTTTATTTTCAAAACCACTATCATTAAAGGGTATTTCCATTGATCATCTGCCTTGTTATTAATGATCAAGATATGTTGCTGATTACAAATTCTGTTTGGTAATTCTAATCAATGAAATTAATTTGTTTCATATTTTTATTCCTCTTCCATTCAAGTAAGACATTTATCAATCAACTGAAAAAATGTTTTGTTTTTTTTTTTCTTTCAAAGAAACATTTTAGAATATTCAAGTGGCTTGCTGCTTTTCCAGACCATGGTTCTACTGCATGACTATTAAAAGGTAAACCCTGAATTACATAGAGTGCACATGAATTGGTATTGACAGTGATCTCTAGAACAGAAGACAGAAAACTCAGGGAAATACTACACAGGCCAGAATTGCCTCCTAACACATCTTACACTATTGACTGATGACATATGACTATTAACAGAAGATATTAGAATGTGAAGTTGCCATCTTCCTTTACAGAACATCATATTCTGGACTATAAATGTTTTGTGAAACAACTTGAAGCCCAATTTAGAAAAACTCATAATGCTTTCAACACCCAGTCTGTATCTCTGCAGGATCAAATTTCAGCAAAGCAACACTGCTCTGTAGCACAACATAAAATAGTCCCAATATAGAAGGACTGCAAAAAGATTGAAGTAGTAAGAAATCCCTGCTTTTCTACTGTTTCCTAGGATACTTCTCTGTAACTCTGCTTCTTTCATGTCCAAGTTTTAAAATAGTAATTTGACATTTACACCTGAATTCATTCCAGCTATAAATACTCCCCTTTTAATACTACCAGCCAGCTTTAGGATAGCAGTTCAGAGCATTAATTTCATTAAAAACTTTAGAATTATAAGGGGATAAATTATTCGTTATCCTTTCATGTTAAATAGAGCCTCTGATGTATAACAATTAAAGCAAGAAAATCTATATTAAGCAGGTCTCTGAAGATCTTTTGCCCTTTGAATATAGTTGTCTGTCACACAGTAGCACCTTTGAGTTCTTTAAAATGGTTACTCAGTTAAAAATTCTTAAATTCTGACTGAGAAAGTAAATCAGAGAATCGAGGAGCTGGTTTGCTTTCTCTCTGTACCTTTTAATCTCTCTCCAGAATGTCCACCTTACATGCAAATCACAACTCATCACAGTAGTGGCTTTTCAGGAAGAAACATGCACCCATGATGGGGATGGTCAAAGCACCCACAGGACCTGCCAGGACATTGCAACACCTATTAAAATGTTTTTTCAGTCCTGAACTAAATAAAAATTAAAGATACAGTCCTTTCCTCTTAAGAGATGAACTTCTCCAGCCACTGAAACATTCTACTCCTTCAAGTTGAAGACCAACAAAACCTTCACCTTGCCCCAGCAGTGATGACTACACCTAACTGCAAGTGTACCTAGAAAAGAATGACCCTGGGACAAAGTTTGCTGGCTGAGATGTTGGAGCAGTCTGCCTGCATTACTACAGCTCTCCCCCTGCTCTCTGGAGCCACCCAACTCACCATGCCCTAAGAAAGGTCCTGATTACCTCTTCATAATTCATAAAGCCTACTACACTATGCCTGTACTGACTGTCAACCACACACCTTTTTTGCCCAGAAGACATGCACTGTGAATTGAAATGTGTTGTTTTTGTTATTGTTGTTGTTCTTTTTCCTTCCAGTAAAATAGAAAAAGAAATCAGAACTTATTTCCCTTAGGTCTTTCCCTTCCACCTCCAGTTTATGTGGCACAGACCAGCCTGCAATAATCAAACCAGAGCCATTTAGTGTATAGTCTAGTCTTGCTGTGACTAATAGGATGATTGGTTGTATAGCTTCTTTATGGTTGTTCATTATATCACCCTTACATAAAGTAATTTAATTTCAGCGGGATAATTAGGGTATTTCTAATCTAACTGATAGTCTGAATGAAATGAGATTCTCAGAGGGAGATTTGTGTACCAGGAGATTAGTGACCTTCGGCCCCAATTTTCACACAATGTATTAAGCTGACAGCCTGACTTCCAAGCCCTGCTGCACTGGCTCTTCACCACTTGTGCTACAGACAGCAACACTGAAAGAGGTTCTTCTACCCAAAGTCCCATTATTAATGGAAACTGTAATATTTTATTTGAATTACAGAAAAATAATCCAGGACACTAGTTGAAAATATGGCACTATTATTAATCTGTCATACTAAGTATGCAACTGAGTTCTTGATTTTAGACTGTACCTTACAAGGCAACATTGAAGATATCCTGCATTCAATTCATCAACACCTACACCTTTATAAGTATGGAAAGAAAAACCCTTGCCCCCTGATTTAGTTTTCTAGAAACGTAGGAAAAGTTGGAAAAAAACAAAAAACCAAAAAAGCCACCCCACCCAACAGCTTTTATAACACTGGCAAACTGAATCAATGCTACGTTGTACTTATGAAAAAATGGGCTTGTCTACTTTTTGTTGTAACCTGTAGCTGTCAAGCACACCAGGCTAGTTAACAGATGTTTGTATTAACACCAAGACTACCTGGCTAGTTAACAGATGAGGCACTCCATTTCTTCAGACATTTAAGATAACAGAACCTTCCTTTCTGCCTCTCTTTGCCCTCTGAGAGATGACATATTCCTTTCCCACATCTCTGCAATACCTTCCTCTCTCAGACCAGTCCAGCTCTCTGAAAAACAACAAGAACCTTTTTCCTTGGGTTAAGTGTGGACTGAATCTGGCTACTGAAACCTAAACCATCCCCATCATAGCTGCAGTATTATCCCTGCAGTCCACATTCCTCTGTTGATCCTTGTCTTCACAAGGGCTGATATCCTTAAATACCAGAAGCCTTCACCCACAGACCTTTGAAATTATTTCCCTGTGATTAGTAAACATTTTCAACCTCAACAGTGTAGCTTTTAATCCCGATAGCTAGCAGAAGTAAAAAAGACCATAAAAAGAGACTTCGCCCTGCCATGTAATTTTTTTTTTAAGTGTTACAATGTTTCATTTAAAGATTGCAAATAAATTATCTGAGCTTGCAGGCTTCTTTGTTCCAGACTAACAAAAAAATTCTCAGGTAAGGGACCAAAGACATCACTCATACTCTTATTTTCCAGACACAATGAAATCCTGCATACTATGAAGTCAGAGTTCCCACTAACTTCAAGAGCATCATAATTTCACACACAGCTCAATGGTTACACACTTAAAACAATTGCCTTCCTACAGAGGTAATTATTTTCAATAAATCATTGTACAATCAGCACCTTTTTAAAGAGATATACATAATTTTAAAAAAATCAATATAAACTGTTACATATTGTAGTTACTAAAGGCCTTTTCTTTAAAGAACAATTACATGAAAAAAACTACTGAGGATTAAGAGTTTGTGTACATCTATGTTTTAAACCCATTGGAGGGTCAGGTGGATAAATCCAACTTAAAAAGAGCACACTTCAATCTTTATTTCTCTCAGTCTCTCACCAAACCGTTATTCAGTGATTGCCATTTGTATTTTTATTTTTTTCACCAAGCCTTGTACTTACAGCCATGTCAGGCCACTTGTTTGGGAATTTGTTATTAGCAAGTCACAAACCTGAAATATGGTAATGACTCCTTCACAGAAGTAGCAGCCTTGTCAGGGCCTATTTAGGAGACTCTTGAGTTCATGGTTCATTGATCTGATAAAATGAAGAAGCCATTATAGTTTAATAGGCCAATATAGAGTAGCCATACAAGAAGTAAAGGTTTTATACTAAAGATGACAAAGGGCTGTTTTCTATGCATACCATAAACTTAATTTTAAATATATTTCAGAGAGAACACTGTGTCAATCAAAAGTAGCTTTAAAATAATATGTATTTTATAGTGTCTTCATCAGACCGCTATCCTAAGATTTGCCAAAATATTCTTCTTGGTCAGAGGAAAGACAAATAAAATGAAAATGTACTTCTTGCAACACTTGTAAATAAACTTACATTAAGTGATAAGAACATATAGGAATTAAGAACATTTCCTACAAATAAATCTACTTTACATTAAATCATGAAATCTTGGAAGAATAATTCAAAAGCAAATACCTTATTACTATCTTAGTGCATTTAAGAGAAGTGACAATGGATAGTACTGGATTTTTCTCCTTTTCTGCATCTGTCATCAACACAGCTTAATATTCATCTTTACTTTGAATGAGTCTTCACTGATACAGAGCTGCCTCTCTATGATGTACTCTGGCATCCTCAGATGAAGTTCTATAGATATATTTCTACTTCAACAGTTTGATTTTCAAAAAAGTTGATTGTCAAGGAGTATACCAAATTTGAGCATTTAAAAAGTAAAACACAAAAAATTAAAATTTCATCTATGGTCAGATGCATATCTACTCATTTCCATGGGCTCATCATCTTACACATAGAACAGAAACATCAGCCCTGAAGTCCCAGGAGCAGGTTGCCATCCTGCCAGCCAGTGGAGCCTTTCAGCACAACTCTGCAGCCTTCCTCTGCTTCTGTACTGGATCCATGCAACCTTGTCACCACCTGAATTGTTATACTTTTAAGAGAAAGATTGCACAAAAGTAGTGTGTGCTGTTGTGATGATCTGAAGATCAGTTATTTCACCAGGAAAATAAGATAAGTAAGAAAGCCCCATGCTACAGCCCAATTTTACTCAGTTTAGAAGACAAGCACTGAAGCCTTCTGCTGGTCTGAAGCATGTTTTAGGTACAAGCAAGGCTTGAGCTACAAGGACAACCTGAGCTGAAATATAAAATAAACAGTTATTTAAACATTTGCCTGATAAAGCTCATCTTGTGTACAGGAGCTGTAGGAGTAGGCAGGTTTCAAGTTCAAAAAAGTTCCTCATATCATTAATCCTTCACTAAAGCTGAAGGTACTCAGCAGTACCCAAATGATGTTTCACTGTCTCCTTGTTAGAGCTCATCCTTGTCCCTGAAGAGGCACACAAAGTATTTTCAATCAATATCAGAAAATTATCTTTTTTTTTTTGTATAACTTGTCAGTTATGTCTTGGTATCAAACTGAGAATGAGTACACAAAAACCATCTCCCCTCCTCCTAAAAAAAAAAAAAAAAAAAATAAATCTTTATTCTTAGTACAATTAAGTGACAAAATGCTATGGTATAGAGAGTGTCAGGGAAAGAGAAGACACATCTTTCGTGTACTTCAGCAACATTCAAACCATGCCAGCATTAACAATGATATCCTTCAATCACAAGCAGCTTTACTAAAGCTCCATTTTCAAAGCTACAACTGCTATGAAGACGTGATTGTAAAATTGCTTTTATTTCTTACCAATTATATTACTGCCACCAAATAAAATACTTTAATTTAAAAACTCCATACTTTTCCAGTAAAAGTCTTGAACTACCATTGCTGTCAGCACTGATTGGTGGGGACAGAAATAGAGGAAAAAAAGAAAAAAAAATCAGAATTTGAGGAGAAAAATCACTCTTTAGTAGATTACATGATAAGTAAAATTTAAGTAAATTTTAACCTCATCTTTCTTTCAAGTTTTTTTGCTAAATGTAATTTAGTTGCAGAGTTTGTATCTTGTCCTTAAAAGTTACACAATATTAAAGTGCTCTGTAAATGACTCCAGAGTCTCCAAAGAAAACTGCAAATCAGTGCTTGATATAATTCATTCAGTGCTTAAACCACTCAAGAGAAGAAACCAGGAAGAGATTACCTACACAGATGTGTTATATAAAAACAACTATGTAACAAATTTGCCACCACATTTCAGCACAACCCATGTAACTAAGTTAAGAGTAATTTTCCAGCACAACAAAGAAAACTAAAGTTTTTAAAAGATAAATATGTAGCCCACTACAAAATTCATATATCATGCACTATTTGAGCTATATCATCTTGCTCTTTTTTTCCTGTGAACAGGAATTGTTTACCTTGTTTCATCCATTTCTATTGTCTCCACTGATTACTGGAATCACATTTCGAGGGTAAACAAGGTGAAAAAACCCCACAAAACTCTTTCCCACTGTCCCATTTTCTGTCAGGGAGGATTGAAGCAAAGTAGGCCTCCCAATAAGTTTTCTAATCCAGATAAGCAGGGCTAAGATATCTGACAGCTGTTTCACGCTCTTCATCATCATCTGAAACAATCAGTACGCATTAGAGAGTACTTTTCCCTTTACAAAGGTGATAATTAGATAACAAGCTGAGATTAAAGTAATTACAGTTAGACAGCTGGCAAGGCAGCACAGTCATGTTGAAATATTGTTGATACTTCAGCATCTGGTTCTAATAACAGCACAGGCTAAAAGATTTTACATTAATTACAGCACATAATTTAATACAAACATATTTAATTACAATTGATGAGCGATAAACTGTTCAGGAATGACTTAACCCCTTATACATGTCAAAATGATTGGAACTTCATATATGTCTTTCCACTTTAGGAGAAAGCTACAGTCAGGATGAAAGGTTAAGAATCTCCATTTCTAAAAGAAGGGCTCTAAGTGGAAGGGAAAATCATTAATATATTATTTAAATCTAGTTCAAAAACTTGTTAAAACTGACAGCAGACTACAGAATTCAGGACCAGCTCCAGTAAGACGTTTAGACAGAATTTCAGCTAAGCCCAAAATTACTATCTCAAAAATTCCATTGTAATTGCCACCCAACCCTCAGGCATACACAGCTCCCTGGTGCCTATATAGTTTTCCTAAGGATGCTCTCAGTTACTTTGATCTTGTCAAAAGTAAGCAGCATAGAGCCTCTGCTCCTTCCGAAAACACTTTTAATCCAGATTCAAGGGCCTGGTCCAAGAGTGCAAAGGGTGTAAGGGCCCTCTTATTTATTTGAAACAGTCATAAGATAAGATACCAAACAGTCCCAGGAGTGTAGCTGGCAGACCTTCAAAGGTACTGACCCCAACTATTACCTTTCTGCATCCCTCTCACTCTTGTAACTCCTCTCTGCTCCCACCAAAATTGCTACCTACTTGAACTCCTCTAATCAAAGAATAGTTACTAGTTTATTTTTCCATTTTACTTACTTTAATGAACCCAACAGCCTCTTACCAATTTTAACAATTTTAATCTGCTCAACAGATTTTTCCTATCACAAACCCTGTGTTTCTGCCAAAAAGCCTCTACATTTTTGTCCTCATCTGTTTTTGGGATTCAGCACTGGTAGTGATGTCAACAGAACTATGACAGCAACTTATTTTTGCATCAACACAATGCATTGAATCCTTTTCTTTGCAAAATCTTCTTTCAGGCCAACAAAAAAAAGTTCTGGAAAAAAATTTAAATATTTTAAGCTTACCTGTGGTAAAATTAATGCCAGGAAAACCAGAGTACATGGTTGAAAACATGTTGAAAACATGTTGAAAACAATTCTGTTGAGGACAGATACTAAGTGATTAGTTTCTCTCTTTAAGGCTTCCATTTTTAGGACTTAAAACTAAGCAGTAACAAAATCTCAACATGAATCACAAGTTATTTCTAGATAATAATTCCACAGAAAGATGAAATACAAGGCTTGAACAAATGGACAGCTTTGATGAACAAATTTTGATGAACTGTTTTTCAGTTCCTCAGTTACTTGTTATTATGTGAATTTCTGTATTGTGATGATACTGGAGGATAACTACTCAGTTATTGTGTTGGAGCTACAGCTTCTCCATCAGTCTTCTTACTCTTCCAAACTACAAACCAGTCAAAATCAAAACCAAATTCTACCCTGGACATACAGGTGAGGTTTGAAAGAAGGGAAAAAAAAAAATGTTCTGACTTTGGCACCATACTGTTAGTAGTTAATGGAGGAATAATCAGAGTTCTCAGCTACATAACAGGTACAGTTATGCTGATGAGAGTTCTTTACCACACACACAAAAGATTTAGGAACAGATTTATATAATAGCTAAAACAAACAATGCCATCTTCTCACACTTCAGCCTATACTGTTGTCAGAACAACCTGAAACCAAAAACATTCACTGACAGAGGGTTCTTGTTTCTAACACATCTATTGGCTCACATGCAAAAGATTTTGCACCCCTCTCCAGCTGCCATTCCCCCATACACCTATCACCTTTATTCTGGCACTGTTCATTCCTGCTCTCATTCTATCTGAGGGACAATGTTTGTTTTCTAGCCATTATTTCTCACATAGCTAAGGCTTATATGCAATGCACAAAGTGCAACTATATAAACAGAATAAAGCAAGAAAGATACAAAGATTCAACTCTATATTTCCTCTTCCATACTCAGCCTTTTGGTTTCCCTAATCATGCCTTTCTAATTTAATTTTACTTCATGTCCTTCACCTACTGCTATCTTTCATTCAACCTCTTGATTAGAGAGAGCATAGGCAAAGAGTGCAAAACAGTGTCCCAGTTTCCTTCTCCTCCTCTCCTCCTCCCTCTAATTCAAAACAGAAAACCTCAACCGAACAAAGAAAAAAAAAAAAGGAAACCTGAAAACCACATCTGCTCCACAAAGCACTCCAGATGCAATGCCTACTGGCCATGCTGCAATTGTTCTGTTCCACTGCTCATGCTGCTTTAGAGCTGACATGCTTCAGGGCAGAAATTCCTTTGTCTGGCACATCTACCTTTTCTGAATAGCTGATGTACACTTGGAGGTGAACATGGGGTACTTGGCTTGATGCAGGTTCAAAAAACAAACAAATAAAGCAAAGCACAAAATCCCAGACTCATACAAACCAGAGGTCATCCAGATCCTCAGTATAGATGTAAATAAAAGTCCAGGACCTGACCACGGAATTTAAAACTTCTTTGTCTACAGTGGAGAGATTTCAGAGAGGCAATAACTTCATATTCACTAAATACAACACAAACAAGAGATAGGAGGTTTAAAAGATCTGAGGAAAGAAGACATGGAGTCCTGTTCCAAATGTCCCAAATTTTTGGAGTTCGGCTCTAGATCAGTGCCTTGCATTCCATGGTAACTCCAGTGCATGTGGTTTCCTAATGAGAAGTTTGGGATTTTTTTTTTAATACAAAATACATACGTAACCAAGTCCATCTACAAAGACAGAAGTTTAATTTCATTCTTTATTATTTAAAATATATCAGGACTCCAGGTGGGTTTTTAAAAGAGGCAGTATTTAAAAATTTGCATATTTACCATAACCATTTTAAAGCAATTTACATTCATCAATTTTTCTTACAGGTTATGGATACACTAATGTCAAGCCCTGTGGATACATCACTGCACTAAAGAAAGAAAAACTGCATGTGTCTAAAGAGTAGTAGGCAGTTTTGATAGACATGCTGCAAGGGCAATGGGGCTACTTAGTAAAAAGTAAGTGAAAAAACCTGAGCTGGTAGAAGCTATTGGACTGTAGCACTGCATGAGAGCACAGTTTGATCTTTTCCATTCCATTAGAGGAAAAGGCTGCTATGGTCCCCTCAAGAACCTAGAAATAGAAGCTTGGAAACAGGTCCATGGCTTTGATTTTGCCTTCCTGAGAGACATATATCCTACTTTTAAATACAGAATTCTTGCAAGAAAACAGAAGTTTCAGGGAGCTGCAAATACGCATTTGTTTTGATAAATTTATTCACAAGCTGAAATAGTACATTTTTAAATGCTCTATTTAATATAATGAAAATGTATTTATCTTTTTGATAGGTGATAATTAACCATTATTCTGTCATAAACAGAAAAGAAAGATCTACCTATGCAGCACTTAACTGAGCATTGTGTTAATCACACTGCAATGACTCAAAACACAAAACCGAAGCAATGAAGTTTCTCACATGAAGTGTTCATTTCTCTGAGGAAAATACAGCCTTAACACCCCTGAAACTTAACTCATGATCACATAAATAAACTTTAAATTTAGTTTTACTCAATCCATTTTGATTAAATTTCAAAGACACTTAGAAGCTGATCAGTTGTCATGATGATAGATTGAAATAATTTACACTTACACTGAATATTAAGCTTTAGAAACTTCTCTGTGTGCACAATTTCAGGAACTTGGGAAAAAAACACTCCAAATATCCATGCTTTTAGTTAGATAAAAATATCTGTTGTTTAACATTTATCTCAACGACTGATAGAGGCACAGACCTTGAGCTCTACTAAGTCAATACTTCAGAATTTGGATTATGAAAAGCAGCAAAGAGGAGCAAGGTCTCTCAGAACTCAGGAGGGGAGCAGAGGGGGGACCAGCTAAGGCTCCTGCACAGCAGCTTTCACAGTAGGAAAAGTACTCAATTTACCTTTTCAGAAAAAGCAGTAACCACACAGTAACCATGATATGTGCTGCTTTCTTCAAAGTAGCAGCCAAGAGCTCCCACTAATCAGCTATGGCCAAGGGTAAGGATACCCAGTCAAGTAAAATCTTTTACATGGAAGATTTTTATTTAAATATAGTTAAAACAGAAAATGAACGGGTTCAGATATACTGTTTTACGTAGTGTGAAAAAACCTGAAGTTTAGGCATAATGATATTCCAGGTCCTCAATTGCATAGCTTTAAATTGAATTTTTTTTTAAGATGCATTTTTCTTCTTTTCTCCAAGTACATGAATATAAATACTACATACTTTTCATAATAGATAGAGGCTGTGAAGAACTTTAAAAATTTACATAAATGTCTTTGAGTAGGTACACTGGCATGGCTGATTCTATGGAAATCTATTCATCACTTTACAGGCCTCCAAGAGCCCAATAATGGCTCCAGTTCAGCAGTCATATGATTAATATAAACAATCCACTACTAGATTTTATTTCCATCCTATTTAGGGAAAATATACAAGCCAATCTGATCCAGTTCAGTGTTGCTTGAAACCTCTAGAGAATTATGCAGAGATCTACAACATGAGAAAACTCATTTAAAAACAGATTAACATGCAAATCTCGTTTGAATTATTCACTTTACAGCATTTATATTTTTCAAAAAAGTTGGACAACATATAGATTGTGATTACAGGAAAGAGTCTGCATAACTGAATTGCTGCATCTCAGAAACAACTATTGCAATATTTTCCATTTTCCCAAATTGGACGAAACACGGAAGTCAGATAAAAATTGTGGCAGATGGATTTTTCCCTGAAGGTAACGCCTCATTTGATAAAGGAAATGAGAGGAAAAGGAATTTGTACTAAAGACCTCATTCTATAAGTAGGGCAATGATAGTTTGGCCTATCTGGACACTAGAACGACTTCAGCATCTTCAGTATGTGGATGGTGGTCCAGTCAGTTGAAGGCAGATGAAGAGCCCTGCACTGGGTAGGAAGATTCATTCAGTCAATATGTGCCATTCAAATGACTACAAAGCCCCAAAAAGGAAGTGAAAAGAAGGATTTAGAAGAATTGAGAAACACAGTACCTAATCAGTTTGTGTAAGACTCAGTCTTTCTATAAGACCTTCTCCGCTGTCTATATGAGACACTGAACAAGTTACAGTAAAATTAAGAAGTTTGGGGACAAAATGTTATGGAAAATATTAAACTGTTCTCAACTAGAGCAGTGTGAACATTCTTTCAAGTGTAATTTTCCCTCCAATGTCTAACTGCAAAATGACTAATTTAAAAAAAAAAAAAAAGTTTCTCTATATGTGGACATACATATTTATAGACACAAACACATGCACACACCAGATATGCATGTATATATACATATATATGGCTTATATACATATGTGTTTGTGTATCCATTTGTATATGCACACTCAAATTGTGTGTGATACTATAGACCAAATAAAAATACCCCTGAGGCTGAGAATGAAAATGGTGTGTGTATTCTATTAATTAATTGTTCAAGTGCTAGAAATAAAAAAAGTAGATCACTGGTGATATTTCCACTGGGATATTTCATTGCACTAACATTAAGATAGGAGAGAATGTTCACAGTCACCATCAAGCACAGTCCAGTTCTTATTTTTCCACCTTCTTTGTTTCCCAGACACTCAAGATTAATGGTGATTGCCTGGAAGAGAGCCAAGCACTGAGAAGAAAACTAGATTTCCTTGGCCGAGATGGCTTCAGGTTTTTTAAACAATATATGAGTGTTGGTTGGGACCTCTTCACTCTATATTCCCCAAATCAACATCCTATGTGCATCCTGAAAGCACAGTACATACTCAATTACTGAAACTGCAGGGACTGACAAGATCCCAGAACTTGAGAATAGTGAATCTGACACCAGAATCACAAAACTGATGCCTGTCATCTTACTGAGATTAACAACCTGGAATCAAGCCCCTGGAAAATAAGGACGACATGTAGCTCTACATAAGCTTTGCCACATATAAAAGCCAGTACTAGCATACCCTAAGTCTGACACAAGGAGCTCAGGCCAGCCAGGGGAAGCTGAATCAAGGGAAGGATAAAGAAAAAGTGCTGAACCCAGCTGCTTATCCACAGTTAAAGACTGAGCTATGGAGTCCTACTGATTTAGGAGGTAAACACACTCTTAGTAATAATTCCTCATACATGCTTCTGCCACCTCCAGTTGGCTAGAGGGTAGCAAACATGAGTAATGAGGATTGCATTTGCATTGTATAAAAGCCAGATTTAGCACAAAGACAGACAGTTAAAGGCTTCTCTACAACTCATCTCGTTACTTACAGTATATAGGATTACTACATGAAAACTGGATCAAACCCCATTGCTCGTCTCCTTCCCAAGTTGTGCATTGTACCAAAAGACTGAGTAACATTTACTGCAAAGAGTCACACAACTTAGTCTTTTAAACTTATTTTTGTATGTTAATTTATAAAAATAAATGCCAGAATCATTGAATTAAGCCCTGCTGAAGCATAAGAGTGAGGTTTTGTTTAAAATCTATTTGGTGCAGAGATAAAAGTGGTGAATTTAGGATGCAATTCCTTCACAGGACATAGGACATTGGACTAGTGGAAAGGCAAGGGAGCATTCAGAGTGACTTAAACCTTGAAGCTATGGTTTGGGAGCCTCAGAGCTGCAGAGCAGAGCTTGGCAGTCTGCAGAGGATCTGAGAGTAGGGCTGCATTACCAGCTGGCAGGCAAAATGGTGAACTTGCAGATGGCCACAGGAACTGCCTCTCTGCTTCAGAAGGTAGAGAGAATCACTGAGTAACTGCCAGCAATCCCCAAGGTACTAAATCCTTGTGTCAACCAACCTTGCCTACTTCTGGCAGACCAAAGTGTGGATCAAAATCAGGAACTGAGCTTTCAAGAATGAACAATGCCACAAAAGTTTTTCCTAAATCCTTGTTTATCTGATTAGCTGCATATCTTTCCAAAACGATAATACCTATCCTAAAATACAAATTACCTGAATAAACTTAACCCACATACTCAGTAACTTCTCTGCTAGAACAATTAAATATCTGGTACCTCCATTAAACTGGTGAAATGAGTTCCAAGTTAACGACTGAAATTCTTTATAATTTTTGAAACATGCAAAGCCAAAATGGAATGTCCTATTAATATTGAAGGACAGCTTCTAGTGAAAGTCAGATAGTTCAAAGTTAAAAGGAATGATCTGTTGTCCCTAAGCACTGATACACATATCATCCCCCAGCAACATCTAAGAACCTATCTGTTCTAACCTCCACTGAGCAGTATTGTTGCTAATTGAACACAGAGAATGGGTTTGTTCCATCAGACGTGTTCATTTCTTCTAAGAACACCCTATGGAATATAAAATGTACTAAATATAGCTGTCAACATTAAAAGCATGCAACTTGAAAGTGCTATTAAAGAGCTAAGTGTACTTCACTTGGCATTATGAAGCCAAAGCTCTCTTTAACATACATCATGTTATTAGAGACTGTTCACATTAATGCAAAAATCATCACTCTTAATATATTTTACAAGACATGTCTAGGCTACTTACAGGCTCAAGACTTGCTCAATTTCTCCATTTGCTGGTAATTACATAAATGAATCAAAGTGTTTCAATAGTGCAAAAAGAGATAGGAACTGTAGCAAATCAATACATGAGCTTTCCAGCCCAAACCAACTGCATGCAGCTAAAGCTTAAAAATAAGAAAAGATGCAACACCTGCAGATATTCGACAACTTATTCTGTTGTATTTGCTATTGCACTAAGTGCTATCAACTGTCAAATATGACCTTGTATAAGCATTACAGGTTTTTAATAGTAAACACTGGGAGACTCCAAGGAAAGCCTCTGCTCAGTGACTAGCACGGGCTATTTGCCTTCCCTTATTTAAGTACACATGAGATTTCTGGGTAGGGGAGAGGGATACAGGATGGTCAGGATGCAAAAAGGAAAGCAAGAGAGAATTTGGAAATAAGTAGACTTGAGGAATAGTGTATTGCTCCTACGCTGTGAGCAGCACTACCATACATCTGCTCACTATCACAGGCTTCTTGATTCTACCTCTGCAATTCCATCCAAATTAGCAGCACCCCACTGATACTGTTAGAGAGCAAGATTTAATGTGTGTAGGTGGTACTTTTACCTCTGTCAGAGAGGTCTCAGAAACACTAATGGAAGGTCTATTAATTTAAGAATACTGAAGTTAAGCACCACTAGTAGAATAGCATCAAATACTTCAGGTAAAATATATTAATTTAATATGACCCCTACCTACATGCTCCTATCTGTTTGCTTTTAAAACATGAAAAAATAGTTTCAAAGAGCTATGATTTTAAGCAACATGGTGTTAAGGACAGCAAGCAATTCATGCAACTCCCTTAACTCCCACCCACCCCACTCTAGTTTGTGGAAATTTATGTATATTAACTATTTTATTTCACACTTAACACGTCGACATCACTATCTTATTCTAAAAGTAACTCAAGTTAAGCACCATATCTATTACTTCCAGAAAAGTAAAAAAACCACTCAGCAATCCTTCCAAGAACATCATGCATTCTTCAGTTAAGTAATTGGATAACTATTTAAATTACAGAGTAAAATTAGCCCTAGTATAAAACAGAGATTGCAGTAAATTGTCTATAAATTCAAATATAGCCCACATAACCCTGAGGTATTTCAATTCCAACAAGCCAGATAAGTACATAAATTACCTAGTCACATTTAGCATTTACACACTAGTGAACAAGAATTTCTCAAAAAGAGTGTCCTCTCTATAGTAAAGTGGGTCAGTTTAAAATACTAAAAGAAAACCAGAACAGTAGAGTCTCTTCTAGAATTCAGAATAGTTCTTGGCAGAGGACTAATAAAAACCCAAATAATTCTGACTCTTTACTATAGTACTTAAAATGTTCATGTTATTAAAGTCAGCGTGGTCTAAAATGGAAAACATACCCATATCAAGACATAGTAAACTCATAGAAGCAAAACAATTTTTTTCCTCTGGACAAGACTTAGTATTCACGTCTGGAGTTAAGCACTGATATTGTTCTTCCAAAAATGTTGATCCAAGAAAAAAAAAAATTTAAAAAAAAAAAAATTAAAAAAAAATCAATTCAGAGTAAAGAGTAAGAGCTACAAAAGCATGAACTACCATCCAGAAAAGATTTCTCCCTTGTTTACTTTGTAAACCACACATTATTTGAGCCAAATCCCACAGGCCTTGTTTTTGTCAAAATTCCCACTGACTTCAGAAGCCATTTTGCCTGGTTACTTCTCAGCCAGGAAAGACAAATGCAATCTTCTTCTGACACACAGCAGAATCCTCTTATGTAGCTCATGGTCTCTTTATTATTGTTTGCTGTCATAGAGCAGAGATTTTTGTATGGTTACGATTTTCCCATTGCAAGCACTCAATGAGGAATAGTCAAACTCTGATTAGATATTACAAAACCTCCTTGGAAGGTTTTCTGAACCACAGCCAGTGGGATTCCCTGCAGCATTAAGGGCCAGTCTTGCTCCCACTACAGTCTGTGGGAGTTTTGCCAAGGATGTAAGTGGCATTATGACTGGTCTCCAACAGCAGATATTACCCATCACACTCAAGACTTGATTAAAGACCTCCCCACCTGCAAAGATATAATAAATAAAAGGCTTAATTGCATAATTAATTATAAGGCCTTTTAATCCACAATAGACAACGCCATAGGTTTTAGGGAGCTCACATACACCAAACAATTCATTAGATCAGTATTTGCTTGACACCAGTTTGCAGGAAGATTGCAGATGAATTTGAAAGATAGGTATTTTCAGGACCCAGAGAACACAACAGAAAGCAATAAAATAAAGTGAAGTCAGAAGAATCCCACCACAGCCTAGACCTACAGGCAGAAATAATTCCATACTGTGTACACAAGCTTCCAACAAAGGCTCTTAAAAATATATGCACGATGGGCTGTGATTTTTGAATAATAAGTATGGTGCTGCTCCCGCACTCCTCCTTTTCCGAGGCACCAGGCAGAGATGTAGCAGTGTACACAAGTGGGGTGTAAAGTCAATGGGATTACATTTTCCTAATTATTTTCTGCTCGAGGTTTACATCACATACACAAAACGAGATCAGCCGGGACTTGCCTCTCTAACAAATCACTCAGACTTAAACATTGCTCAGATAAACAAAAGGGGGGGCAAGGCTGAGAAAAGGCAGAGAAGTGCTTCTTCAATCACAGTTGCAAGGAACAAAAACCTGGAGGGGGAAAAAAGCTGTTGGACCGCCACCAAATCTCCCCCCACTAGAGACAAGAGCCCATCTGCTGAGCTCTGCAACTTAGCTTTAACTACCATTCAGCTCGCGTCTCTGCAGAGATCAATCTACAGAGCTGGCAGATGGACCCCTGCTTCCCTGAGTCGCTGTGTTATTTGTTTAATAAATTTAATTAATATCCATACTGCATTGGATTGCTCCCAGAAAGGGGTCTGCAGCTCTCTCTTTCCCCGATAGCAACATGATGAGTGATTTCCCAGAAAAGACCAGATAACAGTACCCCCAGGCCACTGAAAAATTAAAAGTGCCATGTGCTTACATTACTTCGCATGTATTAATTTTTGCAGTGCACTAATTTGTTCTTGAAGCCTATTTTAACTTTATGAAAGTATGGGATTTTGAAAAAGTCAGAATTCATTTTGGTTTATATCAGTTACAAAATTAGTTGGAAAGGAAAAAAGCATCAAATCTAATTGGATTTCCAAAAATTTCCTCTATTTGCAAGAAGGAAACAAACTGCTAATGAGGGTGTCTCCTCAGGCAATATATATTGTCACGGTTTCTGCCAACAAGTTACAAGCATTCAGGGTCATGTTGGACATGCTTTACTTTAATGCTTAAGAACATATTTATTTTAACCAATAAAGACATATTCAGCCCATATAAAATAATTTTTAAAAGCATGAAATATGAAAGAAAATAAAACTACTAGGAAATTTTTACAGTGAAAAGCATAAAAAACCAACACAGGCTAAGATATTCCAGTAGCAAGAGGAAGCAGAAAATATGCACAAGTGTTGAAAACGAAAATATTATTTGTCTTCAGTATTAGCATTTCATATTTGCTTCGTTTAAAGTGTTTCACTTTTCATCCTAAAAAATGAAACTGAGGCATAAGTGAGAGAATTATTTCAGTCAAGCCTATTTAGCTCCTACAGTTATGTTAACTGGATACACTTCTCTTTGGGCCCCATTTCCTTATTAACTCCCCTTATGGCTGGAATATTTTACCCTCATGCTTATTAGTCCAGCTCCAGCAGCAGGTGTTCCAGTGAAAGTACAGGCTTGCCAACATTATCTTCAGCAACTAACCTTTCCTAACACCTTTTTCCAGGAGTAACTGTGGCAAGAAAGGTTAAGCACACCTAAATACTTACCTCTGCCTCTGAGGAGCACAAGGTGAGAGGTACCCAGCCAGCACACCTGCTCCTGTGACCAAGTCTCAATTACATTTCACTTGAAGTCAGCCTTATTTATTCAAATGATTACTTTAACTATGAGGCCTTTGCCTAGGTGTTTATGAGTGAAGCAGGTTAAGGAACAATGATAAAAAATTCTGCACACAAATCTGAAGAGGCATTTAACTGCTTTCAGTTAACTGCCACTCCCTCTCCCCTTGCTATTTAGTCTATTTCCACACATTAACTTTTCCACCACTGCTGCCATTTTCATAGTGAATGTCTAACCTTACCTTCAGAAAGCAAACCAGCAAGAATACCAGTGACCATGGGTATTATATCACCATCAAAGACAGCAGTGATGAAAGGCAGGAAAAAAAGGCTGGTAAAATTCAGTGGTGTCCAAAAAACAATTATCTTCTAGTTCCAGAATGAAATTCACTTGCTGAGAGAGGATCCAGGAAGGCAGCCCTGCATGAAAGGAGGAACAAGTGAAAAGAACTACTTAAAACAGCTGAGGACCCCTCTGTGTACTCTGGCCACATGCTTTGCAGTTTCAGCTCCTGGGGAAGTGGAGGCAGGACCAGCTACAGGGCACAGAACCTGGCAGTGTCCCCATCTACAAAAGCAGAAATCACAGCAAAAACCAAGAGGTGCCAGAGAATTAGAGCTACTTCATGGATAACTTTGAGGAAAGATTTCCTTCAGGATCTCAACTATTGCTACACAGAGCTCACTGAAGGAGAGTCTCAAGGAAAGTGCACACTGAAGTGTGCAAAAAGAACTTCCACAGCCCAATAAAGGTTTGCACATGCATCAACAGATTTTTTGTTTTGCGGGTGTGGGGCATCTGACTGTGTTCTGAAGGAAATTATAATATCCCTCCTTTATATAATATCTAAACAATCTTTTCTCTCATACCTCTAACTTTCTAGAATATTTATTAAATCAAACGACAAGCAAATTACGACTGGCTACCAAACGATTATGTTGTAGCTTGTTATTTGTATTGTGATTTTCATACAAGTAGTATTTAGAATTCCTCTCCTATGATCAGGAAAACTGAGACACAAAGAGATAGCAACTTGCCACAAACTCCTGCCTCCCCCCACAGTCAGTGTTACAGTCAAAAGCAGAGCCCTCATTCACTCACATCCTAAAACTCCTCCTTGTCCAGTGTCTAGGAACAACCATAGTAAGTATCTGGACTCTTGAATATAGTGAACATAAAAAATAAGGCAGGTTTAGGATTTATGTTTCAGAATGATGGGGAGGAGGAAGCTATCAACATAGATATCCCACTAATATCCAGAGCTTCAAGTCAGGTACTCTGTGCATGCCTCATTGCATCACTCAGTAATTGTGGCACTCGTACATAGGGCAGGTTTGATACTCCAAGACATCAAAATCACCCACAGTACAGCATTAGACAAAATTTCATGCACCTCAACCACAATCAGGGAAAGCCTATGGGGTGAGGGCACAGTTCATCCTTTGTACAGGAGACATCCCTGGCTTCTCTGCCAGGAAATGGTGGGAGGCTGCAGACCCTGTCTGTTAAGGGAAACATGCAGTGGACTCACCATTTCCCAGAGGCTATGAATGCCTCACAACTTGTGACTTGACTTAGAAGAGAAGTTTCTAGCTCTGTTTTTCACTGCCTTGGCAACCTCATTTCCTTACTATGATTCAGTTTTGTTTGCCAAAGGGAGGCTGGTCATTTGTTGTCTCATCATACTGAGCTGCCTTGATATGATTAACTTTTTTCTTCAAGCTTCAATTCTGCCTCCTTTTTTTGTAGACTTTTATTTGTCATCCTCTAAACCTGAAATGAAAAATGTGTTGAGTGACTGGTATCTTTCATTCCCCCAAAGAAAATGAAAATAAGTTGTAAAACCCTGCAAGGAAAAGAGGAAGAAGAAAACTCACTATCTGATGGAAAACTTTACTTGTAACCATATAATTTTGCTGTGTAGGAAGGGCTTAGGATTTTTTGGAGGGGGTGCATGTGTTAAATTTTGGGGGTTTTTTTAGCTTCTGCCTGAAAAGTATCAATAACATCAGCACTAAGGATTTACTTTTTTTTTTTAAGTCAGAAGTTTCAGACATCAGGTTCCTACACAGATGTCTGAAAAGTAAATTAACTTTAATGCCATATAAAGATCACTTTCAAATTAGAATCATGCAGATATATTCAGGATCAGCGGATTTCTTGAATCAAAATTTGTCTGCTTTCATAGCAATATGAATTTTCACAATCTACAGCATATTCATAATGGCTTATTAGGTAGTTAGTCTACATCTGCCTAAATTTACTTCACATTCTCAATGATATTAATTGGAAGCCTAATTCACCTGGAGGCCATAAAAGACACACAATAACATTGAAAACCACGAAATTTTAGTAAAATACAAGTTCTAGAGAGCAACTAGAGCTTCATGCTAATCTCTCATCACTTTATCAAAGAAGGAGAATTAATTTCTTACATGAAAATAAAAAAATAAAGGACATATTTCAATACCTAAAAGGTACAATTACAACATCATAACTGACAAACACAGTGGTATGCTTTAACCAGATGACAAAAATACACTGACTCTTATTTAAAATATCAGATAGAAATTCTTCAGGAGTATCTATTGGTGTCAAGTGTTCTTTTCAGAGATTAATAATAAAAATGGACAAAATTCCTTTGTGTGGATTTCCAGAGTCAAGCTGTTTAATTCTACCAAACCCAAATATAAGCCAGCTAAAACTAGAAGCCTTAGAAGGCTGAAGAAAGTCCTTTGAAGACATATACAAGCAACGAAACATCTAAGACTGACTTGAATCTTACTCATTCAAAACTCTGCTAAGAAGCAGAGGACAATTAATTACATATTCAGAAGGAAACATAATGTTACCTTAACTGCTTTAGCCATATAAGAAGCATGAGGAGGGAAGCCAGTACGAGCAAGATCACTTTTTCCAGACCATTGTTGACCTCAGTTGTTGGACTCCAAGATTCACTTCAGGTTAGAGTTACTAATACAGGGAGGAAAGAAAGGATGGGAAAGAGAAGAAAAAAAATCAGTCCCATGTTCCAAAAGCTCCACACAGAGGCTGTAACTAGAAGTGGATAACATGGAGCTTCTGCCAGAGTCATTGACAGTTAATTTCTGGAACAGGTAACAAGGAAAAGTTTCACAGAGGTCTAGTGAGTGGGCATTATACCACCTGGGAGATGATTCATCATTTACAGAACTCAAGTGCATTTAATAAGGATGAGCTCATTGTAACAATGCAATCTGACAGGCTGACATTGCCTATTACTGACTTTTGAGGTCACTCAGTGAATTTTTACATAACTGGTTTTTTCCTCCATAGCCTCCTCATATATTGAGTGTTAAGCCTCTACCACAAATGGACTTCTACTATTAGATAACCTGAATTACACCAATGGCACACTAAGTGACAAAAAACTGTTACAAGAAACTTCAGAAAACAATTGTTCTGAGAAACAATTGTGTGAAAGTGTTCTAGTTCACAACTTTTGTGAAGACAAGGTTGTATTGTAAAGCTGTCTCTGTCCGATTAGGATGCAAGATTTCAAAATTCTGTTGTACGTCACAAAACCAGAAAAAAAAAATATCACATTAATGGTAGAAAATGTTTAATTTCCAGTATTATTTTCATTAACCCATTCATCTGCAGATTAATCAATCAGTTCCATTTCAGGATGGCCTTAAACTGAACATACTAGCTTGGAAAAATTTGTCATCATGAAGACAAGCAAAACAATGCTGCACATTTTGAAACTGAACATGACATCTGAACTCAACTCCAACAGCAGAGCAATTCAAGCATTTGGAAATCCATCTGCACTACAGCTTTGACTAAGTTTCATTGAGGTATCTAAAAATGAAGAATGAAGTGAAGCTAGCTGCAGCTAGATGTAGTGTAAGTGTACCACTGGTGCCAAAAGAAAAAAAGTAAAGACATCTCTCTCAGTGAGTCACTCATGAAACATAATGGAGTAATCATTCTTCATATGTGTATGGGATGGGTATTATATCTGTGGGAGACAATATAAATAGAAGGTCTAAAATGCCAGAGGAAAAACTTGTTCTGGGAGTTTTGTTGGGGTAACTCACCCCATAATGAATGGTATGAGCTAGGACTATTCAGAGAATCTGAAGGTGATGTATAAGAGTTTCAGAACAGAGCATTTCATTACTGTTCTTGCATGATTTTCTTTAATAGGAAGTCAGGATACTGCATATGGCTCAAGAACATCAAAGATCACCAGCCCACTGATATACATGATATACATGCTGTTAAATAAAAAAGAAAAAACAAAACAAAAAAACCAACAGTAATTTTGTGTAAATAAAAACATTGCAAACATCAATTTATTGCAATAATTTCTTGTATGTCAAGGTTTCGTTTAAAATTCAATATTAAAAGGACTTCACCAGTTATTTAAGATTACAACTCAAACAGAAGAAATACTGCAGGAGTAGCAAACCTGCCAATGAATTTCTAAGTTGCTCATCAAATGTAAGCTTTTCCATTTGCAATACTTACATGTCCTTACCTGACCATGAAATATTTAGATGATAACTAAAGAGTGGACTCCACTAATCTGAGCAGAGCAGTTAGGACAGACAACAAAAAAATAGCTTTAAATCATTCTTACTCCCACCACTGCCCACACACCATCACCCCAGCTCCAGAAGCACTAATTTCAGAGAAACAACCTGTAACAAAGATAAACCTACCTTGTACATATTTGATAATACACTAGTATCACCAAACAGATTTCCCTAAACACAGACTACAACAAACAGCCATGAAAAAAACACACACAAGTCTTCATAAATTCATCCTGGTTTCATACGTCTTTTCTACAATGTTTCCTGAAGACTAAATCTTCTCTCTGTGGAAGTATTACAAACATTTACTCTCTGGAGAAGTTTCTACCATGAAACCAGAGCAGTTTCTGGACCTACTTGGATCTACTACCACATTATAAATATTAAGTGTATGAGAAATGCTCTAGAATCTGCACAAACTGCATTTCTACAACTTTAGATATTCATTGTAAATGTCAGTTAAGTGAGGAGAGCTTTTCTTCTTGTAACCTGCTACCACTTCCACATTTACTGGCGTGCATTTGAGACTGCTTAAAAACTGTGGATCCCAAATATTCCAAGGACTCTGAATTTTCACATCCTCTTGGTCTAAAACTGCCACAGAAGTAGGAACCCTTTGAACACTACAGAAGTTGCTCATTTTGCAAGGTTTTCAAGTAGAATTTGAGACCAAATCAGCTTTTGCAATTTGTCTGCTGATAAATTACCCACCTCTCTCTGAATAGCAAAGACTGCTGGCTTGTGAAGTTTATTTTTAACTGATAGTTAACTTTAACTTACAGTTATATTTTAATTTATAGTTATTTAAAATTTAATTACAGTCATGTCACTCAAAGCTTTGTATGGGCTCTCTTTTTTAATGGTAGACATAAATCAGTAAAATAAATTAAGTGCCACTGACTGCTACATAGTTATACGGCAAATTAATGAAATCACTCAGGAATACACAGGTAATATAGGCATAAACAATACTGAATCCATCAAGGGGGGCAAATGTGCTATCAAACCTGTCACACAGCCATGAGAGAAGCTAAGGGGTACACTGTGAAAGACAGCTATCTGCTTATTTTAATTTGTAACATACACCCAAACCTCAATTATTAACCCACATCTTAGCAGCTCAGCTGTACTTGCTGGGGCAATTTTCTCCTAGTTTTTCAAGCAGTTCTTTTCACACCTTGATATGCCTGTTCCATGATCTCTCTTTTTATGGCCTAATTTGATAAATAAAAATTCCTCTTTTTCGTACCTACTGGACAGATGTAGCTGTTATGTAGCGATGATTATCATATTTCAAGCTTGTGTTTTGGAAACAGCATTTTATTCTCCGAGGCTTTCTGGAGGGCTTATACCATAGTTTACTCCCCCTTTGAAGCTGCCACTCACAGCTTAAGTCTGTGTAAAATAACCTCTTTACAGGCATTCATTTAACTCCACAATCTTACTATTTCCATGCTAAGATAGCCAGAATAAATCTTAACCCTGAAAGCTGCAGCAGACTGAGAGTGTAATTCTGTAAGTAAAATTCTTTCTTCCAAGTCTCCACTGATCCTTTTCACAAGTTAGATGAAAATATACTTAATTTCAAGAATAAGTATATTTCTGAGGTTGCTTTTACTGAGTAAAATGCAATGCAGCCATTCTGTCCTCTTATTGTGACCAAGGATCTCTTTTCTAAAGACCAGATATATTAACACAAATGTCCTAACTCAATCCTGAAATGCACAATGCAGCTAATTTCTGACTATGTAAATCACTTCTTCATTGTCAGTTTGATGGGTTTTTTTTTCCCTTCCTAAAAATGTTATATAGTCCTACTGCTCCCTGTTAAACAGCTTCTGAGTTTCACTACTGAGGTGCTACATGTCAGGGGTGGATGAAGTGATCCTTTTATATCAATTAGCAATTACTCTAAAGTGCTTTGGGGTGAAATGCCACAAAGGATTACAACTTCAAGGGAAGAATAAGCAGCAGGAGAACACGAACTCATAAATGGCATAGATCCTATTTTATGTAAATTGCCCTAGTAATAAAGAACTAGCAAAAGGTCAGATAAATACAGAAAATTACATATAAGCAGAGTAGTCTCTAAATAGGATATTTTTTTCTAGTTTTCTCCAGCATTAGTGCGTCCCTAGGCCAATAGCTCCCTCATCTGAGCATCTGTAATATTCAATAACACAATATTCATGGGTTTTACCACCCTGTGAGTTAATTTTGTTCAAGGCTAACATAGCATGAGCTTATAAAATCCATCACAGGAGGATCAAAACCGTACCCAAAATTGGTAAGAAAACAAACCAAAAAAGCCACCAAGACAATTAAGCATCTCTACCCAAGAGATGCACAAATACTCCCCATGCATGCAGCCCCAGGAAGATCATTATTCCTGAATCAATTTTACAAAGGATTAGTGAATATAGACAGCATAAAGACAAAATCTAAGCTGCTCATAAAGGATGGAGCACATCAATAAAGTAACATCATATATACTTGAACAGTTTTGTAATTTGAGAGATTACAGTTCCAGAAGAAAAAATAATTTCCCATTTGTGCCTTTTCAGATCCTAGTAAACAATCTTGCAGAAACTTTAAAGGATATATAACTGTAAATATGTAAAAGGAAAACAAGAAAATTGTAATCTGATAAAAGTCATACAATTGTTCTAATACCAACACATCATATCTATATTTCGTTGAAAAGCAGACGAAAGCGAAAGTTTTGCTGTTCATATCCAAAATTTAAAATCCATGGAAACAAATTATTATTTAACAATAATAAATAGGCAGAAGCAAAAAGATGCAAGGCCGTAGCAAGTTGCATTTGATTCTAAATTCCTGTATTAGTAATGTATTAAATAGTCTAAATAAAAGCAATGTGTTTTACTGAGGTTAGTATAGCATATCAAGTAACCAAAAATAATGTAAGACATAGAGGGAAAGACCATGCAGCAAGAAGTCAAATTTAAAACACTAATAGGAGTCAGGGTTGTTTTTATTATTTCAGACCAGACTAAAGATTTTGTTTAAAAACTTGTCACTTTTAAATATTCAATGCTGGCACTACTACCCCACTCTCACACAGCATTCTCTTCCTCAGGATTGCCCAACTCATGTGTATCTCAGCAGAAAGACCACAACTCAGAGAACTTTATACTGACCACCTTGCATGAGGCACTTCACCTAAGAACTCACTGTGAGGCTGGAGATCCTCCCCACTGATGCTTGCAAAACCAACAGCATCACATGATGCAGTAGGCTGCTCATACGTTTGGGGCACTGTGCTAAAACCTGGTACAATTTGATAAATAGAGGTTAAAAAAGCTAGATTACACTTTAACATGTTCTTGAACACTGACGTAATGTATATACAACATGACATAAAATCCTTTATTCCATCTCTTTCTCTGGAAATTACACTATGCCCTCAATAGCCGAAACTATTGATGTAACATGACAGTTTTATGGTTTGCTTTGCTATTAGCAGAGACAATTGCTACATCTTCCCTTGGCTGTGCAGGCAGGCTTCAGCTTTTGGTAGCTGTGCTCAGATAATGCTTTGAGTAGTCAAGAACACCTCACATAAGGCCTAGCAGAGCATACAACTCACAAAACTTCAGCAAGCAATAGCAAATATCCAATGTTATCAATGTACACATCACCTACTCTAAACTAGGCAGCCCCAATTTAGTTAATTAGTACTCATCTCAATATAGCATGCACCTGCCACAGGAACCTACATGAAATAGGTATGGACAAGACCTTGTCCATCTCCTGTTGAGTTCTTCCTGCCAACATCCCACTTCAATGCTATGTGTTGCATCCAGCAGAATCCGGGTGTTATTCTGGATTTCATTTTTGTGGCTATTACACATACAACTACAAAGACACAAGGTCCATAGTAGTACTGCCTGAAAGACCTTCAGGATTCAGATTGGGAGCCACTGACAGCAGCAGTAGCCAGTAGTTCTCCGGATATTTTCACTGAGAGACTGATCATAGTGTATTAAGTAGATATTAAAGCCATAATCTGTATCCTGTTACTTCTCTGATTATGGTTTCAGGTCTGCAAGCACCACACAGGTCCCTAGGCTTAGCCTGAACTCTCCTTTTCCTCCATCTTGACTGGAAAAGTGAGCTGCATCATCCCTCAGGGCAGCACAATAGACAAAACTCCAGAACATGGGGTTTCTAAAAGATTGTAGCTCAATATCAGCATCAAAAACAGCAAAGCTAAGAAGAAACACCTCTGCAAACCCCACCTCTGTTTAATTATCCCCAGTTTGGTTTTTTCCTTCAGCAAGTCATCAGAAGTTTTTGAAAGAGATATTGAAGAACTAGTTGGTTACATACATTCTCTAATAGAAGATTTTATCCCCATGAACTGGACTTACAACCTGAAATTAACTCTCAAATATTAGAAGTGTAGGACAAACCAGTCCAAATTTATGCAGTCAACTGCACATGCTTCAACCATCTTCACAGTTCCCAGAAAATAACCCTGCTTCTCCAAAGCAGGTCAGAGGCATGAGGAGAGAAAGAAAATACTTTTCAGTCTGTTCTAATCGTTCTCATGGCTTTCCATGACAACATTTTAAAATTATTTTACTGCACCTTAAATTACATGCCTACGTATCTCTATATGTATCTCACTGAATATATATATATATAAATTGAATAAATGCACACACAGCGTGCCTATAGATGTATTTTTAATAGACAGAAGTTTGGCCACAAAAGCTATTTATTTTTCTAGATATTTTCCCACAGCATCCCTGTTGTCAGCTATTCCACTTATGCTTTTTAATTCTCCTCTTTCTTAGACTGGTAAAGTTGGAAGGCAGGGTAACACTAAAAACATTAAAGATTCATTAGGAACAGTTTATGCATTTTTTAAATCCATCCTTATCTAAAAAAAAAAAAAAAAATACAAACTTAAAAAAACTTAAAAAAAACAAAACCAAAAACAAAAAAAAAAACACACAGAAAAAAAACAACTGCCCCAGTCTAGTTTTTGCCAGGTGGGCACCCAAAGGCACAGAAATGTATAGGCAGCACTGTGCAGGGACACTGGCCTCAAGAGAGCTCATCAGCATGGCAAGGCTGGCACACCTTATTAATTAATTAGTTAATTTAAAATTATTTTAAATCAGTAATTTTTTTATGATAACTCCTTTTCCCTCTCTCCCAATATATTACTTCCGATTCTAAAGTCAAAAATATTCGTAAATGGCAATTCTTAATTTTTAAAGCTTAAGACAACAATAACTCAGATTGTTTCTCTGCTATTGGCTTTTTGGTTGTTGGTTTAGGTTTGGTTTGTTGTTTTTTATTTTGTTGGGGGTGTTTTTTGTTGGGGTTGTTGGTTTTTTTTTTTTGAGGGGGGATACGGGTGTGTTTTTTTCTTGCAGTTTTTTTTAATACAAATACTTGAATTATATAGCTTGCTCACCTTAGAGATGAACAAGGCAAAGAGGCAAAGAACACCTAGTCAGCTCTATAAGTAGGCATTAAAGAGCATCCAATTTTTCTTTTTCCTTTCACCAGGTTTTCACAATTCACATTATTTTAAAAAGTAAAATTTTAATGCTTTTAATGCACTAAAAAACGACAAAACACTATCGGAGAAAAATAATGCTAATTTCAGAGAAGACAAGGTAACAATTCAGAAGTCTGGGGAATGAGAGGCAAGACCGAATCAGGAACAAAAGGAATGGAGGAAAATGTGAAAAACTGATGGATGGAAACCCTGGGGTGCAACAACCTGAGCAGTTAAATTATGTATAATATACATAAGGGTGAACTGAGATCTCCCACAGAAATACTCATGTATGCTAAAGAAACACATGAAGGACCTTGTTCATTATCTGCTATGACTTGAAATGTTGCTACATTTCATGCAGATACATTTTGATGATGGGTAGAGTAATTGTCACATACTGTGTATTAATTGCTCCCAAGAGACAGCCTTATTTATATACTAAATTCTCCATGCTTCCACAATCCTATCAAAGTGTTACTTGTTCCAAAAGCATCCACTTCACAAATCAATCAAACCAAAAACGGAACCTGTAAGGTTAGTGGTTATCTGTCTGTTATCACAATTCACAGCTAAAAATTTGCCTTACACAATCACATAATAATTTAGGCTAAGAAGAATCTCAAGAAGTTTCCTGGTCCAGTTCTCAGGTCAAGGTGGGGCTAATTCTGACACTAAATGAGGTTAACTCATGGATTTATTCACTTTAGTTTTGATCTCTCTAGAGGACAGAAATCCCAAACATTGTGTCACCCGATGTTTCAATAGAAAATCTTATATCTTTTCAGGCATTCTACTCTGAGAAAGTAATCTCTAAAATTCTTTAGGAACCTTTAAAATTTAATAAAACTATGGAGCAAGAATAAAAAATTATTTTACACTACTATTAAACTACTTCAACTAAAAATATAATACTCTGGGAAAAGGTTTTTTAAAACATATATATGTTTAACTATAGACATACTCTCAGAGTGAATATAGTATACATATCACTACCTAATATAGCTGTTATGCCACCTGGTTTTCAAAAGATTAATTTTAATCACATCAAGGAATTCTCAATTAATATTTTTTACAAGGCATGATTATATCGTTTGATACAAGAGTCTAGTGAAAGGGAATATTAAGCACATGAAATTTACTCTTAATTTCATTTTCTCAAATTGATTTTGTTTCATTACAGTGGCACAGTGAGGAAGGAACTAAGTCTGAATCACAAATATTTCTAATTTTATATATTAAAAATTCAATCATAAAGCTCCACCAAGTGGAAATCCTTAAAACTGCACTAAGCAAATTCATGACCAAAACTTCATGTTATAATTATAACCAATACTCAATTCTAATTACATGCAGTGAACAGTAAGGCTGGCTACCCATACCTATTAACTCATCATTTTTGCTGGTGTATACTAAGGAGGGAAAATTAATTTTTAAATCATTAATATACTTTTTCTGGATGTTCAGGTCTGTTCCTTTGAAAACATTAATTTTTTTGTATCCAGTGTAGACTAAAATGATCTCTAGATGCTGATTTGCTGCTTCAGAAAAGTCACCCTTCTGACTTGCTGAAATTGCTATGGGCAACCTTAAGTTCTCTTCCTTAATATGCAGTTTTGGATATTGGAACAAATTAACAGGCATTGCCATTCTAGGCAGCATAAGATTCTTGAACAAATGTGGCTTGTTAAATGGTTTGCTCTTTCTCACTACTGAAATATTCATCATCTGTATAATTTCAACAACTTGATAAAAACTGTTAAAAGCATAGCTGTGCTGCCCAGCAGGTAGTGCCATTTTTAATGAAACTATAACTATCATAAATAAATCATCAGCTCATGAAGTATTCATAATGTGCCTCAACTTCCATAAGAAAATTCATTTTGCTATGGGCTGCAAAATATGCCACATTTATTCGCACCCAGTAAAAAGAATTAACAGAAATATTCTAAGGCAAAGTTTGTTCTCAGAACATTTGAACTTGACTTTACTGCACAAAATAAGGAATTTTTACACACAGAATGTGGAGGGATCTGAACTCACTTGGTATGCTTGACATCATGTGTCTCACACAGCACAACAGAGGCACTGACAAAACACACCTCTTGGAAGTGACTCCCTTTCCTCTGTATGGATACACCATCACAACTATTTCAGCCACGATTCTCATATGTTGTCCTTGTATTTAACAAAATGGAGCAGTCGTGGAGACTATCAATGGGATTTCTGGGAGATGAAATGGAACCAGAAGCTGCACTCTGAATGCTAACAGACATCTAGTCTTCAGGACAGGCTAGAGCTACTTCCAAGTATCTGAAAACTTGTATTGCATAGACATCAAATCCTCAGCATCAACTGCTTTAATCTATAGATATGTTCTATAGATCTGTCTATATCACACCACTGTATTTGCTAACAGAAAAACAGCCTTGGTTGTCTCAGTCCTGCAGCTCCTGCTGGGTTTTGCATTTCCTTGGTGGTGTTTTGTTTTTCAGCTCTTAGGTTCCCACAGTCATACACTGAGAGAGCCTCATTTAAAATAGGTCTTGAGAAACCATTGCAAATTCTCTACAAATATGTTAAGAAATATAAGATTTGATTTCCCCCCCCCAAAAAGAACAGGTTAAAATATCTGAGGTTTTGCTATTATTCAAGTATTTAAATAATTTAAACATAGTACAGATGTACTGACAAGAGGCAGAATGAAATATTACTCTCTTAGAGTGAAAAGGAAATGCTTTCTGCACTTCCACTTGCTGGGCAACATGTGACACCCTAACTGCCAGAAGGAAAGATGTTTCAGTTTCCAGGAGCAGACAGGCAGCTGAGAAAGATTTAACTCTTTTTTTTTTTTTTTTTTCCCCCAGAACAGAGGAGTTTTTTTCTCAGAAGAAATTCAAAAGCTAGAAAAATTCTATTGCTTTTCATTACTTAGGAAGGTTAGTAGTGGATGCCCCAATTAACTATAGGTTTGTCAGATTAACATTAACACAAAGGTGAATCATGACAAGATAGTGTCTGTAAGCAGGACTAAAGGACAGAAGAATAATTAATAATCAACATAGCTATGTGGAAAAAGGAACCTCATCACAAAGACTGAAAACAAGTGAAAACAAAAAATATGTAAATGTGGAATCATTTAAGAGATATTATTTTAGAGGTCTCAGAAAATTTGGGCCAGTACTGCTACCTTTATCAGTGATTGGAAAAAAAAATATATTAATATAAAATCACTAGTAGCAAACTTTTTGTAACAGAAATAAGTGAATCAGGCCACATCAGTTTCACAAGTCAACTTCTAACATAGCCATAGTCAAGTCTACCATAGCCAGTTCTCTGAGAGCAAAAGATGCAGATCACTTTCCAGATGGCAACCTCACCAACAGCATAAAAAGCATAAGTAATTACATTTTTTGAGGTTATTAGTAAAAAATATAAAACTAACGTCTAGGGCAAAATCTTGTTCCATATTACTAGCAAGAATACTAAGGACATAGAGCAATGAGAGTGAATCAGTGCAGAGCACCAGAACTACACCTTGTGCAGTGCTACCCTAGCAATTCTGTCTGTATTTCAAAAAGTCTAGAGGACTCTCACAGCAAATTAGGCCCTGTGAGAAAGATGACTTCTGCCTATAAGCCTGAAAAAACTCTAGTCAATGTACTTTTTTAACAGGTGGTGAGGAAGAGAATGAGACCAAGAGATACCTGCATGGGAAAGAGGCTTCTAATAGTCAATGGATCTCTAATCCGGGAGCAATGAAACAAAAAGCAAACAAACAAAAAAACCCCAAACCCCCAAACAATCAGATGCAGTCACTAGAAAAACCCAGGCAGAAAGCAAAGAGTAATTGAACAGGCACAGTAATTAATTATGGGAACTATATGCCCAGGATTGTCTATCACCAGAAATATTTCTTTCAGAATCAGACTTTTTTGCCAAATAAAGCTGCTTTAGCTCAAGCAGCAATTACAAGCTCCACAAAGATTTATTAGCCAAAAAACCCTGTTCCAGGAGACACAGGTCAAGTCATTTGAGGAGCAGGGTCCCACTGGTATTTAAAAATCTATGCAGCTATGACAGCACCCTAGTAAAGCACTGGATTTCTCACTATTTAATCATACCTTTGTGCTGTAAACATTAGCAGTACAGCACCTCTAATACATTTCGCTAGGCTGATAATTGAAATGTCAGTAAAAGTATGGTTTGTTTATGCTCACTGATGCACTCAAAATAATTTTCTAAAAGTAAATGCATCAGGCTGAGTGATCAGAATAATGGCTGTGCATTAATGTAATATTAATCCAGATTTCTGTTATTCTTTTCACTCTTTGGATCAATCGAAATAAATTCTGCTTACCCAAGAGGAATGTTTTTTTTCAGGCATCATGCCCTGTTCTGTGGGAACATTCTCTCTTTATTTTGGCTCACAGGGACAGATTGTTATGATCACAAATTAGCACTGTGATCAAACAATAGCCTTCAAAGAAAGTGCAGTTGTTACATTTGAAATAAAAATTCTTTGTGGATTGATAGCTTTTAAAACAAGCCTTGTTGACTGCTCTGGAACTTTCTTTCAGCCTAATAAAAGTAATTTCTGACCATTAACAGTTCATGCAGCTGACTTATGCCAGTAAATGAAAAAACAACTACTACAGGGAGCCTTACTAGTCAGGCACATTTTACCAGTATTCCTTGAGGCTCTATCAAGAGCACCAAATGAAACATTTGTGAAGGTCAAGCTGCTACCACAAAATATAGTTACTCACAGTAATGGCTGTTTGGAAAGCAGTATTGCTTCTTTGGAATCCCTGAACTGCATCAATATACATAAGTCCTCTGTAATAAATAAATTACTATTCTTTCCAGCACTTAAACCACCTAATTGCAGAATTCTCAATGTAACCATTCCCCAGCTGTGCTTTTGCTTTTTTTATCCTAGCAGCTATCAAGGTGACTGGTACTTGTTGGCCACAGGGTACCAGACTGCCATTATTTTCTCTTTAACTGCATTCAGCAAAGCAAAACACAAGTTCTCTTTTTTTCCATATAGTCAGTTACAGTAACTGCAATAGAAACTCATGCAATTGTCTCATCATAAACACTATGTCCTCATCTCAAACTGCCACCTACACTACACTTATCCATCTGTTTTAGGAACATCAGAAGCATTTCAGGTAAGTGAGGTCGTAGGTTGAGCTCCAACTCCACAGCAGCTGCTTTGCTGTTTCAGGTAAATTCACAGATGATTTTTCCAATCAAACAGAACGAAGGGCAAGGCTCAGTTTATTATTACTCTGCTCAAACACTGCAAAAGCATTGCCAATGGCTTTGCCAACCCCCTGTGGTTTTTTCATTGGCAGAATTAGCAAATGGCTAAGCATGACCAAACCTCTAGTACTGAGACATGCTGAGCACTTACTAGACATTTTGGAATTAAAATAACATAGCTAAAAGAAAACAAAATGCAACAAACCAACTTAACACTGTGAAAGTTTTATACAAAGGAATGTTTTGAAAGAAAATATATTCTATAGCAAGAAATGCAGTTTCTCATGAACAACTCATCTTTTTCAGTCTATTCAGCTTCTGCCGAACGCAACATTGCCAGAAACACTGATTTATTTTTTTTTTCCTACCCTTCTACACTGCATTTGGGTGTTTAAAAATAAAGCTCTTCAAAATTAAGAACTGTAGAACACATAAAAATGGCTCATAACATCCAACCCAAGTTTCCTAAGGCCTGCTTTGCAGAGTGATTGTAAACAAAGCCATCGAATCCAGGAAAGAAGAGAAGTGACTTTAAGCGTGGTTCAGTTGCACCTACTGAACTGTGTTTAAACTTAAATAGTTGACTACAGGATTCCTGGTTCTGTGCTGCCTTCCTCCCAGACAGCTCATCCTGTCTCTTCTGACCTGTCCCCGTGCCCCATTATTTGCTGGTGCCTGTGTGGAACGACCCCCCCTGCCCTGGCAATCGTCTCCGAGTGTTTACAAGAGGGCAAAACCCCTGAATTCTCTTCCATGGACCTTGAGGAGACAGGGATAGGCAGTGGTTTTTTAATGCATTTCATTATGTTCTTCATTAGACAAGGAAGTAATTCCACGGTTTTAAAATCAAATAATGTATTTCTATATATCTTTCACTTCCTCTCCCAGTATCTCCCACATAGCCTCTCTCCCTAAAAATAAATCTGTCACTAAACAAAAAAACATAGTATGTGAGGGAGAGATTCCTGAACTCACCCCACACAATAAAGGAAATATCCCAAGAAAAACTGAACAGAAATTCACTTTTGTCAGGCTTATGTGACATGATAAATAAATTTTCTCATGCCAGCTATCAGCAAAGGCTGTGATTTTAGCTTATGGACACAGATTCCAAAAGACAAAAGCAAGCAACAGTAGCAAAAGGAGATATTCTTCAGGAGTGTAATCTAGTAAATAATTTTCCCTTCAATCCTAGATTTTTGAAAACTCTGCTTATTCATTTTGGATGTTAGTCTTTCCCAATCTATTCCTGACTTAATCTAATGAAAACATAAATTGAGCCCAGAAAGTGAAACAGGAAAGCAATTCACTCTGTATTCCATTCAGTGAATTTTATAGAAGTTGGAGTTAAAAAAAAATTTAAAAAAAAATCTAAAAAACCCAACTTGCTTTTTCCACATTCACCAAAGCATTTAAGCAGCTGTGTACTCTGTACATATGAGGTGTGAATGCTACATTCCATACAGGTATCCAGTGCACAAGTCATCTACAGTTGGCTTAAACAAATTTTTCAGGTTTTCTTTATCTGTAAAGTCAAAGCCAGCTCATATAACACAGATTTTCTCCAGCAGAAAGAGCTGCATCATTGGAAAACTCTGGGTTCAAATGACAGCACCCTAATGAGAAGTATTCTTCAGAAGAAATCCTGGCTTTGAAATGTCAACCCTACAGGTGAACCTGCTTTCCTTCTGCACAAGCCTCAGCACAATCTTGTGTGCTTTATCACAGACATTCCTAAGTTTTGCAAAGAATTAAGAGCATTTGATTTCATAGCAACTTTCTGAGACGTATAATCTGAAGAAAGTGGTTCATCGTTTTTTTCAGACATACAAAAAACAAATACATATTTCAAGCCTTTCCATGCCCCCCTCAAAATAGCTGCTAATCAGTTTTTACTTCTGAAAACTTGATGGAAACACATGATCTCTACTTACAGAAACATTGCATCCACAACAAGTTAGGGAAATCTTATCAGTGCAAGAAATTCCAGTCACAAATCACCAGGGTTTTTTCCTGATGTTTTTGAAAGCAAAAAAATTTTCCATCTCCCATTCAAAAGTGAACACTTATTAGAAAAGCAAACAACAAATAAAAAATAACAAATACATTTGATGAGTCTCTGAAGAAAGAGAAACAGTATAAACACAATAAAGGAATTAATGTATTTTCTTTAGTCACATCTGATTTAGTCTGAGTACATATAATTTGGGTTGACTTTCAGGAACCAGTCCACATTCTCAAAGTCTGACTTTTCTTGATTTAAAGTGGATCAGGCTCTCCACTGTTTTGGTTTTTTTTGTTTTGTTTTGTTTTTAATACTAGTAGGACCAAAATGGTTAGCAGGAATGCCAGCCTCTGTAGACTTGTACCAGGTTACACCAGTAAAGTCTCATTTTACCTCTGATTTTTTCTCAGCACCACTCAACAGCATTCAGATTCCAAACTGACCTTTATCTTTACACTAATAGCTTTTCTTATCAGCAGCAAAATCACTACATCTTCCACACAGTTGATCTGTCACTGTGTTTGGAATAATCCTTTACCCTAACATTTGGTGCTGACTATTAATAAATTAAGAACTAACAGCAAAATAATTACCCTTTCACCTAGGAAAACACTGGTGGCCACCACAAAATGCTCCCTCAGTGACACACTGTTTTGCCCTGTATAATTGATGCAAATGTGTAACAGGATACTGTTATGTTCTCTGCACTAGCTGTCACTTTAACACACATACTATTTGTCTCCATATTGTGGCAGCTGCAATAGTCTACTGCAAGCAGATTTTTTGTTTGTTTGTTTATTAGAAACAACTCTACTTTTAATGTCAAACTATGTCTTTATTGTGACAAGAAATACAAACCTGTTATTTTTTTTTCAAAAGGTTAACAGGTACTGGTAGTGCATAAGATTATAACATATTTCACTTCCAGATAAATTTGAGCCTTCCCATGAAAGCTAAAAGATATTTATTTCCAGGCTGCATGTGTATGACTGAAAACTGGCAAATCTTTGTCTGTTAGCAGCAAATGCATCATAAATTACAGTGCATAGAAAAATTCAGCATTTCACCTCATAAGCATATAATTCACCGAATACTGCAGATGAAGGAGCAGAGAACTCTTTTCCCCACTACCAATAAATTAACCTCCAGCTTTGTTTTATACATCTGCCAGCACAGTGGTGAACTGAGGTGTTGCAGGCGCCATTGTGATGGACTAAGGAAATGCTAAGGTCTGTTGCTTTACCTCATCAATCTGGAACCCGAATGGAGCTTTCCCTGAAGGTTGCCTCCAAACACATTCCTGAGGAGCACTGACTGGTGACCAGAGTGGCTGGCTGGAAAAAAAACAAGTTGTGCAGCATAGGAACAGTGTTAACAGCTCTTCCCCGAGACACGCTGTCTCTTTCAGGAAGTCTTTTCACCAGTAATGAGCAAGGGGCTGACCTGTCCTTGCAGCAGTTAAAACATTCTGAAAGCAAGGCATGAGATTATCTTTTTCTAATTAACAATGTCATATTTTCACATGGTAAGCTCTTCCCCCGCATCGTTCACGTACTGATCAAAGTTAAGAGTCAGAGCATACACAGTGTAAAACAACCACTGAACCTGCTTGCTCACTTTGTTAAGATATGAAGTAGAAAGTGCCATGGAAGGATGTTCCTTCCACAGGACTGAAGGCACCAGACAGAGCTAGCTAACAAACATGGATTTTATTCTCAGCCTGAACTATTCAGGGACCCTAGGGAATACCTTCCTGCTTCACTTTATTTTTTCAGAGTCTAGAAATGGCAACACTGCAGGATTTCTAGGAAGAAAACAAAAAGACAGACATTGAAGAGGACAGTATAAATGTCACTATAAGGAATTTTTTTACTGACAAAAAAATTTAGCAGAGTTCTATGTCCAACAGAGGCTAATAAAAACAAACATTATTTACAAGGGATAAATCAGACTGTATAAACTGACACTGAATTATCTAATTGGCATTGTTTCCATCACAAATGCACTCCAGATTAAGTATATATTCACAAAAGCTCTTAAGTCTTCAAATATTTCTAACTCTCTTAAACATTGAAATAATGTATTTACATCAGGATTAATCATCACTATAATTTAATTAGCATTTGACAAGAATTGATTTGGCAGAACTTTCCCTTAAAAATAGGAAATGGTCATAAACCAGGGGAATGGCCATAAACTAAACAGTTTTTTTTCTCTCCATCTGCTTCTGGTAAGATACATTCTTCAGCTACTAATTCAGTCAAGATCTCAGCTTCATTTATCCAGTTAATTAGAGTCAGATGCTGACAACATCAAGATTATAAATCAAATCTGGGTATGCAAGCAAAAAGAAAGCTGCTGCTAACACCAGTGTACATGTTTTGATTCCTTGCAGACCTGCATATAGAAAAAGAGGTTAAAATAGTAGCACACTGGGAGCAGAATTACAATCAGATCCCATAAAAGATGTGCCTAAAAGTGACAATCTAAAGCACTAGCCTTGTAAACACTTGGACCCAAAAGCCAGATCTAGAATGCCACACTGCTGCCAAGATGCAGAAAAGCCTGAAGTTGGATCTCCTACTTTTAGGGCACTGGTTCCAGCTGATAGGATTAATATAACAAGTTGTTTTCTGTCCCCTCCTGTTATATTTCAAAAGTCAGTGGTATTGACCCCTGAATGATGTGCAGAGCTTGGTCACCCAACAACTCACAAGGAGCTCACAAGCATAACTGTCAGATTTTCCAACTTGGAACCAATCAGTCCCCCAAATGCTCCAGACTAGAGAAGGGGGGCAGTTTGAGGCATGCAGAAATAAGCAATTCTAGCATCTGAAGAACTTCAAAAATCAAATGCAGTATGTAGACCAGGCATCACTGGAATAAAGCAGCACACACACTGGTGTTTTCAAGATCACAGTTTTGTTCTTGAGAATATTTACAATTTTTGGAAGGCAACAATGTGATCTACATATCCCATCCAATCTCCATTTTGTGTATTTTTTCTATGTACTCTAAGGGATCACATCTGTGTCACTGACAAAGAAAGCCAATCATATTTAATGCTAACTCAGAGATTACAGAAGGAGACTGTTCCACTACCATAGTTCTTTCTACTTGCTGTGTTTGCACTGTGTTGTGCAAGAACTCAGAACAGATTGAGAATGTACCACAATTCTAAGAAAGCCTCAAAACTAAAAGAAAAAAAATTTGCAGTATATAATTTTCTCCCTACAAAACTGAAGGAAAACAAACCCACCCTTAATTCTAAAGCACAGAACAAGCTATTTCAGATCATAAAGATCAAAAGGACCCTTGCTGATGAAACCATACAAAAATATTGAGCATCAGTTCTAAAACTATCTATATGCTCAAAGCATAGACATTAAGGATATATAGAGTCCTGGGTCACTTAGTCCAGCCTTGAACTACTGAGGTGTTTTCCCATATCTTTGATAATATTCCACAATTAAAGAAAATTTCTGTTCACTCTATTTTAAAATAGCCAATTGTACTCTAATTTACTGACCAACCACAACCCAGAGGCAATCAAAAGTGATTTTTCACCTTATTTTTCATGTAGCAAGGGGGTCATTTCAATCCTTCCTAAACTTGACAAAAACTCTTCTGGTCATGCAAATCTGACCTATTCTATGGCATTCCTAAACTGACATTCTCAGTGTATCTTTTCTCAAGGTCCTGCATCTTTGCCACATTTTAAGCCACTAAATATGGCCTTGACAATATTAGCTAACCATAGTGTCAGTGATTTTCATTTTAAAGGCTGGCAGCCCTTGATCAGAAGCATAGGAACTAAGCACCTCTCCTGGGACACAGAAGAAACATTTTTGTCTTTAAGCATCAAGCACAAAAATTTCTGTTACTCACCCAACTACAGAGCAATTATAAATGCTTCAGTTTAACAAATCAGGAAGATCACAGCAAAGGGTTATACAACTATTTTAACTACATGTGGATAACTCAGAGATAATTTTGGATACCAGAAGAGAAATAAGTTCATCCAAGGCTAATATGCCTTGAAACAGTCAAAGAAGCAAAAAGCAGATTTCTACAGGGAATTAGAGCTTTTCTAAGTGCCCCAATTCCACACTTATACCATGTGGCACTCCTATCTCATCTTGCCCTGGATTCCTGTTGACAGAAATTCATTGCCTGTACTTAAAGAAACTTTAACAATCTCAGGCAGAAACTTGGCAGTAACAATGAAAAATTCACCATGCATTCCGGCAGGTACCACAGCCATCTGTTGTTCAGGTGCAGGACTTGCACAGCTCAAGCAAGAGAATGAAAACTGCATCTGAGGTGAGAAACACAGCTAAGATCAGGCCAGGCAGGCATAATCACCCTGGGAGGTGACCACACTGGATCTGGCACAGTAAGAGAGCCAAAGACCCATCTGCCCAAAGCAAAAAAATAAAAAAAAAATGCAGAGGATTTTAGCTCTTGCCTGATCAGTAAGTCCATGCCTCCACAGAAAACACTCAGCTTTGGAAAGTCTGGGCATAAACATACAGAGCTACCTGAACCAGTCTTCTCCCAGAAATCTGAGAACTGTAGAAGATGGGTGCCTTCCCACACCATGAGGAAGTGGGATGTCCTGAAGTCTCAGATAAAGCTTATGGACAGCTCATACATAAATAATTGCCTTTCTAAACTGAGGCCTGTCATCACTTCAGTCTCCAAGGCAATACGCCACAAAAAGTGGGGATATAAAGAGATAGCCCAGACCAGGCCTTAGCACATGGCTTAATTTCACTGCATTGTGCTCCACTTTAGAAAATAGAGAGCTGAACAAAACCTTACACTTCACTCGTGTTTCCAAAAGCTTGTTTCCAGGCTTTGGTAGAAAATAAATGCCTCAAACTACCTTTTGCTTTCAGTTACAGGACAAAAATCACAAATGATTTATCTTCAGCATATCCCTAGCGTTAAACCACAGTGGATGTTTCCACCAATGACCTCAAATTTTGGGGTTATTTGGTGGTTTTGCTACAACATGTGTTATCTGCAGCTATCATCTGTAATGAATTGCTCTGCACAGTATTCTACTAAACAGTGATTTTCTCAGACCTGGACTCTCATTTTAATATGTTACCACAAAGTTGTCACAATTAAAGAAAATAAACAAGAAGCAAACAGCTTTGTTTTGACCTGACTGCATATTTCATTTGTCTTGGATAACACTGTAAAGTGAATTAACAGATTAATGCCATCTGGGGTTTTATTCTTGAATATGGATTTTTACACATTCAGTTATATACAAAATGGGGAAATGTTTTAATATAAACACTGCTTTAAAATACACACTAACAATTTGAACATGTTTGCTGAACCCCTCAGGTATATATTATTTTTTTTAAAAGTATCCAAAAGTTCTACATATTTACTTCAAAAGCCTCACTGCTCCTTAAGCTTAAATCTTATCCTCCAGAGTATTTTACAGTTCACTCAGACTTCAACTTTTATCTGTTCTTTGTATAACCTATATCTCAGTTTTTACCAGAGTACCAACCTAAGCTACAAAACAATATTCATTCCAAGCCAGCAAATGATCTCATTTCAAACGCACATTCTCTATCTGGGCCCAAGTCCCTACAAGGCGAGTACACAATGCAATTTCCTGCAAAAGAAAACCTCTGAAATTAGTCAGACTGACAAGAAACTCAGATTAGACTCGGCAAAAGGTTCACAAAGATTTAGCCAAATTGGCTGTTTCTGATTTCTAATGACACCTAAAATCATGTTTGAGTCACTCCAGTTTCATGGACCATAATCCCATAGTGAAGCAAACCCCTGTTTCTTTTCCAGACTGATTCCCTCCCACAGCACCACAAACCAGCAATGCAACTGACCTGCAATTAACAAGTACTTACTGAGGTGTTATAAGTATTATGTATAAAATAGCACAATTATATATAAAATAGTTTTATACAGCAGTGTCACAAGATCCACAAAAATACACCGCAAACTTCTGTGATCATTACTCTGCCAAAAACTCATGCTCACAAAACATAACAAAACTGTTTCAAAACCTATAAACCTTCATGTAAACCAGAATATATTTTCCATGCAAAAGAAGAGGTCTGCCTAAGGCACAACTTACACATATTGCAACTCTCTACAGGAAATAAACCTAAAAAAACATGGAAGGAGGTACAAAGTAGATACATCAATTTAAAGCTAGTATTTTAAAGTGTATGGGAAAAATCCATATGTAAGCATATTCCAGTGCAACTGTGAATAAACTAAACTGGAATTTTGATGAATGCAAAGACAATCCAGTTACAATAATGTTTCAAATTTTAGCCTAATAGGGAAAAAAAAAATCTACAGCTCCACTGAAAAGAAGTTGAACTCATAATGAGGATTTAATTAATAGAATGTTTTCATATTCTAAAAAAAAAAAATTCACTGGCCAAGCATAAAGCATAACAAATCATATTCTAAAAACTGATGGAATATGATTAGAAAAGTTTAGCTTGCAAAATTTCAACTACTGCATGCTGTTATGGGGTGGGAAACTGACCCAGTTATGATTCAGTACATATTTACTCTTTTTACTTATTGCACTCTACTCTTCTGTGCTCTTACACTTTGCATCCTTTTCCTTTAAAAAAAATAAAAAATAAAAAAAAAAAAACAAAAAAAAGAAAGTGACTTAATTTGTACTGCCCAGAACAGAGAGGAAGAGATTATCAAAACTAGGGGTCCTATAATGCAATATTTCCATAGTTTGAGACTTGCAGTGATCTGAGTCAGAAGATGTATGATATATCAATTCCTACCAATGTAATGCAGAAGGTTTGCTTTTTCCTGTTCTTGGGTTGCTTTTCCAAGTGAACACAAGAGGGCACAGCTCTTGTGCAGTCTCAAATTGTATTTGTGTTCAGCATATGAAAAATTAAAATCACTTCTGATATACAAAGCATCTCCCTGTGCAATGCTCACATGCCAAAATAAGGCAAAGCAGCAAACTAGAAATCCTACCTATAATTTTAGTAACTATATGAAAATTAAAATGTTTTACATGAAATAATGTAAGATTACTACGCAAGAAAGGTAAACCTCAGAAAGAAGTGTGTAGCATGTAGAAGTTAAATATCTATTTAAGGAAATCTGACACTGATTTAGCCAACATCTGAAGATCCTGAATATAAAACATCCTGGAAAAGGAAATATGGAATGACTCAGGGAAAGGATCAGCCTGATAACAAGGGGCAAACACAACAAGAATACAGGATTTTTCCCTGCATTAATCCTCTGAGGCCAAGTTTATCAGTCTATTTTTAACACAATGACTGGGGAAAAAAAAAGGCTGAAGTTGAAGACATGAAGTTTCTGTACTCTACAACAGGCAATCAGGTATTCCACTTAATATATTTCATCCTCCAATATAATGCAAAGAAATTAAAGAAATTTTAATTTTTATGAAACGGGTACTAGTCAATAACAGAACTAACCTTTGCTAAGTTTAAAAAAACAACAAACCACCAAATAGATGTAACGCGGGTGTGCATTAGTATGCTCTCAGAAGCTACATTCAAGAAGTAAGACACTAATCAAAACTCAGGGCCTAGTAAGAAATACCTTTCAGAGCTGACTGTTAACACTGCTGCTGCAGCTTCCACTCACAGTTCAAGCCCCTCCTGCAAAATCAACCCAAAGCAAGCAGCTTCTGCTTTTTGAGTGTGTTGGCAATTCACATAAGCAACAAACTGCTCTGTCTTCTTGATTTAAAAGCACCTGTCCTCATGGGGAAGTTAAAGCCTAAGGAAATCTACTGATCTGGATAAGAAAGATGTGTTCTGAAATGCAGTACACAAGAAGCATGCAAATGCAAATAGGGGCTGACATCAATTCTACAGTGGAAATCTCTTAAAAGGACTATAGTACAAGTGTAGATTCAATACACATTCTGTAGTTTCTAGGATCAGTCAACAAATCCTGAAAGAGCTTTGGCTCTAAGATTTGAAACATTTTTAAACTGTTGATCTTGGTTTTCCAAAACACTTAGATTTTGCTATTAAAATTTTTAAAAGAAGGAACTGGACCAGAAAGACAGTCCTGTCATAGCATGGAGACAAGGAGACATCAGATAAGGCAGTTCAGCTCCTGATAGGACTTGTTTGTGGCAACTCTCAGCACTGAAACACTTGGATTTAAGTGCTCAGGAATGCCTGAAACTCCACAGTCCTCCTAGGTAAGACTCTTCCTCACATCCCAAAACTCCATGCCTATGTTGTCTTGCAGGACACAGACAACCACCTCAATTTTGTTTGAAAGTAAGCCCATTTGAAAAAAGCATTATTTGTCTCACAGTCATCAGAGCTCCCAAAAAGCAAGAAGCCTGAGAGTACAACCTCATTGGTGAAAAAAAGTTCAAAACACCTTCCACCTTCTAAAAAACTGCCCTGACCACTAAGGTGAAGGGCAGTTACAAAATAATAGACTGCTTTTTCTGAATAAGGTACCAGCAATAGTATATAAATTTAAGCAAAAGTACCTCCAAGATCAAGATCAACTTCCAAAACCTACAGCCCAAACAAGGAGGCACATCTTACTATTTCTTTTTGTCTACTTCAGTAGTATGATATAAATGTCATAAAACAAGAACATTTTAAATTTTTCTTCAGAAATAAGCATTTCAAAAGTAGTAACAGGCTTAAAAAGAAAGCAGAGATCAGCCTGGTCTACATTAGTTTCTGGCTCCATTCTCTGAAATGCTATATGTTATTGTGCATATGTTTGTTTTTATCTGTCAGTGTGGTTTATTGTTAGGGAAGTGTAGTATCAGCTGTCTCTTCCCTGCCATCAAAGCTACTTCATTAAAGTTAATAGTGTTTGACTTCCAGAGGATCTTTTACCAAAGTTACACAAAAAACTTTGCCTCACTTTCCAGCAGTAACAACATCAAATGGATGTAGTATCCATTTTACCCTTAAAAAAAAAAAATATATATATATATATATATATATTGCATTAATCTGTTGAAAGCATTTAAGAATTCTACTTTTCATTACTAATTACTTCATCTGTGAGCAAACAAAATGTCAACTGCACACCATCAGATGGCAGAGCACACTGTATTCATTAATATCTGCCTTGGTTTGGGGAAGACAACTCAACACTGTGCACCTGTGTTAACCTGCACTGCCTTCTGGCTAACCTCATCCCATCATGGCTTTTAACTACTGCCTTAACAACTATGGAATACTCAGCAGCTCACTGCCTCCTCACATTACAATAGTTATTATATAACTCAAGAATATTTATAGAATAGAACATTGTTTTAATGATTTCGACTTAGTTTTAACATAACTGATTTAAATTTATAAGTGTGTGATAAGCTGTATTATCTTTTCTGTATTATCTTTAAAAGGTTTTTCTGCACTTCCAAAATCATATTCCTCTTTATGATACTGTCACTGTTTTTTGTCTCTTTGCATTTATATCACTCCTTGTCTCTACTGCCTGCAAGATGCTGTAAGTATATTTGATTTTAAGAATAAGGATCTTTCCAATAACTGGCATTAGTTCAAGGAGGACAGACAATTCTGTGAATATACTTTATGGTTTTTAATTAATAAGAATAATAATAAATTTTTGAACTGCAGGAACAAAAGCAAATGTAATCAAAATTTATGCTGAAAAGTACTTGTCTTTAAAAGATGCTTACATAGACAAAATGCTCCTGCATTAAATGAAACCCAGTTAATTTTCATAAAACCACTGGGAAGCTGAGCATAATGGTTTTAGTATAAAACACATGTGTCTTGTTAGCAGTAAAAATGCAAAGGCATGACGCAATCATCATGAACTTGTTCCTATATAACATAAGCTATCTTAAAAATAACAAAAATCAGTAATCTTTAAAAAGATCAAGACAGTTTCAGATATGTTAGAATAATCTGACATATTCACAAACATTTGTTAATTCCAACAAATGTTAATCAACTCAAATACAAGAGGACACAAGTTCAACTAATTTTACTCTAAGTGTGCAAGATATGCAATAAGATTATTGTGTATCTCAATAATCTGCAGTAAAATGAAAATAAAAAGAAGTATTTTATGCAGTTTTGAGGAACAACCAATTTCCTAAATGACATTAAACTAAAACATCGTAAAAAGAAAGAGGATTAATGCAAAGTTTACAGTAGCAAAATTAGTGGTTTATACTAGTTTCCCCATGCACATAATCCTTTAAATATGAGGAGGAATTTTTTTACCAGCCATTTTTACCATCTTTTCAGCATGTACAAGTGCATCAAAATTATTCGTGGTATCTAGGAATGCATAAGGTCTTTTAAGAGCTATACTGCCATTGCTCAGGAAAAAAGACACTAAGGCAGGTATGCAGATCTTCGGGACATTTTACTTTGTTTTTTAAAATAGTATCTTTTTCTATATTCTGTTCATCCTGCTAAGTATATACATATGTGTGGGCAAATAAAAATATTTTCTCCATCAGGAAACAATGTCAGTTGTAGTGTACAGAACCAAAGTCAAGGCAACAATGTTTCATTATGTATCCGAGGTATATATTTACATAACTAACAGGGCTGAAAATAAACTGACTCTGTGTATTGCATGAATCAGCTATTAAATCTTACCAAAAAAATCCCAAAAGATTGTACCTCTAGACTATGGCCACTTCCAAGGTGTGTGACCAGAACCCTTGGTAGCCAGCACAAGGGGGAGCAGTTGGGCAATGGGAACAGGGCTTGTGACCCGACTTGGAAAGGTTCAAGATCCAGGTTTACAGAACCTGCTAAGCAGGCTGCCCTGACCGACTGCAGAGCCACAGCTGCTTCGGAGAAACCTCCTAACACAGCCTCAAACCAGCACCCACCGAGAAATGAAAGCTCACTTCATCAAATCCAGCTTCTCCACGTGCACTTTCCACAACAGCTTTAGCAATTTCACCATCCCCCCTGATGCAATGTCTGCAGCTGTTTTCTAAAACAAAACAAAAAAAAAGAGTCATTAGGGCTGCAATCTGGCTGCTATTTTTCCCTCAGTTTATGAGGAGAGAACTTCTATACAATTAATTTTGATAACACAGCAACATTGCAAAACAAGTGAATTACAAGACATCAGAGAGTATCATGCAAGTTTCCATGGGTTCCTGCATTTCAAATCTAAGAAAACACTAAATGTCAGGTTTTCCTCCATCCTGAGGGAATTAGTGACTTGCAGCATACATTGAAAGACAGCAAAATTAATTTGTAAATCATTTTACCTCATGAACTTCGTTGTTTTACTGAAAAAAGTGATCTTCAGAAATTTGGAGGGAAATCTTCAACCCAAGGTCATTCTCAAGTTTAACATATTCTTCCTCCAGATTAACACAGATGTAGCCCTTGTTGTCTGGAAACTAAGACTGTGGGTTCTCCAGGACCCAGAATATTGTTATTTTCAAATTTGCAAAACAGAAAGTAAACACAATCACCTTCTGTCAGTGAGTAGCAATCTGCTGCTGCAGTTAAACACTATTTCAAGCAAGCAAACAAACAAAATAATTAGCATTGTAAAAGAGGTAACCCTTCATACTGCTTATGAAGTGCCAAATGCAAACTGATTTAAAAAAAAAAACAAACATACAAAAAAAACCAAAATCACCAAATAAATTTGAAACAGTGAAGCAGGCAAAAGGCTCACTTGTAATCCAGAGCTTTAGTCAAAAACTGCTTTCTATATAACACCTGTATTTCATAAATATAAGACTCTTATTGTATTTAAGTTTTTGTAACAGCTCTGAAAAAGAAAATTGTAAAATACCAGACAGAAAAATCCTTCATCCATCAATTACTCTTACTGGTAGTTTTTCCACTTTTCAAATAACTTTGTAAAAGAAATTTATGTGTGCAAAAACCCCACCCAAATTCCACAGAAGCCAGTGTGAATCCTTTTACAGAAGCCTGTGAGAGCCTCATGAAGTTTATGATATTATTCACTACACCACAAACCACAACCCATCCATTAGCATTTTGAAAGCCTCTAAAATACAAAAGCTTCATACTATGGTAGTATAAAATAAATACATTTTAAAACTCACTTCTTCTTAATTCTTACAATTAGTTGTATACAAACTTTTTTCATAAAATGAGAAGATCATCACCACAGTTGAACTTTTAAAACTTCTACTCTGCAACACCTGCCAGCAACTTTTATCTCCTCAGAATTGCTGAAGTTAATTTTCACCAGCTGAGAATGTCATGATCATCATTAGCAGAAATGCAAGAAAATCCCTTCAGCCCAGCAGAATCTGAACTGCAGGTTCAATAAATCAGCCAGTTACTTTAATTATAAGGAGCATATTTATAGTGGAATCACTCCAAAAACATTACAGATAGGCCAATTAGTTACAGTCTTCCCTCAGAATGAGAGCATAAACTCTTTGCTTTACTTTTGTAGGTTACATGAAGATTTTCATCTGGAAGAAAAGATTTTTTCATTTAAATCCACATTGTCCTTTTTGGTTTTTACTTACTGCATGCTCTTGTTAACCGAAGAAAAGATTTAAGAGTCTTTAACCAAAGTATCTGCTGGAAGTTCCAAGTAAAGCCTTGACAGAGCCCAGCTTGCCAAGAACTGCACTTTCTACCAACAAGCAAGGAAACTTATCCAGATTTTTTTTTTTTTTTTTTTAAGAAAAAAAGACATTTCCTTTGGAATTTATCTTGTAACAATTCTGTGCTCTCACTGCCCAACACAAACACACACCTTTCCCCAAGGAGAGGGGAAGGCCCGGGCACCCTGAGGCAGCGCGGCCGCCAGCCCAGGGGCCGCCATTTTCTCCCCCTCAGGACACAGCGCCGGGCAAGGTCTTTGGCACCCAGACTGTGCCTCTGCCCCTGGCACTGCTTCCCCGGTCACCTACAGACTGTTTCTTGACGTTTTTGTGAGAAAGACCCAATGTTTTGTTCAGAAAAAAATATTGTCTCCCATGGATTATGGACCTGATGCCTGAGGTGGGAGTCGGAGAGCTGGCAGTGGTGTCAGGAGGGGATCAGACATGGCGGAGGGTAGAGAAAAGGTTTCCAACTTTGAGTGTGTGTCTGTGTGTGAAGGAAAGGGGTGGCCTTTTTAGGCCTTGAATTTGACCTCCAAACATCAGGAAAAGGCTACAATCTGCCCTTTTGTTTTAAGGGATCATTTGTGCTAAATACATGCATCATGAGTACAAAAGACAAAATAAATAAAATGGCCATGTTCCAAACCTGTCATGATACACTTTTATTACATGGTACTCCATAGGTTATACTGCAAACTGGCTGCTTGGTGAGTCCAGCTCATACAATGGTCTGACATCCCTCGTGTGACTATGAAGAAAAAAATTCATTTTACTGAGTCTAGATGGTAAGAAGGTAGATAGACTCCATCCTGTCACCCGATCCAAGACTACTTCAGACAACAGCACAAAGCAGATCTGTAGTACATGGTTATCTGAGGTTTTCTTCTCTATAAACTAGGATGTATCACAGTGAAGGATTTATACAATCCAATGGGAAAGCAAAGAGTGTATCAGAGCACGCCTGGTTTTCATGGAAGCATTAGCCCTGGGCAGGTTATTAAAAGGGCCTCTGGAGTCTAGTCGTAAAAAGAGGGATGAATTTCAAAGGTAACTCAGCACAACAAATAGCTGAGCAGGAACAACTTCATGTGACTGCCAAGAGGAATATGGCTGATGCTCAAAAATTCAAAAAAAGCAGAAACATGATAAGAATAGAAAGGATGTTCATTTTCAAGCAAAAGATAAGATATGGATTAAAGTTCATTCTCAGAATAGTGTAGAGAAATCTTTTTACAGTTACACTAACCCCAAACCAGAATATTCCTTACTGAGTTATTTAAGTAATCGGATAAACTGAACCATGGTGCTCACTGTACACAGAGTGTGCTGCTGTAGGATGCAAAGCTTGGCATGGTTACACTGCTGGGGATTCTGGCAGCTTGTGTTCTGGATTTGTGGTAGAATTTTTATATTCTTTACATCTCCACCTCTGATTTCACCTACATAGACACTAAATTTATTCATTCCTTTACATTCTTTACCTCTGCCACTCAGTACTTAGCTCTTCCTCACCACTATTTTAGCTTCCTTCATTTCCTTGGGCAAATCTCTATGGAGCAGGTCTCTTCTGTAATACAAATCTTTTTTGTAATATTTCTTTGTCTGTTCTCTGCCCAAGCAGACACTATAATCTTCTGCACAAGGACAGCCTCTTGCATAGAAGTGCTACAGTAATAAAAACAATGATTTCTGAGTTTTTTCAGACTGTAAATTGTTTGTTTACTAAGGTAAAATATCCAGGTTTGAAAGACTAGGTAGTATTTTCTGAAATGTTACTGATATTATCTATGAGAATAAAACAGAATTCACCAGAAAGGCACTAGTCACTTTTTCAGGCTATGAAGACATATTTGGTTATATGTGGATAGGAACAGCAGACTTTTCTAGTGCTCCTCTTATCCTACCGTTCCTTTCATATTTTCTCCCACTATCAGCTTTACTACTTTTTCCATGCTGCCTCTTACAGTTTGAATAACTTCCCATCTGCCACATGCCAAATCTCCTTTAGATCCTTCCTTAAAATCCATTTCCTTCACATAGCCTACTTATGCTGATATTTTCACCAAGACATCTCCATTCATTCCCCATCTGAACTATTGTCCCATAAATCATATTTGTCTTGCTTAGATTGTCAGCACTAAACATAAAGCATGTCCCGGACATTCTAGAAGTCATTCCTAGTCTGCTGCCACATGAATGATAGCAGGGTCTTGTATCAATTTCTGTACATTTCCCAGCAGGACAGGAGAAAAAAATAATTCAAAGACCTTCACAACAGCCCTCAAGGCTTGTCTGTATTACCCAGCTGGGAACAAACATTTCTTCTTCCTGTGAACTACAACTCATGACATTATTAGTTAACCAAAGGTTAAATGTAAGTAACAAATGTTTGTTCCTATTAAACCCAACAGTTCCTTACACATACACTGACAAATGTGCTTTTCCTCTTGGTTCCCAAAGTGAACTTTTCAAATGACACAGTAACTGAACCTGAATAGAAAGTGCAATTATTGGTCCTTACCAGTCAATAACAAGATAAGAATTGCTTAAAATTTGGTGAGAAAGCTCTGTGAGCAGTTTTGAAAATGAATTTTTTCAGGTTATAATTAGTCAACAGCTCTCTATTTCAATCGTGAAGATTAATGTTTTTTCCATGAAACTTATGCCAAAAGTTTGACTCACTGGAAATAAAACATTAGCTTAAAGAGCTACTCACTATCATTTGTTTTACAGTAAAAAATAAATTTCATTAATTAAGATATAAACCATTTTGTCACATAACAATATGCTGGAGAAGACATGGAAGGTGACCTGTGCACAAATAATTTATCCATAGTTGCCAAGATCCTAACTACTGTAATGCACAGTTCACATGGGAAGAAGGAAGCTTTGCTTGCCCAGACTGTTGACTTGGGTTAGCTTTCCTCTGTAAAATAGAAATTATAATGCATACCTTAATGGAGTATGGTCAATAATAACTGTAATTTTTGTCTTCCACAGTGTGCAGGACCTTCCCTTCCCTTGTAATGCCCACTGGCCTCATATCATCACCAGTCTGGATGTATGCTCAGTGAGATCATCTGGGACATGACACCTTTACTCATGTGAGTAGAGACTTCTCATATGCGTAAGAGTTCTCAGAATAAATCCAAGCATAGAGAAAAGAACTTCTACAGGTTGTAACTACAAAATAATGAGCATTTCTTGGAGGTACCTCTGCAACTTCAGCAGGTGTTGCTGCTTATGTGAAAGACATTAACAATAGATCCCAAGGTGACCTTGCCTGCAGAGACTTTATTCCCACAAGCAAAACTTGGGAGGTTCCAAGGACTTCTGGCAAATGATGAATGGAAATTCATCTTGCAGGACAAATTCATGTCTGCTTGATATCAAATTAAAATCTCACTTTAACACTGAAAATATAAATTAAATACCTAAAAAACCTAAAACATATAGTAATTGCTACTTTTATATATATGTATATATATGTATATATATTTATATTAGCTGTAAGTGTTGAAGTATCAAAAATTCATACTATGAATTCTTTCAAATTTCTAACTTCAAATTTCCCTTTAATCCCCAGAAAACTTCATGGACAGTGCTTATTATCCTGCCATGCATTCCTTAGGATATATCCTGTACTGCATTTAAGGTTTTGTTTGTTTGTTTGTTTGAAACACAGTATTTTGTCAAATTTTGCTCCCAGACCAGATTATTTTTTTAATATTTTTTTCTCTACAAAATATTTAAACTCATTCTTAACTTACTGAGATCTAGAACTGAGATCCTTGTTTTAAAAATGCTCTAAAATAGCAAAGCTGGGAAAGCACTGGCAGATAGTGTCTGTGCAAGTGAGGACAGATGTTTTGCAAAGGCTGAAGAGCTAAGGAATCTGCAGTATTCCTAAATCCCAGTGGGTCTACTGCTCCTCACTGTCTCTAAAATACCACAGCTTTGATGTGTGTCCCATTTCCTGGATTCACTACAACTGTGAAGTTTGGGATCTTCTCAGTGTTTAAATTTTCACTTCTTAATATAAAACTTAATGTATAATGCAGACATTACAAAACTGGAAGTTAAGAAATGGTTTTAAAGAGGCAGTCTCATGGAAAAGTGTAAGATTTTGTTAAATTACATTTAATGTTCTAATAGTCTGAGCAGAAGTGATACTGGGAAACCAGTTTTTAGGAAACCAGCAGTGTGCAGTTGCTGTGTGTGCAGGAGAGTTCTAGTGCCTGGCCCCTAGGAAGGACAGTTATGATCATGGAAGATACTGTTTAGGTTTTAGAAGCCTGCATATTTTCACAGATGCACCCATCATCATGCCAGCTCTACAGCATAGGATTTTAGGATCCATACTTCCATCCTTCTAAGGACTGCCAATTCTCACACTTCAACAAAGTCAAAGTATTGTTGTGTGTCCACACAGGGATGCTCTACTGAATATGTCAGTAATTTTTTAATTCATTAAGATCTCCCATATAAAAGCTACTCAGCACTGCCACAGGATTTCCAGACTGCTAGAGTTCAGATCTGTTATCCAAGCAGTCTGTTCGGGCTTGCTACATGATATAGAAAATATTTCTTGTAACTGTTTAGCAATAGATTGTTTTTATAACTGTTCCTGTGCACATGCCCTCCTCCAATATCTCTTTCCTATTCCCAGGACAGAGACACAAACTCAGTAGTCACAGACTACTACATTACATCAGAGAGCCTCATAAAATCACTGTAGACACAATTATCTTTTGTATCCATCAAACCATGAAAGGTTACCTGAGTTACTAAAAAATTCCAGGCATGTCATCCTAATAAACAACAGTATCGTGATTAATTGCTAAAAGAATCTGGTGCTTTAGGAGCAGCTTTTATTTGGAAAGTTTAACATACTCTTTCACCAGACAACTGAACTCCACTTCTCACTTTCTCAGGTCACCTGCAAGTACTAAAGATTTATGTGAGCAAGAAATATTGTTACTTTTTAACATGATGATGTTTTTTTTAAGCAGCATATCTCAGATAGAGATTTAGCCCCATGATGCATACAAAGAGACTTTGCTTTGAGAGGATTTGGTATGAACTGGGTCACAAAGGCAATTAAAAGTTGTAAACCAGATGTACTATGTCTGTTCTATCCTTTTCATTTGTGTCAACGGGTGAAATCGTAGCATGGTACGCCCTGGTTCATTTTGTCATTCTAAAGCTAGAAATTATGCAAATAAAACAGCAGCTCCCAGGTTTTTTTAGTACTGTGCAAGATAGGAATTCTATTCCACTTAAATCAGTGATAAATTTGAAGCTAAAAATGCACTTGTATTTTTAAAGATTCTGATTCTCTAAACTGCTTTCCATAGTCTGGATTTGCATTAAATGTGATTAATTTGTTTTCTTCTATATCCCATAGTATCTACAGATACGATAAAACATATGTAAATAAATCACACCATTAACACTGAGTTTTCAATCACCTGCAGAATGCTTCATAAGAATTACTGGTTCATTTGCAGTACAAACTTTCATGTAACTGAGCTGGGCTGAATATGCTCTGTGCCTCTATGGAAGAGCAGTTTAAACATGGGGAAATAAGTAAATCATGTACTTGGTTCCTCAGTAAGGAGTTGCTCAAGTTAATTATATTTCTATTGGTTTTGGCAAAAAACTAACACTACAATATTTACCTTAATAAGCTGAAGTAAGCTCTGAGCCTCTTTAAAATCACACTCTGTAGAGTGCAAGAAATGTAAACACTGCAGAATGAAGATTGCACTTGAAGATAGAATCATTACTTATTTGCCAAACTTCCTATAGGTGGGGGAGAATATGCTACTCTCAGTAAGGTTTCTTTATAGGTAACTGCTGGGAAAACTGGTGCAAAACTTTGGGGCACTGAGCAGCTGGTGCTGTGGCATCATTCCAGAACAAATGTCATCACTGAGAGCCCACCCACTGGGGGAGAGAAAAAGTCTCTTTGGTACCTTTGCTACCTCATAGGGTGTAGAATAGTGCCTAACCTAACCTAGGAAGCTCATTTTAAAAACTGCCTTACATGTGTCCTTCTTTGCTCTAGTCCCAAAGAAACCCATAACCTGTCTGCCCAGGAGATCTCCAGATATGTAGGATGCCATAGCATAGAGGGGTTAGCCCCATTTCTCTAGGACTCCTATATTCCCCATGGCACCAGTCCCTCAGGCAGAACTAATCAAAATGGGTAGAGATTTCCATTACTGCACCTCAAAAATTTCACACCTTAACTATCTGATTCTTCTGTCAAATGCATTGTTGGGTCACATTTGTGCTCTCATTGTCACCTCTGGGACTTCAAAACTTATATCTGATAGGGTTATCTGAATTTTGTGGGGGGAAAAGATGCCACATATTGTCCTTAAACAGCTTGCTTTTCATTGCTGGACAGAAATGTGCCTGTAATTTTCTTTATACTATCAGTGCTTTTTGTGAGAGGAAATTGTTGGGGCACTGGAAGTTATTTATTTTCCACTATATTTTATTGGGTTATTTCCTGTTTTTCTTCCTGTTCCTTTGCTCTGTCTAATTTGTCAGATTGATTTACTTCTTGCACTTTCCTTCCTCTTAGTTTGTTCTTGCAGTCCTACTTACCATCTACTTGTCAAAATCTTCTAGACATCAATTGAACCTTAGAAAGTAGAGCTGGCAAAGTATTTCAACATTTAAAATGTGAATAAAGCTTTTCAGCTAATTCAAAACTTCAGGCTTGCTATTAGAGTTGCATCCAAATCTAGTAAACAGTCATTTCCTCTGTGATTTTCTTTTTGCATCTTTATTTTTCCTTTTATTTTCCCCAAACTTCTGCTTGTCCCTGTTTTATCTTGTTCCCACTAAAGTCAGAATAAGACAGGCTCAATTCTTCTATTTTCTAGTTTAGGTATTAGCACCTCAGTAATTTTTCAACGTTCAGATTGTGTCTGGTAGAGGGAAAAAGAAGTGGAAAATAACACAACATTCCTGGTACCACCTGATGAGTGTTGGGCAAAGTAGAACATTTGTTTGGGGTCCCATAAGCTTACCTAGCCTAAGACCCCTCTTTTGCCAAACATATTCACCTTCCTTCCCTGCTAATCTCATGTTAATTATATTTATTTGCAGGTAAGTACAATACTGAGCTTTCGCTTCCAGCTCCCCATCTGTTTTGTACTGAATATTTTATTATTGTGTTGGGAAGTGAAAATTGCTTCTTGTGTGATGAAAATTAACCAAATTTCTCTGAAGGCAAATTCTCCAATCTACTAGCTCACAGATTTCAAGTGAAATGCACTTACACTTCAGGAAACAAGTCCCTCTAAAGTTATGTGCCCCTCTAGACTGAGATAAATGGAACGACATTAGATGCATCTATACCTTGGGAAAACAGATCATTAAGTTCAACTCACAAAGAAATGGCCCCAAGGGATCTTGAGCTTATTCAGGCTAGCCAAAGGCCATAGCCAGCACAGCAAAAATTCCAAATTTTGACATATTTAAGCTATTAATTTGAATTGCAAAATAGTCTTTAGACATAGTTTCAGTCCTGAAGTGGAATTGTTTAGCAGTTCATTTTACTCATCAGCTGCATCAACACATGTTCAAGAAAGGTAGGAGTGATGTGTTTTTCCTGCAGCATTTAATGATTTCTCTCTTAGGAAAGAACAGTTGGATTTGTATTTATTTTAACTAAAAGTATTACTTTTGTTCTAATTTCTAAAAATAAACACAACTCTTACAGCACACTATTGATTCAGTTCAAAAGCACATAAACCAAGAAAAGAGACCAACTGAATGGTTGTTTGTTCATCATAACAAAGCCCTAATGAGGAAAACTCATTTAATTATATATTTAGCAATAACTGCAAAAGCCATCAAAACTCCTAACATTGGCTTTCTTAATCAGTTTCTAAAATGTTATCTAACTTTCAGCATTTGTTAACTAAGCACAAATTTGATAGCATTGAGGGGAAGCAATACACTCAGAAGAGATTACAGAGACAAGAATATGCTGATCCTAAAGGCAGTGAAAAAATATTTTTGATGCCAAGAAAGAAAAAACCTTGGGGTATGACCTGGAAATTTGAACACTTGAAGAACAAGGGTTCAGCATTTTTTATTTTTCATTTTTGGCACACTCTGTTCACTCCAATTTACTGCTCATGTGTTTGGACACAGATTCAACTGTCTCCTGTATCCAAGGATAATGACCTACTGCTCCAGTGATTTAGTAAACCTCAGCTCTGTGCAGCCACTCAATCAGTGATGGGCTAATCCCTTAATGGCCATTTGTGTCTTTCCAGTGCATCCTAAAGAGTTCTGCAACACTCTGATTCTGCTGCACAGAATTATGTGTACTTCTTCCACCCTCGTTATCTTATCAGGTGGCTAATTCCCACAAATGATCATGCAGTTTCAAGTTGAAGATGAAATTGCAACTGAATCATAAATTTGTCACTTTCCAGACAGCTGCTAAGTCAGTAAAATCTTGATCAAGTGGGGATTAGTCACTGGATTGAACAATTAAGACCTGTGAGTGCATCTGGTCCTCTGTCAGAGACATGTTTATTGATTAAAAAAATAGTTTATGTAACAGTTTAAAATGTTATTAATTCTTAAGTGGGGCATAATCCTTTATCTAGTATATTGTGGCACATAGTTAACTACCCCACTAACATCTTGTTCTGCTCAATTGACTATTTAAACAGAATTAATCTTTAGAAATAATGACAACTCTAAGCCTTTATAAATTACCAGAGCAGAGTGCGGTGAGAGATGTCATTTACAAAAATTGTTTGCTTCTGTGCCTTTTTTTTTCAGTTTGTAAAGAGCAACAGCCTTTCAGATCATCACCTAGTTATGCTTTTATTAAAATGCTCCCATGCATTAAGCAATATATTTCCTACACAAGAAAAAGACATTTCCTGCAGAGAATTGACATATACGCACATCTCTGAGCCCTGTTTTGAAAAAAATTAAGGTACAATGGGATACTGGAATGCTCTCTTGCACTGCTCATTACATAATGGAAACAAATAAAGGAGATAAGCACTTCCCTCCAGTTAGTGACCCCTATCCAAAGTTTTCCTTAGTACAGATTTTTCCCATTGTATCACATATCCATGTTTTACCACAATCTAATTTTTGTTAGTTTATTGTAGGGAACAGTAGATGTCTGAAACATGTAATATTATTGTTTTGTGGTTCTAAACTTTACCCCTTTCATATTTTGAATATTGTGATAGTTTCTTAACTCCAGGTGTGGATGGACTGAGATTCTGGCTGCTTCTATAGTTCTTTACGTATGGAGTTTGCATTGTGTTAACAATCAATTGTAAAAAACTCAGAACAGACAAAAAGACTCATTTCAGGCACACTTCTAACAGCAGCTATTTTTGTTCATCTTTGTTCTGACTGAGACTTCAACTTGTAAATTAAAACTAAGTGATTTAAGGTATAATTCACTAATGATACTATGAGCATGTGCAGTCCTGATACACACAGTGTTCCAGTGCCCTCCAGGTCTGCAGTTGGTAATCATTGACCAAGCTCTGCCACTGCCATCAGTATCGGGTTTTCTGATTTATCTGGTGTAATGAAAAAAACCCCAAAACCAAGCATTCCTGTATCTGCAGGTAAAAATGTGAGCTGCTTGCCTGATGGAAATATCTGTGTTGTTCTTGCTTCTTAAGAAAATCATTCACTAATATTACACCAAACAAAGAAGAAAATTGAACTTGTGTTTTCCGCAGCCCAAGAACTCTCTCATTCCATAGCATGAGAAATCTTGACTACAAGATTTCTTATTTCAGCAGATCCATATCCTTCAGTCCCTTTGCTTTTCTCACAAGATGCTGAAACAAAATATTCAGTCTGTGTTTGAGAGAAATATTTTGTTCAACTTGACATAGTTTTCAATATTTTCTTTCCAAAAAAAAAAAAAAAAAAAAAAATTCAGACCAATGAAAATTAAGTTTGAGATAGATACCAAAGTTTGGCTGCCCAACTGAAATATCCTTAATTAACTTAGCAATGTGTTTTCTACTGAAATGCTTCAGACCTCAAAGCCACACCAATATATTAACAATGCATTAACTCCAAACAGTAAACTAAGCTAAATTTATGTTTTGGAGGAAATTAGTATCTCCTTATAGCAGCATAGCAGGGATACTTTTCTTGTACAGATTCACTGAGCAGCATCAAATGCAATATCATATGCAATAAAAAATCATTGTAATGTTTAGCTATGTTATAATGCAGATCAGCAGGAAGTAAAGGTATATATAACTTCAGCAGTGCATAATTACATTATTTATTTTAAAAACATTCTTTATTCATGACTTGTTACTGGTGCAGACTCTAAGTAAAGTATAGAAGTGAAATGAGGTATGGTTGAAAAAGTTCTCAATGAACAGTTTAGTCAGGCAAGTACCTGCAGTATAAACATTGGCTGAATTTAACAATAACATATGATAGAAAACTTCAAGTCTAAATTATACGATCTTTGGAGCAGAAAAACTCCAAAGAGCCCCAGTCATTTCACAGACATAAAATTCTGCAACCCACCTGGCACAAGGAGGCTTCAAACTCTGATTTTGATAGGGTTCACTCACACAGGCTAAAATTATCCCTTCTAAGACAGCTTCTCCAGGATGCCTGAAGTGCTTAATTCACACCTCCCTACAAACTTCCCACAGAAGGGGAAGTTTATTCAAAAATAACAACTGCCACTGGTAACAGTGAGCAGAGGTTGCTGAATCCCATGGGGCTTCTCCTTCTTTGGGCTCCTGTGCAGCATCAGCAGGACTGGCTGGTCAGGTGGGTGTTTGGGGTTGGGCCACCAACACCTGCTGAAGCAGGAATACTTTAATTTGTATTCACTGTGGCAAACTCTCCCTCAGCATCACACCCTATGTTCTTTGTCAAATCACAGCTAAAGGGCCTCTTGCTCAAGGAACACAGCCCAGATTCTTCTGACAACCAGGCTGGATTAGGGTGATTCACTTCATGAATCAGGCAGAACATGCCCTGCACTAGCCATTGCTTTTCCATGCTGCTTAGAAGCATAATTTTGTAAATGTTCTAAAATCCTCCTCTCATGCGTCACAGTCATTTCATTTTGCCCTTGCCTGTGGCTGACTAATGCAAATTAAATTCCATGCCAGTCAGCTCAATCTGCACAGCATACAGAAATCCAGAATCTCCTCTAGAAGGCAAACTTGTTTCACCAGTTACTAATCTTTTCAGAAAACATCAGTATTCTAAATGAACTACTATTGAAGAGAATTATTTTAAAAATCAGTCACAATAATCTTGATTTAAAATTACAATTGACAATTTTTTCATGATGTGTATGTCTCATGAAAAACATTTAAAACATAAAACAACAACCCTGCCTTTAAAGAAAGATCTCTGCAAAAAGAGCCCGGAATGTACTAAGCTATTTCCAGCAAATTGCCAAGTTAAACAAAACACAATGACACAATGACAAAATTTCCCTTGACTAAAAACAATGTTATTCATTTCATGGCTATTCACTACATTGCTCCTAAAATGAGTTCATGTTTTAGGCCACTGTTTCAACTAGGTCTGAAGATTAGCCCACCCCTGTATTCTAACATCAAAATACTCATTCCAGGTGGAGAGAGGAAGTTAAAAAAAAACAAACAAACACAACACCAAAACCCATGACTGAAAAAAACCCTTCCTAGGTTCCTCTTCCACCTGAAATGTTATTCTACCTTAATAGTGTGCAAATCTTGCAGTGTTAAATACATAATCACGTGTAAGAGGTACTGGAATCCAGCTGAACTGCAGGATATACACAGAACACAATCCCAATACATAGACCTTCTTCTAGTCTTGCTGTCAGTGTGACAGAACATTCTCTAACTGTATACTTGTGTGGAATAACTAGGATACTAAGTATGGAATAATCAGAGGGTTTTGAACTTATTCCAGAAAGTTTTTGGTCGGGTATAAATCTTACTCCATTTCAGGAACAGGGGGCTTTTTCCTCATTTCTAAGTAAAAGCTTAAGATTGCAGATTCAGCAGAGGATCATACCATTAGAAATGTATGGTGTTGTATTATATTACATTTATTAACAGGGGAGACTAATGTTTTAACTGGCTAGTCTCAAAATTCATAGTTAATTAGGAAATTTGGTCTTCAGTGTCTTGGTTCCCCAGTTCCAATAAACACTCTACTGCCATTAGAAATTACATTGCATAAGTCTCTATTAAGCAAAACGTTTCAAGATGCAAACACTTATAAACAGCAACATGTTCTGCTGAAGCCATCCCTCAAAAACTGGTTTGGGTCAATCTAAAATTTTATATGATTCGTGCAAAAAAAATCCATATTCACATGGAACAAATCTCACCAAAGGAAAAAAGTGAACTATAGAAGCTCTTCACTAAGAAAAATGTCCCTTTCTTTTTTTCCTTTTTATTCTTAATGAAGCATTTTAGCTTTCTCGGAAATGCTTGATTTGTTCTCTAGGCAAATGTCACCTCTCTATCCAGGTGTGGCTCTAAAGCAGCCATCAGTGAGTAGCTGCCTAACATTACCAAGGCACCAGCTACCTCTTGTTTGTCATTGTGCATACAGAATAGTGTCCTGTTAGCTAAGTATCTTTAGTCCAAGCTCAAAATAAAATGTTTGGCTGGATAATCAGTAGTTTCCATGGAAGAAGCCTGGGGACTGTGGTCTAACTTCTGGAGGCTGTGCTCTCCACATGCACAGTCACAAAGCACAAAAGCCAAGGGCCAGGAGGGCTGGCAGAGCAACCTGTTACCTCCACACCTCTGCCTTCAATAGTGAGTGATTTGGTAAGGAGACACTGGAAATGTCTGCAGAGTTTGATTCAGCTTTAGGAAAAAAAGTGGAGATTCTGGAAGACTTAATTATTAGAGCTGTGTGTGGTAGCCAAGAACTAAAGGGTTAACAAAACTAATTGTGGGCAGCCATCAAGCAGCAGAGAGCAGCAAACATCCTGAACACAGGTGATAAAAGTTGATAAGAAAGATGACAAAATTAAGAAAATAAAGAACACTGTTATAAAGATTTATAGATCAGCTAAAGCAGAGCAAAATAAATGATAACAAACACTGATAAAAAAGAAATGGGGCATCAGCCATATAAACATGCAGGAAACTTCAATGCTTCTGTATAGCACTATGACACTGCTTTGTTTACACCAGCATTGACCTTTTGCTCCCAAAGAAGTTTATTAACCATCTTGGTCTTTCTTTGTGTTGCTTTACTCATCAAGAGAAAGTTGTACAGGGCTGATTCTGATGAATGGCTTTTTCAGAAAGTCAAGTTATCCTTGACTAGATGCAGATGGCCTAGTAAAAAATGAATGCTGCCAGCAGACATTGTCTTTATCAGTAGTAAAAGTTCAGCAGGGACTAGACTTCCTCATCTCTGGCCAGGGAAACCCAGCCTTCTGTTTCAGCACCGTATCACATATTGTCCTAATGAATTCTTGTAACACACTGCAGCCCAGATAAATATGCTTATATTAATGTTTTTTGGCAGTCTGGGGCATGGTACAGAATTGACACAAGTGTTTGGATTCTGCCTGCAGCAGACACTAGGAATTTATACAGCTTAAAAATATTAGACTGTTGTTAGGTTGTTTGTCCTGTGTGATGACCTTCAGTATTGCAAACTGCAGTTCATCCTCCCTACCCTGGCTTCACAAAGCAGCAGCCCCTAGCAAGCCATGCTGAACTCCTGCACCTTGGAGCAGGGTGAGGAGGCAGCTCAGTCACCAGGGGGTTTCATTCATTCCAGCACCGTGCAAAACCTAATTCGAGCTCTGTATTTCAGAGAGCAATATCCACTGCAGGCAATTCAAACCCTGCTGCTAACAGAAGCTCCACGCGTGTGAGGTAACAAGCAGTGAGTGATTCCCAGCACACCCCCTGCACCAAGCACCTTTCCAGGCAGCCTCAAGCTCAGCCTCTGAAGAATGCCCGAGGCATCCAGATTTTTAAAACACTAATTCTCAAGAGCTACCCAGATCCGTTTGGATAAATGCTGCAAATACCGCATTCACGTGGCTGAACTACATTTTGAGTTGCCTGGCATGGAAGTCTTGAGCTCTGACCGCTCCTTTGTAAATCCTGTAACTTTCTCTTGCAAGTTAGGAAAAGTCTCCAGCTGCATCAGGCAGAGGGCTCTCAGAACCCTGGCTGTTCCCAAAGCAAGCAAACCCTCCAGGCTGAGCCGTCTAGTGGCTGAGAGTGAAACAGCTCTCCTGCTCTAAAAACAGGTCTTTGTTGGGCTGGAGTGCTTGCCATACAGTAGATAAAAACCTCTTTATTTGCCTTTACAATGTACCTTTACTGTGCAGTTAGACCGATAACTTAACCTAAAAACTTCAGCAATATGGTTAAAAGTGTCAGAAACCTTCCTGGGAGGAAACATTGAGCAGACGTGATTATTATATGAGCAGAGCACATGCACAAGGACAAGCTGTTTTCCAACAAACTCTGGAGCAGGAATTTTTCCAAGCAATAAAGCTTTTTTTTTTTTTTTTTCCGTAGTTGTTTTTCAACATTTCATTCAAATGAATGGGAGTTCTGGAGCATGACTCAGATGAGCATGAACCATTAAAAGAAACAGCCTGAGAATAAATAATTTTGTTTCTCTCTGTACCTTCATGGCATTGTCTCAGTGCCGTGCATGTTTCTAAAATCCCCTTGCACTGAAACGGCTTTTTAATTCTGGGGAAGAACAACTAGTTTTACATTAGATTTATCTAGTCATCCAAGCCAGGATGGTCAGCCAGGTCTTTCCAAGACTGCTCAGCTTATTTTTGTAGATTAAGATCTTGGTTCTGTCAGAGTTCATCAGAACATAACTAGCCAGTTTCACATAAAAAACAGCAATGCTATTAAATTATATTTATACCTATGGGATAGGCATTTAGTCACCAGGGATGGAAAAGCCCTGTGCCTTTAAACACTTGTGTTTTAAAGCCTTGCCTGTGGCTTGCAATCTCTTCTAGAGAGAGTCATCTTGCTGTTCAGTGTTCCTACAGCACCTAGCACAAGATCTGTCTATATTATACATGGCTACTAGAAGAATACCTTATTTCAAGCCCACCCTGGCTGCTCAGATCCCTCTGAGGTGTCAAAGCTAACTTGGTGTAGCAGCAGAAGCCAGCATTTATGTTTGGATTGCAACCTATATAGAAAATTGCACTTTGTTTCTCTGGTGTCCTGGCCAAATTCCAGGGGCCACGCTGGTCTTGGCTCCCTCACCACCATCATTTAAGAACTGTACAGAGCTGGTGGAGGCACATCTGTGCATCAGGGCAGAGGTGGATGAACCAAGCACTCAAAACTGGGCTTTCATCATGCTGCTATTTGAAGCCATGGAAGTTCTGCCAGTTTTTTTTATGGGAATCGACACAGACTGTGCTGACAACATGAAAGTATGTAAAGCTTTGTACAAGCAGGAAAGAACATAACTTTTGTATATTTTGTCTTTGCTTCGTTTGAATTATATTCTAGCCAACCTTGTTTTTTCCTATATTACAAGTAGACTTTCGTGAAGAATTAAAAAAAAAAACCAAAAAGATTTTTCTTTCTCTCTCTTTCTGTGCTTTGTATATTAGTAACTTGAAAGTTTCAAGACAAGCTGCTTGGCTATATGCTCTTCAAAAACCTGTCTTTTAGCAAGCCTATCAGGGCATCCCACTAGTGAAACCAATGTAGCACTTAGGAGCAGTGCACTGAGAGCACACCCGTTTCTGCCTGCCAGGCTCATCTTCCTTTCAAACTGTACTGGCAGTTTCCCTTCACCCCTCAGAGGACAAAGCTGACAGCCCTGGTGAGTCCCCCTCACATGCCAGGAGTCGCTCTGCTCGGCTGAACAGGGGCTCAGATCTCTCTCTGAGGATGTTGTCCCACCGTGCCTGTCCTCTGGGTTTATCTCAGCTCTACCCCCGGTTTTGTCACTGTATCCTTCAATCCCCTCTCTCCCCATAAAAGTGTCTAGCTGTCTCTTAAACTCACTTTACCATTTGCTTCTTTGACCTCACTTGGCAACTTATCCTTGTGTTTATTATTTGAGGTGGAATAGTTCTGGCTACATTCCTGGTTTTCCTCTTAATTGTCTAATTTTTAGAATGGTGTCAGTGGGGTTGGGATTCGGGTTTGGGCTTTTTTAGACTCAATCACTCTTGTGACCAGGTCTTCTGTTTCATTAGGCTCCTTTGTGTCATCAGGACTTCCAATAACTAAAAGAATCCTAATGAATCTTTTATTGGATCTTCCCAAATATTGCAGCTGGGCTTTCTTGTCCATTAGTACCACTCTGAACTGCATACGCTGTCTTTAATTACTTTTTTTGTTAATTGAAGGGGAGAAGGAGGATAGGAGGATTTCCCCCAGGCAAAAAAGAGTTCCTCACCTGAAAAGCTGAGTGATTCTCCCTGCCACACTTTCCCCAGGGGAAAGGTACAAACAGGGCTGGAGCAGGACTGTGCAGTAGAACTTGTTCATGTCCTCTGATAGTAAACCTCTGCCTTCTGGTTGCCTTTGTGTACCCACCTCATGCAAGGTCCAGGCTGAGGTGTGGAAATGCAGGCACCTCAGAACCCCCTGATACACTCCAGAGCTTTTCTGGGTGTTTGGACAGGGTGCTGGGAGCAGCTTCTTATCATACTGGATTGACTTTTGGGTCAGACCGATGATGCAAAGATGCACATGATAGAGTCTCCTCAGTGCCTGTCTGGGGAAAGGGAAGGAGGAAGAAACACTCATTTAATGCACATACCTGCATCTTCAGGAACTGTTTCCAGTTGCTGTTATGTTGGTTGGTAGAGCAGTGAAATGAATCCTACCGACATCCTGAAACAGATAGGGTCTGTTGGAGCAGCTTCTAAAATGAACAACTCACCTAACCCACCACAGAAAGAGAAGGAAAGAGCCACCTCTTTGCAAGTCCTCCCCTTCCTTTCAAGGACTCAGCACCTGTCTGAAGGATGCACTGCCTTCACATTGGTTTCCTAATTGCAGCAAGATAACATCTCCATACCTCCTCTTGAGTCAGTATAGACTGTATCCTTAAAGAATATGACCTGCATCAAAAGTATGATCATGTGGTCACAATTTAGGCATGTTAGCTCTCATATTTTCCTAAAGTAGAAGGAACACTTAGCTGGATTCACCTACCTTGAAAAAATTCATGCAAGTAAACCCTTGAATCTCAGCTGACACCATCAGAGAGAAGGAATCATGTTCTCTTTTCTACTCAACACATCTTGTACATCATGAACTGACAAGAAAAAGTACAAGTGTTACCCATATAATTAACATTCTCCATTCTGAGAAGGCTATGGAAGCTACAGGACAGGAATAGTGTGCCAATCACAGTAAGATATTAACCATCAGCCAAAATAACATTGGTCACTATTTTCAGTGTAAGAACAGAGGGCAGAGGCATAAGAGAATAGCTCAATTAATTGTGGGACAGAAATTTTTCCAGAGAGAACAGGATACTTGTAAGATATAATAGAGTGCAGCCCCCTCATCCTTCATATGGAGGTCAAGCTCACAGAAACTCAGCCTGCTGAGCAGTTTCTGCCTGCTGCAAAATGAGGAACTGCATGCTGCAAGAACCAGGGGGCTGCTTCTGGGAAATTCATGTAGTAAAGCAATTCAATAAAGGTGGCTTACCTTGCTGGTAGAATCTTGAAAACAAGGAAATTAAAGGGAGGTATAAAATGCCTCTCACTAAAAAGACTGTAAAATAACTAGGATTTTTTTTTTTTTAAACTTGTAAACTTTCATTGTACTCGTAGCTTTGAGAAATGTACTGATCATCAAAGAACTGAGTAGCAGTAAGTACTTTCATTGAAAAGGTGGCAACAGCAAAAAGAAAAGGACATGTTCTGTCACTCACCAACACATGCTTCATTTTTTGTAGCCATCTATTATTATTATTTGTCATGCAATTCACTAAGCAGTAAAAACATGGCTGTAGTTATTTACAGGTCACTGGAAGTCTGGTCTGTGCTGCAGTGGAGCTGTGGAGTTGTGTTTCACAAGATAGTTTTATTTATGTTTGACTGATGCAGGCACAACTGGAGGACAATTTTTCTTTTTTTGGCTTTCAGTATAAACACTCATGGCAGGTCTCTATTTTGGGTGCAGACTGAAAAACAGATTGTTTTGTAGCTGCAGAAGTCTGCTGGGTACATCAGAGAGCATTGTTATTGCAACTGAACTTTTCTCTCAGGAAAGCAGGAGGAGTTGCTTTATTTTTTAATTCTGTGCAGCTTTATGTACACCATTTGCTCCAAGTATTTGATGTTTGCCACACTTGTTATGAGTTTCTCCAGAGAGATGCTGTCTTTTGGCAGCAAAAGATAAAGCTGACTGATACAAATGAGTCACAGTACCCCAACAGTAATTAACAGTGATGCAATACCCATGCGAAAAAGAGGACTTGAAGAATTAACTGTTGAGTTTTCTTGACGATGCAGCTGCACTTTAAGAGAGAAAGCTCAACCCATCATAGAACTCCATTGTGTACATTAGAGAAAAAAGCTTGGCAAGATACATTAAAGATTTTTGCTAAAGAGATACAAATATTTTGCAAGGTCAAAGGGCACTGAGGCAGGCTGTACTTACTTCCACAGAAAAGTAGGCTGAATGACAAAGAAACAGTAATATTTTTTTATCTTCATTTTCACACTTCATCATCTAAGAAAGACTGTCATTTTCAACCTGCTGAACTGATTTAATCCACCACAACTCCAAGTTAACTTTTGCTTAAAAGTCAGTCTATGACATCCTAATCTAAGAAGTTATCTGTGCTCGTGGTTTCAGTGCAGTTCTACAGAAGGCCAGTACTGCTATTTATAAACTGGATTTTACTAGTCTATAAAGATCTCATACAAGTCTTATAGGTCGAAAGAAAAGGAATAATTTGGTAAGAAGATGAACGATTGAAGCAACTGTTTTATAGCACAATATGAAACTTGACACTGTTTGCTGCTGCCAGTATGATTCCCAAGTGAGATGGATAAATTGTGGTCAAGACCTGGACAGGTTAACTAGTGGTCATCAGTGCTGGTGGTACCTTTATATACAAAAAAAAAAAAAAAAAAAAAAAAAAAGATACTATTGGACAAGGCATTTGAAATTTAATACCATACATGAAACAAGACATCTGTTGGACTCTCATTTGTTTCTCTTCGAATGGGCTTTAATTGAAAGCTCAGTGAAAAATGCAGGTTACATTCTTAGTGTTATCAATAGTTTGTAACAGCAACAACATCAGAACAGTGATGCATCTAATATTTATACACTTTCTAATTTTAGATGTCTAAGAGCAATACATTCTCAGATATATATATATACACACAATTTCAAGCAATTAGAAGTAAATAATAAACCCCTCCTCCCAAAACCCTGAAACAATATATTTCCTTACACCAATAACGTCTTTTTTCACATATACTTGACAGAGTCTTTTTAAGTTACTTATCTTAAGAGTAATCTGTTAATGGAGATCCTGGACCAGCCCCATTAAAAGTTCAGTTTTAAGTTTATACAGCTTGCTAGCCACATAACCAGTGTGGCTTTACATTGTAAACAAATCCAAAATGTCTACAATGATTGGAATTAGTTTTGTGTAAAGGAGATATATGCAGCTCATGATAGAATAAATTTAAATCAATACATTAAAAAGAGAGAGGAAGAGAGTTACTTGACAAACAAAACAGTTTGGAGGGATCCATTATGTGATTATTTAAAAACCAAGTTAACTTCATGGTAAGATTCTTGTTTTCTGTACAGAGAGGCTCTGGTTCATCTATCTTTAGATGCTCTAGAAATCTGGTCTCTAAAAAAGGTTTGATTTTTGAAATTGAAAAGCATAGCTTCCAACTTTAAAAGCCCTCCCTTGGGCAGCATTAGTACAAAGTTTACCAAAAGTATCTCAGGTAGTTGTTCAGTCTCATTTTGTGAGGACAGCTGTACTAGCTTTTGGAAACTCCAGCATATGTACAGATGCAGTAAGCATAATGTCGACCTTCAGCAGGGAGGAATCACTCTTAGAAAGGTACAGCAATGTGTACCTAGAAAAGTTCAAGTGAAAACAGAACCAGAAAACCGGAGACAGATGTGGAAGGAAAGCACAGTTTATAGTAAAATTGAAACTGGCAATCTTGCTTACTTTTTAACAAAATTACAAATAAAAATCTCTTGAATTAATTTGATAGGAACTTCTGTAAGTCCAAATTGAAGACAAGGCTGAGCAGAATCCTACAGCTTAGTTAATTTGTGTCAAATGGGATGCGAAGACAGCTGCAGCTTTCTGACAGAGGTGTTCGAAGATGGCTGATAAAGTTTGCAGTAGCTCATAATGTCCCATCTGGCTTATTCACTTGTTTGAGCTGCCTAAAGGGCCAACTGCAGTTTAGTCATGTTCCTCTGGTGCATGTTGTGATGACGAACTAATTCATCAGACCTGGCAAATTTTTTTTGACAGCTGGGCCACCGGCAACTGAAAGGCTTTTCACCTGTTAACAAAACACCCTGTTATTAACTGGGTATACAGCTCGCCTCAGACACTGCCATTTGTTTTCTTTCTTGAGAGGAGCCAGGCAGAGCTCGTGTCAGGGGGAAAGGCACCCCAGGCTGTCCTGAGAGGGCTTGGGAGTGCTCTCAGCTCCTGCTCACATTGGCGCTTGGCGCTTTCCTACATCTCCCACAGCTGATGTTTAACAACAGCCTTTCCCAGTGACGTAGAACAGTTTGCAGTGGTTCCCTCCTGAAGACTGGCCCTTACTGAACAAGCTGTTGCCATGTCTATGCTACTCTCAGCTCTTGAATGAACAAGTTTGAAAAATCAGTCCGGCATTCACACAAGCTTCAGTCACACCTTGGACTGTGGTGCAGGCAGTCCCTGGGAAAATTGGCAGTGATTGTTTAAGTCAAGGAGACCTTCTCCAGCTAGTTCAATGAATTTTGGCTGAAGGTCTTTGACACTGGTGAGTGGAAGTGAACATGGCAGAAGCAACAGAGTTCAGCATGAAGTCTGCTGAGCCAGACTGAAACTTTTCCACTACTGTCTAAAGAAAGTTACATCTATGGGCGATGTTAAAAGCTCAAAGTAGTCACTGTTGTTCTAACACATTCCCATGTGCATAATATTCACTAAAAATGACCCCAAACAAAGCACATTTAATTTTAACAAGAAGTGTCATCAACTTTTTACAGTTTAATCTGGTCTCTTGATATTCTACAATGTTTAAGTGGAATTTCAGGGTGTGTTTCTGATGCTGCTGGAATGTTGCTGGAATGTTTCATTAGCTCAGATCAGTGCCTGGTGAGTCATGTTTCTTTTAGACCTGCATTTTCTTTTTGCCCCCCCCCAAAAATAGATGAAGTATTTTAAAGCTCTGTTACTGGGCTTTTTAGGGCTGTCTACACACCTTGTACTCTCAACTCAAGACATACCAGGTTTGTACAAGCTCACCCAACCATCTTCTTCTCTTATTTGCCCCACATTTTGTGCATATCACAAACATCCAATTTCAGGCAAAAGGGGATCTGGCATTGGCACAAATATGTATTTCTGTTGGCAAAATCCCATACAATAGATGTAAGAAGAGGAGGGGGCATGGTTAAAATATACTTCTTCCACTTAACATACATGCTGGAAAAAGCATCAACTATTTCACATGAGTGCATAAATCAGTGTGGGACAAAACTGATCTGGTTAGAGCTACTAGTAAAAGTTACATACTGTATGAAGTGGCCTTTCATCTCAGCAACATTAACAAAAGCATTCTGTGAACTGATGCAAGTTCCCTCCTATTGTCCAGATTTTCGCTGTCCTACTGAAGTAAAAGCTGCACAGTTTTGCTGTTTCACAAGCAGTTCTGGTTGTCCTCTGCAACAGAGGGCACCAACCTCTACTAGTCCCAAGCTGGTCACATTACTTTGTATGGCTTCACTGTACAGATATCAGAAATCACATTTCCACTGCAAAAAATATGCAGAGGTGTATGGAGTTTTCCTTTGAGTCTTTTTCTTTTTTTTTTTTTCTCTTTCTACACTGATGATTGCTATTAAAGAAAAATTGCTTGTGGAGAAAAAAAAAAAACAAATACTTTGGTAGTAGACTTAAAATTAGGATGAAATTAGATGGAAGTCATCCATGCTTTGCTTCACCAAGACTTAACATGGAGTAAGTTAACTTGAGCTAGGTTTTTTCTTGCAAAATTTTGAGGGTGCAAAATAGAAAGAGAAATGAAGCTACAGGGCAAAATGGGGATGAAAAATTCCCAGCCACCACTCAGGCTCATTCCCCTTAGGAAACATGTATTTTACAGTCAAAGGAACGTGACACATCCAAAACTGCCAACAGGAGCATTGTCACAGCAGCACACAGCTAGGCTGCAGAGCTCATATAGAACTGGAGCAAAGAACTAGAATGGGGAGAATGAGTTTCACAGGAAAAAAGAGAGCAAGTTCTTCACTGCTGTATCTAGTCTGGAATAAAAAAAAAAAAAAAATTCTGAAGCCCTGAAAGCAGATCAGTAAGTGATGAAATGTGATGGGAAATGTTGTTTATCCTGACTTGCTTGCATGTGACAACCACTTGCCATATTGTCTTTACCAGAACGTTACCTCTTGCTGCTTAATATCTGTCTTCATGCAAATGCACACAGGCCCTGCAGCTCAGCATGACACTATGGGGAGAGCCCAGGAACACAGCCATGCCCTTTACCATTTGCAAATAGCAAGTGCAGATATGGCCATTACTTGAAGCATTTATTTGGCCAGTGCCACAGAAAATGCCATTATTCTCAGATGAATCATTTCTTTCATTGAAGTTTCTTTTGTACTTTTGAAAATCTTAAATCTGTGTTTTTATGGTCCAGAAGAGACAAAAGAATCCTTAGCAGGCAGAAAAGGATTTTCAGACTCCTTGTCCATCTGTACAGAGACTGAATTTAAAAGGTTAACACCAGTATAGAACACTGTGACACTCAATAACACGTCAAAGTGCTCGGTAAGCACTTGGTAAAAACACTGCATATGTGGTAGAAGGGAACAGAACGTGTCAGTTCACAGGAATATTTCTAAAACTTACAAGTAAAGTATGGAGGTTGCTGCAGTTGTTTAATGGTGTTTACATTTACGTGAGGGCAGAGTAGACTAAAATGGCCTCCAGTTTTTTCCCCTGCATTTATATGAAATACTATGGTTTCTACAAAAAGGTCCTTGAATATTTGAGTAAGCTTTTACTTTAGTGTCTGTCAGTGTGAGTTTGCAAAAGGCACTTCTTTTATCTTCTGGAGAGATTACAGTACAAGCAGGAACAGCAAGAGCTTTGCTGTGCTATCCTGCATTAGGCTCAACTGACACTTAGGAGAAGCATGAGTAGCTATGAATACTTTAGATTACAGACCCTCGGCTGAAGCTAGAATTAAAATTTCCATCTTGTAGTTTTTTTCAGTAAAGGCAGTAGATCAACTTGACATTCGTGGGCTGAGACCACGATGTTCATTTCACAATAGCTGACAAAATATATTTTGCCGAGCTGAAATTTCTTTAAAGATGGAGAAATAAAGCATCACTTCTAAAACCACCTAAACCTCTTTTCTGAAAATTGACTGTGACACTTGGGGAATGTAGTCACACTGAAAAATCAGTACACTCTGAAATTATTTCTGTTATATTGAACATTTAACTCCTGTTTAAGAGACTTTCCAACCATGTGATTTATAATAACATTGATTTAAACTTTTTTTTAAAAAAAAAAAAAAAAAAAAAAGGAAATATAAATGTGAAGAAAAGTTTACGCACTTGTTTTACCTGTATGAGTCCTGGTATGAGTCTTCAGATGATCAGATCTGGAGAACTTTCTCTGACAGGTTTTACACTGGAAGGGCTTCACACCTAAAAAGACAAAAGAAGTCTATTCTTATATCCCAACACCACTTGGAAGGGTGAAAAATCAGCTATTTCTAAATTTTCAAAAGCCTGGGTTTTTTGGTACTGGTTACTGTAACTGCTCCTCCCAGCTTCATGCCTACACATTGCAGAAAGTCATTAATCAGTCTCCCAACCCCTTGTAACCCCCTCTTCCAATGTCTGGGTCTGAAGCACCCTAACAGCACCATCATAAACAACACCCACTTAAATTGTTGGACTAAGATCTTCAAACTTTATTAATTCTGATTCTGGGGCTTGGCACTACATGTAACCCATATGAGCAAATATGATATAAGAAGAATAGAGGTACATAGGTTTATTTTTATACAGTTCTAACAGCCTTAACTGACGACACTTCTACTACTAACTTTACACACCACACATAAGTCTTGGGGACCACTTAACACAGATGCTCTAGCACACAGTTGCTAAAAATGTATAATCCTAATAGAGTACTTTTACCACCAGCTTTCAGAGACACTTCCTACATCTCTCAATAACGCCATTTAAGTTGGACAGAATATCTTTAGCAAAAAAGGCAGTAAGCAGAAATCCACCACAGAACAGTGAGTAAACCAATTCTCAGGCCAGTACTTGAAAGACAGGAGATCCAAATGCAATTTCTTGCTGTGACTCAGTCACAAAATACTCTGAAGCCCTTTCTCATCTCCAATGCAGAGTGGCCTCCTGGTTCTGCTCCTAGCCAGGAGGATAGAGCCATCACCATCTCCTCTTCTGTGACTGTCAGAAGAGCAGTTGTCTCCCCTGTCAATCTAATCTAGACCTCCAAGAACTCCTGAAATGGGCTCTCTCGACTTTTTGCAAAAAAAAAAAAAAACCAAACTTCTTGAATTTGGGTGGAACTCACAAATAGTTTTGTCAGTCTCAGAATATTTCACCCAGTAAATGACTCACTAGAGAAAGAGAAACAAGCATTCATGACTGCTGCTGCTCTCTCTACCTGTGAACTACTATGCACTTTCCAGGCTGTCTGTGCAGTCTAGCCAGCCAGATCTTTCACATCTCTCTCCTTCCTGCTCTTAGAATCCTTCTTTACTTGGCAGAATTCAATAAAGACTCAAATCCAAGCTTAAGTGTTTTGCTGAATTAGGGTCTTAAGCGTTATAGCTACTGTGGCTTTTGCTTCTCCACTTCTGCTTTCCACATATAATGCACACTGATTCCACCAGCCTTTCAGCAGCATTTGCCCATTAGCATTGCCCTAGAAACATCAGTGTTTATCAGTTAATCAGTGGCAACTTTTTCTTGCAGAACTGTTCATTTTTTTAAAATAATATATTCTCTATATTGGGAATATAGTATAGAGCAAACAATTTCATTAAGAAAGCTGTTTCTGAAAGGTGGCAGCATGATTAAAGTCTCACCTATGCAACCACAGTAGTGCTGAAATACCAACAAAAAATCAGCTGCAGTTCTCTCGTAGAGCTAACTTCAAGAATAGAGCACTAAAAGTATTGTGTGTGAGCAGACACAATATCAGAAAAATAGAAGTTTAGAAGGGTAATTTTTGAATCACAATTCACATAGAAAGATGAACTCTAATCAGCAGAGATGTTATCAACAAACCTGTGTGTCGTCTTTGGTGTCGTTTGAGTTGGTCTGAACGAGAAAATCTCCGTTCACAGTCCTTAAAATCACACTGATAAGGTTTTTCACCTGCAAAGGACAAAAAGTTTATCAGAAAATATGGCTAAATGAGGGAACATGTCAACTAGAATCAGAAGGTAAAACTGTTAGGACTGTATAAAAAGAAAAGACTTCTCTCCTGTCTAGAGCTGTCTACTGGTACATCAGCACTTATTTCCTATAAAACCTTTCAAGTGTGTTGGAATCCATGAGGAAAGGCTTGCATGATTCTACTGGAGAGACACTGATACCAAACCTGCTCAATCTAAAAGAACAGCCCATTAAAGCTACCAAAAAAAAATGAGGTTGCATGATTTTTGTTTTTAATTGTTTTCTGCTGGAAAAGAAATCTCTTAGTTTATATTTCAAAAATAAACCGAAAACCAACATTAATCCCTTTCCACTTGTTTCAGAAATACATAATTTATAAAAGAATACAACTTGTGATTTGCTCTAAATTGGTTTTGAAGAAAAAATGAAACCAATGACATCCACATAGTTGGTAAATTTAACAATACTAGATGGATCAAAAGAAAATTAAGAGCAAAATTCAACCACAGAAAAATACATTCTTCCACAAAAGACAAATTATGTTTCTTCCACAAAGCACTGTTAAACAGAATCTCTCCTGTATCTCTCGTGTAGCTGCCCTCCTCTCACAGGCAAGCTTAAGAATGATGGCAAAGCCTCACGTAAGCAGACTCTTCCTCCACCTCCCATACAGTTCAGCAGAGATCCTCAGGATGGCTATTCTCTGGGATGGAAAGTGAAATGCAAACTTGTACAAAAAAATGAAATCCCTCCAAGCTATCTTCTCAAACAAATAGGGGTTTTCAATGCAAAGGACTTCACCAGCCATACAAACATGGAAAAAGAAATGCCAGTTATCAAGGAGCTCAAGGAAAGAGGAGAATACTGCTGGCATGTTGCCAGAGTTAGTGGAATTTGGCCAGCAGAAAATAACCTAATTTTTATGCTTTTACAGAAGCTGTAAGATCCTTCAGATCTGACTCTTACCTACAGATCTTACTCTCAGGCCCCTTTGCACAACTCTGGAAAGCTGCAAGAGCCTCAGATATAATTACATTCACACCTATGAAATCTATGTAAAGTGCCACAGCCCTGAGCAAAGGCCCCAGCACAAGAAGTAATTAAACATCTCTCACTGCAAAGCTGGCAGAATCCTGGGCTTTAACTGGAAGGTACAGACGAGACCAGCTGGGACCCACTTTGTCTACAATGCAAAGCTGAGATATAAAACAAAGGTCCAGCAGAAAGGACCTAAAGAAAAAGATCAGCTGAAATGTGCACTGGGTTTAATTTCTCTGGGTCTATTTTTAAACACTTACCACTTTCATAAAACTTAATTGCAAGAATCTTCAATTCTCTTTTTATTAAGATGAGGAAAAGGTATATTGATGAGGAAAAGGTGTATCTCAGGGTACCAGTGCAAACTGGTTTAGCTTAAAGCCTTCCAATCTAGTTGACACAGTATAAGTAGCATACTAAGGAGAACATTTCAAATTCATACCAGTGTAGCCAAGATCCAAATTTTACAAAAGCAACTAAATCTGCAAGAACAGGCTAACTTCCTGTGGCAGTCACCCAAAGGAGTTTACTGATTCTCCAGCCTAGGTGTGGACAATTTCCATGTCTGCTGTGCTTAATTTATTAGCATAAGGGATTAAAGTTGCCACAGGTGTTTGAAATAGTTCCCTACACTTTGACCACAAGGACTCCCTGGGGGGTGCCTGCTTTTCAGAAACCACTTACTTCCAAGGAATTCAGCCCTTTGGCAGATTTAAGAGGGGGAATGTCAGCAGAGCAGAATGCAGTGACAGGATGATTGTCTGCTAATTGCAATATAAATGCAGAAGACAGTTAAGGAGGTACTTGAATAAAACTGTATAGTGGGTCTGATGGAATGACCATGAAAGTATTTCTTTAAATACTTCAAAATACAATCTTGATTAAATTAACACCAAATTTAGTCAATGCATGTACTAAAGGAATTAAACCAAGCTGCTTACACAGAGATATACTGACACTGCATAGAAAACTAAAATAAGCAAGCAAACAAAAAGAGGCACAATATTTTGACAGGAATCCTAATTTCCCTTTCCTTCTACATCTTCCATGACAGCTAGTGCCAAACAAAATGCCTGCAAAAGCCAACTGTCACATACCTGTTAACTCCCACCAGTTTCATCAGAAGAGGACAGAAACGTTCCAGATTCAAAAAGGTCTGTTAGCACCTCATTAAATCACTATACCAAGAAGGGTTAGAGCAGTGTCTAGTTTCCTCAAACATATTAGAGCTTCTCCAATAATAGGCTAAAGTTTCTCAATGTATGAGCTATAATATACCAAAATGCTGTCACCTTCCTATGTGACTATATGCAATTTCAAAACACAACAGGAGGTGGAGTTTCACCTGTCCTTGCCTGAGATTTGGAGACCTCCATGATTATTTACATTTCATTACTGAAAGAGAGCACACAAAAGAAAGACTAAACTTAGTGCATGATAGTATAGTGAAGATGAGAGAGGATAGAGGGAATACCACTTCTTTATTATTTAGGAATAAATTCACAAAAAATAAATCTCAACAATCAGAGAACAAGTGTGATTCAGCCTTGCACACACCACATTAGATGCATCTAATAAAATAAACCCATTCACTTAAAAACAACTAGAGGGAGCGTGCACATTTCCTCTGGAGAAAATTAACTCAGCCACATGCATGGGAAACCAGAAATTCCTATTGCTGTAGCAGTTGCACAAAATATTCATCACCATTGCACTTAATGAAGGATTGCTGCAGGAGCAAAAGGCAATTTAATGTTCTTTAATGAAGATTCTTTCTATTGATTTGTCCAGCTCAGGCACAATTACACCCATTTATCCATTTCTCAGTCATCTCTGTATAGAGGACACAGCTCTGTCTTTCAAAGTGTTGTAATGATGAGCTGTGCTAATGACTGCAAGGCATTTAGCAACATGGTGGCACATGCCATAGTAACAGGATATTTGCTTTTAGCAGAGCCAAGGAATCACTGCTAGGTGATTAGCATTAAAATCATTATTACATGGCATTAGTTAAATCTGATACAGCCTCAGAAATTTATCACCAAGAACTTAGTTCCCTAGAAGGAACGGGACAACCTTTCTGATTTACAGATTCTCATACTTCTTTGTACAATCTCACCCCTGCAACTGACTGTATCTATATACCCCCAGCAGGAAGAGTATATTTTCCCTGCAAAGATACTCAGCTTTTTGTTAGGATAAATCTAGTTTTTCCAATGTGTGGCACTGAACCCAAAAGGTGTCTGGCAAGAATGCTGATATTACCACCACAAATGAAATTTATGGAGGTCTAGACATCAACTTGTTTCTGCAAACAAGCCTCTGAAGTCTGCCACAGGATGACAGCTCACATTAACTGTTATACTGTTGAAAAGTTATATGTATTTCTGCATTTCCTCTCAGAGGTCTGTCTACTGCAGCAAAATACACCAAGATAAGAAAAAAGCTTTTTTGGCTGTACGTGTTTCAATAAAGGCATTGTTAATAATGGATAAGCAGTCTTGGAGGGTACAAAATGTCAACATACTTTCAGCTAAGATTATGTTGAAACATTAGCAAAAACTGATTACAGAATCTATTTTTGTGTTTCAGGGCCCTGCTCAATTTTGCAGTACTGCAACCAGTGAAGAATGGAAGATCTGATGAGCTAGACCTCGGTAAGTATCTGTTACAGAAATAAAAAAAGATAATCAAGAGACAGCATTATTCTGCAAAGATACTACCTGTTGGTTTAATATTAGATATTTGTAACTGCTTGTTTTCAAATCACATTTTGATAAATTTAAAAGTTGACCTATCACTACAGTAAGAAAGGTGGAAGAACTTCAAACCTATGAGTGAATCCTGAACTACCTTACAAGAGGAATAATAAAATTTCATGTTGGCTGTAGAGAGATATGACAAATGCAATAACAGTTTCCTTCACTAGAGCTGATATCTGACAGAATTCCTGATTTTATACTTGCTTGTCAGGATTATACCCCATCAAAACATTGAAGCAGAAGAAGAGAATATTAGTAAGAATATTACTTTTTTTAGTAAGAATATTAGGTTATGTTTTACAGTTACTTTCTGTCTATATGCTGATTTCACCAGGCCAAATTTCTGTATCTAGTAGAAACAGATTTGCATTACAACAGTTAGTTTGACTGCCTAGGACTCATGAAGAGTATGGGACTTAAAAAAAGACCAAGTCCAGACTCTCCACCACACCAAGAAAATAGATTAACTCAGAAGTATTTGTAGACTATCCAATACTAGACAGCAGAGTTCATCAAGCACTCCTGAAAACTAGGACTAACAGACAACAGGAGACAAGAAATGAAGAGCATCATGTTTAAATCTGTACAGCAGCTGGGAATTTGGTAAGTAACATTTCCAGACAATAAACATAGGCAATGACTAGTACCCATACAACAGGCTGAGGACAAAAACCTTCCAGCCTGATAAAAAGAACACCCTTCAGACCCTAAAGCTGAATGCATCACCAAAGCAGTTTCCCCAAGTAACACTCACACACTTGGTTCCTCTCTTCAGCAACAACCAATGTGAGAAACTTACATGGTCTTCTCAAGAGCAGCATTTGTACCAGCAAAAACAAATTTTTTGAATCAAGTTGGCCACCTACAGAAAGTAGGTGCAAAAGGTTTGCAGAAGTTTGAGAAATAATGTTTTGGTTTCACCATAGTAAAATATAGTGACAGAAAATATGGGCCCACCTGAAGAGGTGTTTGGAGGGGAAAAAAACCCACCATTTTTCTTCTACCCTGTTCCATTATCACATAAACCAAAGTAGAAGGAAGGGGCATTTATGACCACAAAGGCAGTGACAAAAGTTTCTCTATGGGATGCTAGATGGCCAAAATTCTCTCCCCGTTGTCTTCTGGGGCTTTTGTGGCTCTATCCACCTAAATTGTATGTCATATAACACTGAAAATCTTCACCAGTTAAGGAAAACAAAAAAGATATAAGCTGAAGTCTTGTGATGCATCCAGAAATAATATTGTGAAAGCCAAGCAACTAAGTGGAATAAAATACAGGACCAGAACAAAGAAATTATAACCATTAAAATACAGAGTAAATCACATTAGGAATGAAATAAATAGATTACATGAAAAATTCAGAACTGTTTAGGCACACTTAAGATAAACACTGCAGTTAATGGACCCCAAAAGAGCTCAAAACTTTCTTCCAATTTATTAACAGAAATAGAATAGCATGTCTCTACACTTTCAGCTCTAAAGATTAAATTCCAGTTACACTGTAAATTATTTGACTGTGAAGATGTCTATCAGGATATTTTGCAACTTGCCTATTCAGAAATTAAAAATGGTTTATAACATTTATTTCTCAACTATGAGTATTTTACACAATTAACCAATGTCACCACATGGTTTTGAAAAGAAAAGGTTTCCAAGTGTATTTATGAAATGTTAGGTGATCTGCTAAGTCACAAGAGTATGGACTCCCTTCCTGTTGTCTGTCTCATCCCTTTGACCTTGCATCATATTAATGGCTAACTGAGCATTCATATTTACAGATTTTATACACAGATTCTAAATTAGCACAGGAAGAACTGTCTAAACAAAAATATGATAGGCAACCAAAAAAATGCAGAAGGAGCATAACGTAAATGCAGAAGGTATATCATAGCATTTCCAACAGCATAAATCTCCCAACAGGAGAAATAATTCTGATCACTCTTTGGCAAGGTGCAGTAGGGCATTTAATACCCACATTTTGAGATGTAACTTTTATTGCCTGAACTCAGAGCGAATCCAGATCTTAGCCACAAATTACTGGCTTCAGGCTCAATTCTTCACAGAAAGATCCCACAGCAAGGAAGCTCATTTGCCTATCCCTGACTCCACTCCCAGCCAGAAAAGTCTTACACAGAAGGACAGCAGGATACTAAATGCCTAGGATACACCAGTAGATAAACTTCTTAGTAGCTATACAAGGGGGGAAAAATTTAAAAAAAAAAAAAAAAAAAGGAAAAAAAAGAAGACAATTCACAGCTCTGAACGATGCTCTGTAAGAGTAAGAGAGGGAGGTGATATACTTGCTGTCAGTGCTGCTCTGTGTTTCTTTTCACAAGATTTAATGAATCTTCTGCACCCACAGGAGGGATTGCCCCGATGGCAGAGGACACACATACTCATCTCACAGATTTTCACTGCCCCCAACCTGGCCGATCATTTCCTGCACCTTATGCTCTTTTAAAATTCCCCTACCCACTTTGCTGCCCAGTGCTGTCGTGTGATTTATACCAATCCATGCTGAGACTTACCAGTGTGCTTTCTGCTGTGCATCTGTAAATGGGACAACTTAAAGTATCTCTTGTTGCAGCCAGGGTAGGCACACATGAAGGGACGTTTCTCGTTTGTCTCACTTGCTGATCGGACAATAGTGGGAGCTACTCCGGGCACCCGCCGCACATCCTGCAATGACAGAGCTGCTGGTGCAATCTGCATGTTCTCAAGCTTTTAATTAACATATTCAAAGACAAACAACCAAAGGCACATCTCCAGACAAAGAGATACTTAAATATATTATTATACTGCAAGTGGGCAATTTTATTTTATTCTACATTAATGAAGTACTATCTTAGTACACCTTAGCCTGTTCTTTGCGGTGTATTAATATCATTTGAATGTGAAATACAGTGACATCTAATTATTAAATTATCTCACCAGTATTAATATGCAAGATTAAATGGGCTGCATTCTGACCTCATGTATAATCACACACTCCCAGAAGAACACACATTGGTATACAAAATAGTTTGAAGCTTCTACCAATGCAAGCGATAACAGGCTGAGCCAGAGTAACATTCTCTCTTTCTTTCAAATGTTCACATGAAGGTAAAGGACAGGGAAATGAATGTATTGGGTTAATTCAAACTGGTAAAAAACAACCAAACACAAAATACTGTCTAGGTGGAGCTGGTGAATAGTTCAGCCTTTATGCATTTTGGCCACTGTTACAATGCCCCATCAAAGATGATCTTCTCCTTCTGGGATAATTAACTTCCTTAAACAATGTCAACAGCTTACTTTTATTCACTCAACCAAATATGGCTCACAAGCCTGTTTCTGAGAACTTGCCACTGAATAGTGACTTGTTAAACTCCACAGGAAAGGAAAAGAAAAAAAGATGCTATCTAAAAACACTGATGTATGAACACAGAGCAATACAGAACAGACAAATATTATGTAATGACTTTGCCATCAGTCTCAGGCAGGTATGCCTTTTACAGTGGCATTTATTGATGATATGACTGTTTCAGAAAGGGAGGAAATTAACTCCCATGAATGTTAGGTTACTCCCAAATGTTCACTAATTACTTAGTCATTAGGAAAGAGCCACTTACTACATTTTAAGGAAGCACATTTGAAATAGTAAAGTTTCAGAAATCTGTAAAAGCAAAATATCATCTTTCTCATATATAGTTATTAGACATAGTCCACTGTAAGCACAGAAGCTTCACGTAGCCAAAGTGGTTGGAGCTAAAAGTTGGAAACTGGATCATATATTTTGAGCCTAAGAAGCTGTTAAAGAATATTGCATTGCAGATATACTTTAGAAGAAGAAATAAACAACTTAAAGTGACCATGTCAGAAAAAAATTTTTTATTATGAAGCCTTCAATGGCTTCAGTAAATTCAGGACACTTACATAAAGCACTTCTTGATAACACAGGGGAATGGCAAATCAAAGATGAATTTATAAATACCTGTAGCAAACACTACAAACAGGCAGCAGTTTTACTTCCCTATGAAGAATGCTCTGCAATACTCACTTGTATGCCTCTAAAAACTCCATGGGTGTGTATTCTGTATTGGGCCCCACAGCTGTATAACATGGGAGCACTGTGGTTCTCATTTTCATATCCTGTTGTATGGCTGTAAATAAAGATGGGAATAATTGAAAAAATGAAATATTTTTCAGTACCCAACTCCACGTGTGAGGTTTCATTTCTTAAGTCAGTGATAACACATGCAGAGTTCCCTTTTATAGCCAGGACATCCAAGTTCCTAGGAAATTCACCAGAGGAAGCCTGCTCTGCCTTTGGATGGATCTGCTCGTGCTGGCACAATGCATTGACTCCATACATACATTTGTTAGTACCCATTAGGACAGTCCAGGGGGAAAAAAAAAAAATTCTCAGGATTTGAACTCTGATGTATTTTCACAACAAGTTTAGGTAAGAGGAAAAAATCCACATAGCAGCATGACTGTGTCATGTGCACATGTACACGTTATTTATCAGCTAAATGTGGGGCTGGCTATTGCTAATATCTTTTGGAATGAGCAAAATGCCTCAAGTTTCACATTAAGTGCAGTGGATTTTTGTCAGCACCTCATGACTCAGATATTACCAGATAGTACCAAGAAAGTGATGACATTTATAAGAATAGCAGTCATGTACTCATAAACAGAGATTACAAATCAGTGTCCAAACTATTTATCCCACACATCAGATTGCAGAATACACTACAAATTAACCCTTTATAAAAATAAAATAAAAAACCCAAGGAAGCCTATCCCTACTAGGTATAAATGTTCAAGATTCCTCATGCAGCATTGTCCCAATAATTTTAAAAATTGGTATCTTTTTGTTGTCTTTTGAGGGTGTCACAACTATATGTTTATCCAGTTATGTTCTTCACACTATGCAAAACTTCTAATTATATCCAGAATTTTAGGACCATTGCTGCATTTGCAACCTTCTTAATGTCAAACTTCTGTAAATATTTTTTTTTTTTTACATGAGTATGTTACAGCAGTGTGTACATTGCCACATGTATTTATATACATTGGTAAGTGTTTATGCATGTTTTGCACTGCACTAGAAATTAGAAAGCTCAGGACAAAGCCCAAGGGCACCGAGCTAGGGACAAAGATGGATACCTAGGATGTTATCCCATTCTGCCAAATGCTTGCAATAGCAATTTGAAGGAGTCCCTAAGGCCCAGGATCTCATTTCAATGGTTCTTCCTTTTTCTTCACTCAAAGTTCATGAGCAGAGTAGAATTACAAGGAAGTTTTAAACCTCTTAAGTGATTTGCAGAACAGCCAGTGGAACTGGAATGTGGGAGATGTCTGAAGAGTTTGTGAGCCTCACTAACCAGGAGGGGATCAGTGCTTGTGAACAGCTCTCACTGCAGCTGTGCCTCCCATCCCACAATATTTGTCCCCACAGCAGCTTGCAGGCTGCCACCTGGCAGATGTGTTACTTTAGATCAAGTCCTTTGCTACTTAAAATACTAGATTAGAATCCTGGCTCCACCTGGCTGTTCAAACCAAATGTTATACTATCTAGGTTTGTATGCTCTGTTTATTTTGATTTTAACAGGGAAACAGGTGGCCACAATGAAATAATTGATAGCGTGGTGGCAACAAAAGTATCCCTGACTTGTAGTATTATCTGTAATAAAAGAAAAAGTAAGATGCCACTGTCTTCTGACTTAAATGAATTAAACTCTTCTCTAGATATGTACCAGCTAAATAGGATCTCCTCTCTGCTCAGTACTTTTGTTCCTTAATAAAAAAAAAAAAAAAAAAAAAAAAATCACTATTTGCTTAATTCACCTTCCCCACTAGCATCAAATTTTCCTCTCTAGTGAAAGGCAGCAAGTCCACAGATGTTGGGGAAAAGGAGGGGAAAAAAAAGAAGAAAAACAAAAGAAGAAAAACAAAAGAAGAAAAACAAAAGGGAAAAAAAAAAAAAAAAAGTTGAAAAGCAGCCACTCCATGGTGATTTCCATGTTAATCACAAACAGTGAATTTTAAAACAGAAATTAAATTAGAAATACCATTCTAAGGAGGATGTTCTGCAGCAGAAGCTGCTACAGATCTGAAAGACAGCAAATAAAGGATAAATACCAACTTCAGCATTAGTCACCCTGAGTAACCCTGCAACCTCTCATTCACACCTGTGGCAGCAACCTTAGACACTACAATGAGAGACACAAAGTTAGATAAGTATTCCCAGGACAAAAACTTTAGAAGGAGGAACAGGAATACACAGTAAAAGTTTATTCCATAACACACAGCCTCACTTTCCCTCCAAATTCACATGGTTTTCATCTTTCAGTGATAATTGTTTTTCAAAAGACAAGTCAGTTCTGTAGTAATTCCTCCCAGGAATAAGCAGCAGAACAAAGGCCCTGTCTATGCCCTAAAGAATGGTTCTGTGAATGGGAGGTACCCTCCAGATGATCTCCATCTACAGTTTTATTGCCCAGTTGGGAAGGTTTCCTCAACATTCAGCCTTTTTCATATTTCCTTCCATTACTTCTAGTTATACTTCATTAAAACTGTACATACAACTGCAAAGCCTTGAAGATTAAAACCTATTTTCTGAACCTCTTGACCCACAATATGCTAAGTAATGAATAGCCATCTACTTAACCATCTCCCTAGGAGAGAAGCTTTAATAAGCAGGAACTCCAGTTCCCATTTTACATTGGGCACAGTTCCATCAACATTCACTGGTACTCAGCGTGGTCATATGGATGTTGACAGCAAAATGGATCACGTGAGACTTCTTGGTTAAAATGCTATTTATTCACTGTGAAGTACTATGGAATAATCTGACCTTCAGGGAGATGGGAATCAACAGGTGAATGTTCTTTCCAGTCAGTGGAGAAACTGGAACACTGAAGGAGGAGTTGTCACAAATTGTTGCTACACCTCTGTTCTCTGAACTTCAACTTTCACTCTGCAGCAATTTTAACTGCACTGTGAAATCCCTTTTTTTTTTTCCTCCCAGCCTCCTTATTCAATGCATCCATGATGTATGCCACAAAAAGTCTAGCACAGTTGGCTTTATATACTAAAATAAAAGCCCTAATAGAAGAATCAATATAAATCTCCTAAATACATTATTGAAACTCAAACACCTGCTTTACTGCATGCAGGAGATAACGATCAGCTGCAATCTCACATACATGAGCAATATAAATGAACAGTGATAATCCAAGGTAGGCAAACACTAATAGCTGGGGTGAGACAGGCTGCTGGGAGCAGCCCCACATGTTCTCTCCCAACAGGACGGGCTGCTCAGGCAACACCACAGCAGCCTGGAGAAATGCCAGAGGAGCTGCTCACTGCCCGGCTGCAAGTGCACACAGAGCAGGGCTGAGGGCACGGCCAAAGCTCCTACACCGTGTCTGCCCCTGCTCCAGGGGATGAACAGCCCCCAGGAGAAATTCAGCTAAAGCCCAGAGTATTATCAAGGGATGAATAGTTGAATTAACCAAAGAAGAAAAAAGATTAAAAATCCCAGTAAGGCCCAGAGTTATAGTTAGGAGATCCACTAGACTGATGCCTCCCCAAGTGCTAAAGGGATGCACAACTAAGCAAGGCCAGATGCAGCCACAGTGGCCTGCCAGGATCTAACAAATATTTTTGTTTGATTAAGGACTGAAGGATTTGGCCTCACAGCCTAGTTCTGCCTTTACTTATAATTATACAAGTCCTTAACTTCAATGGGAACTGCACAAAAGCAGAAGTGGACTATAAATATTTAGAATTTGAATCAGCTAGTGAAAAAAGGACCCAGTATATTTTGTTCTCTGGTTCTAGGCAGCCAGAAACAGACCTGGAAACATAGCCATAAAACTCTAGATAACTGAGAAACAAAGACTGATACTTATGCAACACAAAATGCTAAGCAAGCTCTACGTGGTGTATTTAGAAGTGCTTGCATTTGCCATTAGCCCAGCAAATCCTTAACACTCGGAGTAGCTCTTTTAAAATGATTAATCTCAAAGTTGTACAGATTGTACAAAGATTAATAAAAATGAAGGTTTTACAGATGAGAATGTGTGATGAAAAACAGAGCAGCTTTTGAGAGTTGTATCAATCTAAGTGGTTATAAAAAAAACTCATAAAAGATGACATTCTAAGCTGAATATTTTAAAAAATAATCAAGCTGCAATTTCTCTCACACACCATTTTCACTTTGTTAAACCAAATTGTCTGCCTTATGTATAAAGCAGTTACAATTTAATCTGAAGAGTTGAGCTTTTTATTATTATTTTATAAATCAAAAAAAAAAAAGAACCTTGAGGGCATACTGAGGAGAGTTAGAAAATTTCAGATGAAATGTGAATACACATTGATTCATGAGATTCAGACTTGGAAGAATAAAAAAAGCCAGAAAGCAAGATTACATAAAACAGGCACCACATTAAGCTTCAATTTAATTGTGTTTCAATGCAGGAACAGGAATTTTAGAGTTTAGAAACAGAGCCAAAAATGAGGCAAAGTGAGGGTGTGGGCTAGTCCCATTGATAACAGAACATAAAGGAAGAGAAGTAGAGTTAATTCCCTCTGCTAAAATATTTACCATCCTAGCACCCTGGGAAAAATGTGTATAGAGACAGCAAAAAGATTCTGATTAGTTATATAAAAGATCATGTTTCTGCCTGTTTTTTGTCTAATACTATTACGGAGGGTGGAGTATAAAGCTGCATTTTTATCTGTACGTTCCAAGACAAAGGAATATTTTAAAATGTGATTTTACAAATTACAGCCCTTCTGCTATCTTCAATGAGAAAACCAACTGGTTGATGAAAGGAAGGCAGTGGATTTTTAGGGGACCCTAGTCTCTCTGACCTGAGTAGAATCAGGATTTCACCCAACACCCTTCAAAATGTGACCCTCAGCTCTCAGTGAGAAAAGGGAAATTCTGTATCAGATACAACAGTCCATTGTCAATTTCAAATTCACAATGATTGCAGAACTGAACCCAAGTAGGAAATTTTGTCCCTCCAAATTTTAGTAGTAACACAATCAGAGTTAAACAGAAAAACCTTTACAGTTCAGTCCTAGATAAAATAAGTTTACAGTCTTATTTCAGGTGTAGTTATAATAGTGTTCTACAAAGATCACACCTAATATTCCTTCCAGTGACCATTAGCAAACAACAAAACAAAAACATACAAATGCCTGTGGAACATGGTGACAATTTAATAGTCAAGCAAAACCAAACTGAAAAAAAAAAAAAAAAAAACACAAACCCAGACACAAATGTTGTCTGGTTACATACTCTATTCTAGATGACTTTTGGAAATACAGCTCAAAATTTTTTACTTGAGCAGCTGAAGTATGCTGTAAGGCAGCAAACTATGCTATATTTCTGTTGCATCTTGCTGTTTGTGTGACTAAACTTCTTGTCTACCACAGCATATCATTTCTGATTGGTATAAATTATTTCCATGTCAGAACTCATGAAAATATAATGAAGGGAGTTCTGGTCATGAAGTCTGCCTCTATAACACGACTAGGAAGGGAAGCAGTATTTCCCACATTTGACAAATAAGAACACAACACAAAAATATTAAGTACAGAAACTGAGGGGAAAGGTGTCCACTGCTGTAGGACATCCATTTGGAGATTCTGGAACCTGAGTTCTCGGGGTAATAAGCAAGGACCCATTGGCTTTCCTGCAACACCGTATCTGCTCCAAACAAAATACCACAAAATTATGAACAATCCACCAGCAAAGAGTCTGCAGAGATAAAATGCAGTCCCACAGTGATGTTCACTTCCTTGACCATAAAGTTTTCCTTTCAGATGCTTGAAGCTGCCAGTTTGTGCAACAGCTCCTGCAGACAACAAGCTACCTGTGCTTCTTGTCAACCCAAAGTTCAGAAGGTGTCCCGGGGCAAAGAGGCAACACAGAATCAACACAGTAGCTCACAAGTAACAAAATGTGGACTGTTCCTCCCTCATGGGAGTTACAAGCACAAACTGAGGTCAGCCTTTGACACTGAGAACCTAAGTGAAGATCTACAATACAGATTCAAGTAACTTGGACCATACCGGTTGTTTAGCAGTGGGTTGTTTTCTTCTGCAGAGACAACTCCTTGCAGAGGGAAGCTTTTTTTTTTTTTGGCCCACCAGACTTCCTTTTAGTTTGCCAGCAAGTAGAAGCATCTAGAACTCAGTTTTTATGGCACACTCCACGTTTTGCAGTAATCTGGCTTGCAGCCCTGTTTATCTGCTTCCCGATTTAACCTCCTTCCCCCTGCCAGTCTATCATGTTGTTGTACTCTGACAGAAGACATCTGTGTTCATCTTCCCTGTCTCTTCATCACATAGCAACGCCTGTCCAGGCACTCTATTCCATACCTTTTACTGCCCACCTCTGCTTGACACTCAAGTCATGCCTTCTGCAGTTCACTAATGCTTACACCTCCTGAAAGGACTCAAAGTCTAAAACCCAATGAGATGAAGAAACTTCTTGCCCTCAGTTCCAGTATCTTATGTTAAAATGTCCAGGGAGGACAAAAGTCGAGAAAAAAAATCTTCTAGGACCTTCTAAGGCTGAAGCTGGCTCTGAGCAGTTGAGATCAGTGGATAGGTTTGCTGCCAGGCTCTTGCTTCTGATCACACAGGAACAGGACTGTTCATAGGCTTGCAACTTAAAGGGAATGATTTTCACAGCAACTGAAAAGGACACAGCTTTGGCTATCTGACAGTATTCCTTGCCAAATTTCAAGCTTTTAATCTGAAGTGAGGAGATTCTGGAGCTGACCAGTCAAATATTGGCAAGAATGTAAACAGCCCAAACTAGAATGCTCTCAGATAAACCACTAGATAGTTTAAGCATAGAAACTAACCAGTTCGGTGCTGACTTTACCTGAAAGGCACAGCAACAGGTTCATTTCAGTACATTAAACATGTGCTAAACATGAACCCAGGCTCCAGGCTACTGAACTGGTTTATTTTTAAGTACAAAGTGTATGAGCAGAATGCTTTATATAAGTGTAGAGTTCTCCAACTATTTGCAGGAATTGCTGATAGTGTTTTGTTACTACTTATAATGTGCAAAAGTCTTGTAAATGCCAGGAAGTGCTGGGGAGAACTCAAGGCAAGGAGCTAAACAAGGACTGTCATCGTTGGACAGAATCTAGAAGCTCTATATTTCAACAGAGAGATTGATTCCAAAATTCTTAAATTACAACTACAAGATTGAGAAAGGCATCTGAAATACTAAATGTCTGGGAATCACTTATGAACAGTTCATACATTTTGAAGATGTAAATCTTGGGAAGAATACCTTATGTTCATGGCAACTGAGACTGGAGGTACTGTGTATTGTAACTCTCAGCCAGAAAAGACAGATAACTCTTTTGGCTCGTATTACTAGTGATGAGGCTATGTCTAGCACTGATTTTCCACAGATTCTACAATCTTGGCCTATACCAAAACTTTCAGCTTCATTTTACCATAGATCATTCATCTTGATTTCTTTTCCCCCCTTTCATGCATCCTAGGTCACATACTTTACAGTGCTAACAGTCTGACTCCTGGACAAGTAAGAGGCCATTTATTTTGTTCAGTACTCCTTTAATATTTCTATTGTCTTTTTTCTTTTTTTTTTTTTTTTTTTTTTTTTTTTTTTTTTTTTTTAACTGAGTTCCCCAAAGAATAACCTCTTCCTTGTTTTAATAGCTTGGACCTCAGTCAAGGTTGATGTGTTTCTTCATTTTGCAGGATATTTTCTTCAGAAGAGACAAAACAGTGTCTAATATTGCAATGACTGATCTTTAAAGAGTGCGGTTTAAAGAGGAAATCAAAAACACTTATTAAAATAAAAGTAGGAAATAACCTTTAAAAAGGAGATCAGCATCAAAGACACTGAGCTGTACACAACTGTAGGATTTGGGGTTCTTCTAAACCAAAAGAGTTCCTTGACAGATCTCTGTAGGCTCAGTTCACTGGGTCATTTTGATTTGGTTTACTGTGCCACTGCCTTCTCCCTGTGAATGACCCCCTCGTGAATGAGCTAGAACCAGGCCCATAATAATTTTTTTCTTTCTCATGCTACAGCACTGATAAAATGTCCACCTGGAACAGGATTTTCGCATTTATGGACAACTATACGAAAGCAAAGATCTCTGTTGTTTTTTGTAGAATTCTCCTGTTGAACACACACTTAAGACACTGAGAACATCTCAGAGCAAGCTGGTGATACCCACCTTCAGCAAAGGAGGTTTTGTAGCCTATTGTCTGCTGTACCATGAGAGATAGAAGACTCTCTATTCTGACAGTAGATGGAGATTATCTCCTATCTCTCACCAGAGGATGTAAGCTTCGTTTTTCTCTTGGCTAGGATGCAAAGGTGGGTCTCCTGGTCATGGCAGTGATCGTAGCTAAGCACTAACAGTGCTCCAACCCAGAGGGTCTCAACCCCACCTCAAGCTCCCTCCCCTGGGTGCTTTGGAAGACAAGGAAACCCGAGGCGCCGGGCAGAGGCTGCTGAGCGGCCCCGGCACCGCCACCGCCAACTTCGCGCCTCCTGTCTCACTCTTCTCCCCTTCCATAAGGCCCGGCGGGAGTGATGTCGGGGTAGGACGGGGCGGGCGGGGCCCCGAGCGCTGCCCCCTCAGCGGCCGCCACCCCGGCGGGGCCCCGCGGCGCCTCGGGGCCTTCCTGCCCGCCCAGCCGCAGGAAGCCCCGCGGGGGAGGCGGGCCGGAGCCGGAGCCGGAGCCTCTTCCCGGCAGGTGGGAGGGCGACAATGGCCGGGAGGAAGGAAGCCGGGAGGCGGCAGGGCCGGGACACAGGACGCAGAGCCTGGCGAAGGGAGGGAAAGGGAAGAGGGATGGTAGGAAAAGGGCGACGACTCGAGGAGGAGAGCGAGGAAGGGGCCGCAGCTGCCCCGCCCGGGAACGGCACCGGCAGCGGCCCTGCCCGGGGATCCCCCCGATTGCCGTGGCTGGCGGGGAGCCCCGGGAGCAGCGCAGGGTAGCCCAGAGCTTTGGATTGTAACACCGTCTGCTTCGCTTAGTGAGCCGGGACCCGCCAGCAGGCTGACACCGAGCTGAGGTTGTCACAAGTGTGGGTAACATCGCCCTGAGCTCCAGCCAGACCAGGAGCCGCTCCAGGAACTCCTCGGTATTTTTTTCGTGCTAGTGACAGCATTCGAGTAGTAAAATACAAGTTAAAGGGAGTTCAGTAATACAACTACACCAGGGCGAAAAGATTAGAAAAGAATAAAGAGCCTTACCCCTTCAGTGTAGATCCCAAGTTCATTTGATTCCATGTCATGCATTCAAGCTGCGACGTCATTTGGTATAAATTGTCACTGTTGTGAAAACAATGTAGAATTAGAACAAAAATTACTGCCATCGAATACACCAATACATTGGTATAGCAACAGTTTCTTCGTTATTTTTTTAAAATATATAGCATTAGAAACCGATTTAATTTCACACAACCCCTTTTATCGATATAATAATAATAATAATAGGAAGAAGAAGGAGAAGAAGGAGAAGGAGAAGGAGAAGAAGGAGAAGGAGAAGAAGAAAGAGAAGAAGGAGAAGGAGAAGGAGAAGGAGAAGGAGAAGGAGAAGGAGAAGGAGAAGGAGAAGGAGAAGGAGGAGAAGAAGAAGAAGAACAACAACAACAACAACAACAACGTCTGTGGATTGAAAAATCTGTTTCAATCTGCATCAACTGGTAAATAACTGGAAGTGGAGACATATAACTTTTATCATACAGAAAAGTAATATCCGATACTGACACATTTAAATTAATGAAACGAATATAGGCAGCCTGTAGGGCTAACGGAGCAGATTATTTGTTTTAAAAAGGCAAATCTTTTAACTGTTTTAACCAGGAGTGTGAGAGCCCACGTGGTTAATGGAGTGGAGCAGCTATCGTGACTCCTGATGGATGTTACTACACAGAGGGGCTTGACAAGCAGGAGAAAAATGGAGTGGCTGAGCGATAAACGAAGCTCACCGCTGGAATATACTCTTTCCCCGCCGGTGCACACCGAATGCTGAATCCTGCGGCTTCCCGAGCCGTCCCTTCCCTCTCTGCAGAGGCCAAGCCGGGCAGGGTGGCTGCGGGGAGCGGCAGAGCCCGGCGGGCAGGGGCAGCCCCGGATTGTGGCCGCCACGGAGCCCCACGGAGCCCCACGGAGCCCCACGGAGCCCCGCGAAGAAAATGTCCCCGCCATGCCGGCCGAGGAGCTGCCCCCCGGGGCTGGCTGCGGGGGCTCCCCCGCCTCGGGGTCCTTCCCAAGCGCAGCTCCCCAAGAGCAGCGGGAGCCCCCGAGCCTTCCAGCCGGGATCTGTGATTGATGCCGGGAACAGTCGCTCACAAGAAACGCAGCTCTCCCCGTTGATTAATTACACCGAAATTCTCTGGACTTATGCGGTGAATTTATATCATTCTGTTAGTAGGGAGAGGATATTTTTTTTTTTTCTTATTTGTTTTCTTCGTGGCAGGTAGAAGCGACCTAAAAAAGTCAGATTCCAGTGGGAAGCTTTTGCATATAAAAACAAATTAAATTACTTCAATGTAGAAGTATGCCTAATATCATTTGTCAGTATCACTGGACACTATTATTCATTCGTGTGTCTGAAGTGCTATTATGCTACTACAATGTCCTGCATATCAGCTCAGGAATTGTTAAACTCTCCTGCAGTTTCCCCATTTGCAGCAGCAGTCCGTGCTGGGCTGTGCCAACTACGTTTTGCAATTCCACGAATTCTTCCTGTAATGCTGCTGTAATTAATTCCTCCAGGACCCTGATTTTTATTAGAAGTGCCCGCCCGATGCATTTACAGCAGGAGATTTCCCTTTAACTTTCTTTCGCTTGACAGTTCATTTATAAGAGCCTCCCCCACAATATCCACTTTTCCCCCTCCTTTGCTTTTTCATAAAGCAATACACTTATTCATCTTGTCACTGCCTCGCAGCCACTGTACTGCATGCCGCCTTTGGGTGACAGTGTCCCACACAAACCGCTCGGGAACCACGCAATGTCCAGCGGGGAGGTGAAGCCGTACCCCCCGTCCCGTCCACATCTCCCCCCAGCCCTGCCCCACGGACACCCGCGCTTCGCTCCCGGCTTCCCAGCTCCAGGAACAGGGGAGCTCCAGCTGCCTTTTGGAAGGGAACCTGGAACGGCTTGCGGGCAGGCTGGGCGTCCTGGAAAGCACTGGGAGAAAGAGGGCGAGCTAAGCGATTTCTGCCAAATCCCTCTCGCTGCGGTCGCTGCCTCTGGCTCGGGAAGGCCCCGGGAGAACCGCGTAGCCCCCGCTCCCCGCATTGCCCTCCCGCAGCAGCTGCGGAGAGGCAGGAGCCAGGGGAAGGAGTGTCGGGGGGAGCAAGAGCTCAGCCTCGGAACTTCACAGCAGCCCGGCACCCCCAAAACCCTCACTCGGGGTCTGTGTGATCTCTGCTGCCCACAGTGGCCAAGGGAAGAAAGTTCCTCTCTGAGGAGATGCTGAGCCCACGACCCTGCGAGTTCTACACATCGAAAAACCCGGGGGTGCCCAAGTTTTGGCTAAATCGATCCGGGAGCAGGAGGGGGGAGGGCACTGCGGGCTCCCCGCTAAGCCTGGGGGCAGGAATGGCCGCAGCGGCCACCCGAACCCTAACCCGAACCCTAACCCGAACCCTAACCCGGGGGCAATCGGGCACCGTCACAAGATTAAACATCTCGCATCTGACGTGTGACAGAGAACAGGACATCCCTAACTCCTTTCACGCTTCGCCGTGGTTTATTATTGACGGTACCGTGAGATGATCTCATGGAATTCACAGCTCTGCTCAAAATCTCGGTTTGGGATGAGGTTTGAATGATGAGAAGGAAAGCGGGGTCTCCGGGGATGCGCCTGCACTGATTCCAATCTGAAGCCTTGGCCCTCCAAACGTCCACAAAGAAGACACTAAAAATAACTTATTTTCATTACAGAGATGCTTTTAAAGAGAAACAAGAGGAAGGGGGGGGGAACATTTCTACAACGGGGATTAATGTAAGTTGGAGTGGAATAAAAGGAAGTCAAAGCTGAGCAAAAAGGGAACTTAAAAGGAAACCAGTAGTAGATCATATAGAGTTTGTTTTGGCCTGCACTGCAGTATTACCGAGTTCTTGACCTCTACACAGAAAGAGCTATAATCTGAACCGAGACTCCTCCACTTTTAAAGTCTTTGTAAGTGTGACTCATAGTAAATTTTCAACATCGAGCATGTTTACTACATTAAACAGCGCGAGGTAGAAAAGTTCACATCCCCATTTTAATGGACTCACAAATGCTGATCATCTAACGCACCCCTGCAATCTGCGCGGGTTTGTCACCATGTCCTGCTCCCAAAAACAGGCGCAGGATTCCTTGGCAGAGGAGAGGGCTGCGCTATAAACACCAGAGCAAGTAGTTGCCGAGGCGAGAGATTTAAGAGATACTTTTGCTTCCAGTATAAGAATTACGATCTTTTAACCATTTATTTCAAGCTATCGCCTTCCAAAATGCTTTGCCTCGGTACGGGAGAGAAAGCAAGGCTCCTGAGCCCTGGTCCCGCCCTAGTACCCCCCCCACACACACCCACACACCCACCCGAGGAGCTGGCACCAGCCGGGCAGGCGGCTCTCCTGGCCGCAGGACCCTGCAGCTCCCACCCATACAAACCCCACGGAGAGGTTCCCGCGGGGCTGTGGCCGCGCTCCGCGGAGAGCGGGGAAGCCGAGAGCGGCTTCATGAAATTCTCTTGCACCCCACTGCTGAGATGAGGCGGGGGAAGAGAGAGCATCAGGTGGAGATGCTGCACTCCTGCATCTCCTCGCGGCTGCTTGCTTGCTCCACCTCAGGAGGAGGAATTCATCCCCCCTTGGCTCTCCATTCGGCGCAGCAGAGATCAGGGACGGGGGATGATGGGGAGAGGGATGGGGCCCGGCGAGAGAGGGTGCAAAGCCGGGCGGACCCGAAGTGTCGGATGTGCCGGGTGGGCGAGGGACCAGAAACGACGCCCGTGGGCTACTCGAGAGTCCCGGGGAGGTGCGAAGGAGAAAAGAAGTGCGGGGCAAACATCGACTGCAGCATCCCGCCGAGAGAAGAGGCAATACTTCTGTTCCCGCCACCCCTCTGCCATTTCTTCTCTTCAAAAAGGGAGCGAGAGACACCCGCTGTCCTCAGCCAGTGCAAGGAGCGACAGACGGGAGGAGCCCTGTCACTCCGGGCATGAGCACCAGACCCTGCGCGCTTCCTGCGCGCTCGGCGCAGCAGTCACCAGGTGCGCAGGCAAACGCGCAGCGGCTGTGGCAAGCGGCTTCACTGCCCCATCCCTGACAGCCCGGCGCTCAGATGCTGCAACCGAGCCATCAGCTGTCAAAGCAGGGCTGGCAAGCTTGACCTGAACTGCAAAAAACAAAATAAATCTTTGCAAAGGAAGTGCCGAATAAACACTGTCTTAAAAAAAAAAAAAATCAACACTCTACCCGATCGATATGAATAGTGATCGAGACAGTGAGGCAAACGGGTGGCGCCGGTTCCTGCACCGTAACTACTAACCCGCTTTATTGACAACACTTTCTAGGAAAAACACTTGCGTAGTGGGAACATCGGGGTTTTTCCAGATGCTTTTGAACATGTACAGAAAGGGACAGGAGGAGGCCGTAACGAGATCACCCACCTGCTCGGGCTTAGATGCTGGAGCGGGCTTTGTCCAACTGGGGCTGCCCCCAACATGGAAAAGTTCTGCCCTGATGCACACCCCCAAGCATCAGTGTGAGTTTTAATGGCTTAAATCCTTACCCTACTGAAGTAAGCAGTAAACCTCCGAAGGAGCAGAGTAGGGCAAAAGCTAAGGTCGGGAAGAAACCTGTCCCTTAGCGCAGCGCTGCCCACTTGCTCCAGGACCCAGTTCCCTGGGCGCTGGGCGGGAGGTGACCGCGTTAGGGCGATGCTGGGGTGTGCTCACCCCCACCTCGATGCTACCTCGGTAGAGACACGTGGAGGAGAGCCCTCCCGGCACAAGCATCAGTTTCCTCTCGGAATCACACCTCCCAGGACGGGGATCGCTCCACTACACGTACAAAAGTGTACAGAAGCCTGAGGAGAGGGGCGGCTGTCCCAGGCCGCTCGGAGCTGCCCTCCACAAACCTTCCTACAGACCATATTTATAGATTTCCCTGCCAGGGAGCAATCTCTGTCACTTCAGCGCAGGAGTTCGCCCCGCCAATTATTCTACAGCCTAATCTCTCTGGATAGGCTTCTTTCCTTCCTTCATTACCTCATTCCCTCCTTCCCTTGACGTCAGCTCACGTTCATTAGTGAAGTGGCTTCTGGAAGTGACAGTATTTTGTTGTCCCACGTCCAGTGTTGATTAATCAGAGATGATATAAACGGGCTACGAGAGGAGCCGCTGGCGGCTTCCTTCGCGGCCACGTTCTGTTTTGTGTGCGGGAGTTACTTAGCAACTCCAAGATACGGGACTGGCTCCAAGTTCACAAAAAGTTGAAGAATAAATTTTGGGGAACTTCTTTACTCACTGAACACGTTGTAAAACTGAGAGAGACACGTCCAGCCCCCATGACAGACCGAAGAAAATGAAAAATTGCTCTTGCAACGGCCCCGTTCTGTTGGCAAAGTGCTTGCAGCAAAGCTCCAGATGCACCCTTCTCCCAGCAAGGAGATCCCATAGGTTTATTGCCCCATCTGCAATAAATAACCTCTCTATAGGCCACTCACTGAGAACCATCGGAAGGGCTCTTGGTTGACAAGATGAAGCCCCTGCCTACCCCATCCCTGTGCTCTCCCCATGGGTGCTGCTCACCGGCGAGCGCTGCCGCATCTTTCCCACCTTGGGGAAGAGCAGCAGCGGAGATTCCCAGCGCCGGGAATGGGGAGAAGGCGCAGGGGGCAAGAAAGCGCCTTGGGGACCGGCTCCTGCGGCCTCAGCTCTGCATCCTGAGCCGAGACCAAGGGGACGGGGGTAGGGAGAGGGCAGCGGGGAGCACACCTGCCCGGGGGGGGGCAGCCAGGTGAATCCCGCATCCCGAGGCTCTGCTGCTCTGCCCCGGGAACTGAGCCCCGGCACCTGGGCAAATCCCGAAGCCTTGGAAGCTGCGGGCTTCTGGAGAAGTGTGCTCCAAGAGCGGGCAGCTCGGCTGGGGCTTCCCAGAGGCTGCCGGCACCTGCTGCCGAGTGCGGCTGCCCCGAGCGGCACCGACATTCCCGAAAAACCCAGATCCAGAAGGGAGGGGGACGCCCGGGAAGGCTCCGAGACACGGCGGGTACGGGGCTGAGGACGCGGTGTCTTTTTTGGTTTTTGGTTTTGTTTTGTTTGGTTGTTTTTGGTGGTTTTGGTATTTTTCTTTGGTTGGTTGTTTTTTGTTGTTTTTTGGGGGGCGGGAGGGAAGGGGTGTTCCTTTTTGTTTTGTTGTTGTTTTAACTTATGAATCTTTTTTACTTTTTGTGGTTGTTGGAGAAAAGAAAGAAAATATCTGTTTCTCTGCTTAAACCAGAAAGCTGTTCGAACGGCATGCGGGGGAGAGACCACGTCCGAGCAGCAACCCGCGCAGAAAGAGGGAAGGAAAACTCCCAACCTGTTGTAGGGGGTCCGGAGGAGCAGGGCCTGACTGCCCGTGCAGCTGTCGGTGGGTGTGTGACAGCCGTACACCGGGGGAGGCACCGAGTACTGCTGGTCCCCTGTGGAGAAACCAGCAAAGAGTTAACCCCTGCGGCGATCGGGTGTTATCCAGAGCTGCTCAGGAGCCTGCAAAGCCCCGTCCTCCAGCCTTTGGGCAGCTTAGGGGCAGCGGTGCGACTCCGGAGCCACTCCGGATTGCCAGCTGGCCCCTAGCTCCGTTTGGGACGGTCGCCAAGTGGCTAGGAAGGCGCGGAGGCTGAACTTACCTAAGGAGGGCTGCTGGCTGATGGGGTCCTCGTGTTTGAAGGAGTGGTTTGTAAACTGAGATGGCGTGTGGCCATAGCTCGGGGTCCCCTCAAACGCCACCGTGCTGTAACCTGCCGAAAAAAACCACAGCGGGGTTAGGAAGAGTCTTGAGCCCGCTCGCCCCACAGCTGCTCTCCAAGCACCTCCGAGCAGGCGTCGAAAGAGGAGAGCCCAGGCCCGGCAGAGAGGCTCCCACCGCCGCGGGCTGCGGGAATACGCGGAAATTACCGCACCGCGTTGTTGTTGTTCCGCCCGTGCTGCTGCCCACACTGGGGAAAAAGAAGCCACAAGGATGTGCCCACTTGGTTCACCCCCCCAGCACAGCCCGGGCAGAGGGGAGCCTGGCAGCCCCTCCAGGGGCGGAAAGTCGGAAGTCTCGTTCGTGTTTAAAGATAACAGATCGGCTTCGGTAATAAAAAGGATGTTTTCATTAATTGTTGCTCATATTATAAAGGAAGATTCCCATCTGCTCGGTGTACTCCTCTGCCGTTTCCAATTTAGCAGTTACCCTTTAATCTTTTTTATTATTTTTTTTTTTTAAGAGCAGCTTTCTGAAGAGTCTGCAATAAAGACGCAGAATGTTACATGCAAAAATAAAACTCCTCCTTTCAGCGAAAATCGCTCTCCAAAATAATAAACAGCCTGTTTTGTTTCCTACCCCGAGCAGATTCAGATGGAAAGGGAGCACCTCTGCTGACCCCGGGCCGGCACCAAATCGTAAATCAGGTGCTTGGACATCAACTTTCATTAATGGCTTGGAGCTGGCTAAACAACTTCAGCTAAAAAAGTAATTACAAAGTAATATTATCTCAGAGGCTTCTCGGCTCATCAGCATTTACCCCGAGAACCAAGTTCCTCCGAGAGGCAATCTTGCAAAAAAACCAAACCAAAACAAAAAGTCCGACACGGGCTGGGAAAAAAAACCAAACGGGCGATGAGAGTTCCCTCCCTCACCCCCCTCTCTCTTCACCCGCCTATTCCAGCATGGGCACCCTCCTCAGCCCCGTCTGACAGTGGGTATGACCGGAGAGTGGGTTTTTTAGGTCGAGAGGGATCACTGTTTCCATGCTCCTCTTTCGGTTCCCTCCGATGCTGAGCGCTGCGCAGGTCTCTGCTTCCCCACCACCGATAGATAATCACAGGGGGTTTCAAAGACAATAAAATGGAGAGGTAGCAAAGGGATCCTGCTGCTGCTTCTCCCTTTTATTGTCTCTGCAGAGAGGCTGGATTGACATTGCGGGAGTTAATTAAACCGAGAGGCTGCGCGGGGAACTTAAGAAAGCAACGGGGAAGGAAAAACAATCCAGTGGAGGTGGAAACCTTCGCTTTCGCGATGATTTTCAGCCGTCCCTGAGACTGCGTGGCTGGGATAGGAGTGGGGCTGACTTGGCCCCGGCCAAATCTCCCTCTCCCTAGGAGCAGAGCTGCCAGGCCGGTACCTTAGGGGCTCCCATCCCACAGCTGCTCCTCGCTCCTTATCTGCTCCCTCAGCCCTCGGGGTAGCAGCTCAACCTTCAACTCCCTTCTCCCCACTTCCCTCTGCCTTTTAAAAAAAACTTTCAGAAAACACTGACACTTTCTACGTTACTTCTGGCCCTGCCCAGGCTTTCGGTGACCTTCAAAACGCAGCTTGGAGGAGAACGAGGTTTTGGCCGCATTTTCCGGTGTTGCCTGACCCAAAACTTCAGGAATGTGATAAGAAAGTTGAGTTCTGAACCGAGCTGCCGATAGTGAGGTCTCTTTAATTAGGGCGTTATCAGAGCCAGGCCTGATTAAAATGTGCTGAAAATAATTGAAAGTTGTACATCTGCTGGAGCACGGGGCCCACTGGAGGCATCCAGTTGTTGGAGGAGCCCAGCTGGATGAAAGAGACAGGCGAAGGAGAAGAGGAAAACTGGGCAGAGGTTTCAAAGCCTTAGTTCCCTAACCCCCACATCATCCCAGACTTGGCAGTAATGTCAACGCAGAGCCAAGGTAGCGTCTTTCCCACGGTCGGAGGAAAAAAAAAATAAAATTCAACCTTGAGAAGAGCCAAAGCAAGAACAGTTTATCCATCCACGAAAAATAAAATAAAATTTAAAAAGGCAAACACCCCTTTCCGAATTTATTTTTGAAGGACCTCGCTGCTTGTGGCTCAGCCCTACTGCTGCCCCGAGGTGAAGGGACCCCCGCACCCCACAGGCGCCGGGACGGGCACCGCCTCGAGGCCTCTGGGCCCGCTGAAACTGAGAAGGGAGAGGGGAACTGGGACCTGATCCTCGGGACGGCCCCACTGCAGGGACTTCACCCCAGGGGCTGAGGCCGGGGCGGTGCGGGAGGCTGAGGGGGGGCGGTGCGGGAGGCTGAGGGGGGGCGGTGCGGGAGGCTGAGGCCGCTGGGCACGCACAGGTGTGTGACCGCAGCGCTGGTGCTGCCGCAGAGCGAGCACCTCCCGCAGGGTGACGGAGCCTGAGTAAAGCCCAGCATGGGCTCCGTTCCCCCTCGGGGTGGTTAAACTCAGGGCACAGAGTGGCGCGGGGTCGCAGCTATTTTTTCCTTGGCCCACTCGCTCACCCACTCAAGGCCGAGTTTATTTCTCTCACACTCCTCTCCACCTTTCCGTAGCGATTTCCGCCCAGATTACAAATCTTCTCCAATACCTAAAATCCTTTCAAAGGTTTTTTTTAATATCCCAGCACAGAGCCCCCTGGCCCGGCGTGCTCTGAGCTGGGGCGATCCCAGGCCTCCCCCAGCCACGTCCCGCCTGGCTCCCGGGGGGACACGCATCGGTCCCAGGGACCTCTCCACTCCCCGGGGTCTCTGCCCATCTTTCCCAGCCGGGCTCGGCGGCGTGGCCCTGGCTCCCGCTCCGTATTTTCCGACGTTTTTGGGGACCGGGTCCGGGCGGACAGCGGGTGCAGGGGTGGAGGGGTGAAAGCAGCGGAGCTGGGACACCGGACCGCGACCCGGCACTGCCCGGGAGGCCCGTGTGCGGTCCCGCTGCACAACAACAATCACTTCCCCGCCTCCGCCATCGCAACAAATCGCCCCGAGCCGCCTCGCTGGCCTCTGGCTACCCCTCTGCGGCCAGCGCAGACAGTGCCCAAATGGCCCCGGCCTCCCCCGCTCCGGCCCCGCGTCCGGCTTCTCTCCGCCATCCGCCAGAGAGCACGGACCGCCCGAACAGCCCAAAACCTCCTGGGGCGATCGCCCTCAGCCCCTCTCTATGGGTCCATGGTTGCCCCCGCGGTGCACAGCAAGCCCCATCTGCGGGCTGGATGCGGAAGACCCCGCGCTAAAAGCGGCGAGCCCGCGGCAAGCTGTTCCGCTCCGGCCGGGCCCCGCATCCTCCACCGCTCCCCCGGCCCCAGAGTTTCGGGACGGCCACGGCCCGATCACCCCTCGGCAGAGTCCCCCAGCACCTCTCCCACGCCCGGGTGTGCTGGGCAGGTGTGACAACACGGGGCCTGCTGGGGGAGAAGCACCGAGACCCCTAAAGGTCTTTCCCTTCTCCTCTCGCTTGCACCAGCAGACGTTTATGCTGCAGCCCCTGGCAGAAAAGCCACCAGATTCTGATCCCGGTGCCACACGCAGGGGTTGACCCTTCGAGTGGCCGTGCAGCCCACGGGGATTTCTCGGGGCGGTGCGAACAGCATTCTGTTCTGGCCGCCGAGATGATGATGAAAACAAAGTACGAGGCGTCCCTGTTTGTGTACCCCGGCCTGGCCTGGGAGTTCAGCGAGGTTAATTCGACGCGGGGCTTGAAAACACTCATGTGCAGACAGCGGCTTTGGGATTCAGGAGAAGGTTTGGAGGTACAACCCGCCCCCCGCTCCCCCAGCCCCAAGGTTTGTAGAGGGAATTATCTTGAGCCAGGACTTGCGGTGTTCCCGGCCCGACTAAACCTTTGCGAGGCGAGAGGCTGCTCCAGCTCCAGCTGGCCTGGCAGAGCCACCCTCTGCACCCCTTTGTCCCACCGGAGGGGCTGGGGTAATCACCTCCTGGCTCCTAAAACTCCCCGGAGCGACGTGGCTGCGGCACAGGGAGGGAGAAGAGGCACGGCGGGGCTGGCTCGCCAAACCCTGGAGCGGAGGGAAAGGCTGGGCTTGGTGTTTACATCAAGCGCGGCCCGGCAAGGCTAAGCGGACACCTCCGGGGGCCGCCCCCCGGTCCCGGTCCGCCCGGCAGCGCTGCCCTTACCCTGGTTGCGGATGGCTTGCTGGCTCTCCAAGCAGTTGGGCAGGTAGGGCCCGTTGGGGAACATCCTGGCCTGTCCGGAGGGCGGCTGGCTGGGCGGGGGGGCTCCGAAGGGCCCGTAGCGGCAAGCCCCGGCCGTGCCGGTGAACTGTCCGGAGAAATGGACGGTGAAGGCGCTCAGGTATTGCTCCTCGTGTGGGTCCGACCCGTTCCAGCTCGGCTCCTGTTTGATGAAGGAGTGCGGTCCCAGCGAGCCATAGGAGGCCCCCGGGGGGAAGTCCAGGACGGGAGCCCATTGTGCCGCGCTGCTCACCGGCATGGTGCAGTTGCTGTTCCCCGGCAGGGAGGGCACGGAGGGCAGCAAAGCGTTGAGGTCTCGGACGTCGGAACCCATTTGCTCGCAGACCTTCTGCCTGCCTCCGGGCAGCCAGTCTCCCCCCGGGCCGCACTTGTTCCAGGACACCTGGCCCCTGCCCGCCAAACCGGAGGCCGGCTCCGGCTGCAGGCACCAGGCTGGCGAGCTCAGCCCTTTGGGGGAAGTTTGCTCCGCGACGCAGCTCCCCGGGTCCAGCCCTGCGGGAGCCGGCAGCAGCGACAGGGAAAGGTTGTTCTCCAGGATCGCCTCCGGGCTTGCACCCGCACGCAGCGCAAGGCAGGGCGGGGTGCGCGTGTGTCTGTGTTTCTGCGTGTGTGTCTGTCTGTCTGTCTGCCTCTCTGTCCGTGTGTGTGTCTGCCTCTCTGTCCGTGCGTGTGTCTGTCCGTCTGTCCGTCTGTCCGTGCTAGGGGGGCACAGCCGCCTCGCACGCCTCACATCGGATGCCTGCTCACCCTCAACTTTGCAAAGCTCAAATAGAGGCGCTTGCAGGGGAGGAGGAGTCAGCCACGCCGATCCTCCATTCACACAACCTCCGCCGAGGGGCTGCCCACAGCTCTGATGAACCCAGGCGGACCAGACATGGGGGGGGGGGGGGGAACGGGGGAACGGGGCGGGGGAAACGGGGGGACGAGGAGACCCGGGGATGGAAGGAGTGAGGTTACAGTGAGAGAATATATCTCCCCTTCATATTACTCCCATCTTTCTTCTGGTGCAAGATCCACTAAATCTCACCCCAACGTCCCTTCGCTTTAAGAGACTTGCGACACTGTTAGAGGGATCCAGGTGGCCAGTAAGTACGTGCTGGACGACTTCCCCCGCCAGCTCCACGCATGTCCGCGGGGATTCCCGAGGGCAGCGGGGTCACAGGCCCTGGGGACGCCGCGGAGAAGCCCCCGCCCTTGCAGGAGCCAAGGGAAGTGACCCAGCCCGGGGCGGGCGGACCCTGGTTCTGCGAGGGGAAAGTGTCTTTCCAGGTGCTTCTCCCGCTATGGGAGGAACCCTCATCTCCCCGAGATCCTGAGGACTCCGGGCTCCTTGCCTGGGCCCCAGCCCCCGCACACGCTTAGGGGGAGCCGGGCCGCGTCGTGCAGAGCCGGCAGTGCCAGGGTATCGAGGGCTCCACCGGCGAGGGGTGGGGAGGGGAGGGGGCCCTTTGAGAGGGCATCGGGGCCGACGAGGGCCCCATATCCCAGCCCTGTCCCTTAGACCTGCCAGCCTGTGAGGGAAGGAAGCGGCTGAGCAGGCGGGGGAGGATCGCAGAGCTGCAAGTAACTTGCTTTTAGGAGATTCACCTGGCACTGATCCCGGGAAGCCCCGGACGCTGTGTTCCCTCCCCAGCCTCCTGCACAGCAGCTCCTGAGCAGGCATTCCGGGGATGGCGACGGGAAGGCCCCCAGTGGCATCTCATACTTGATCCCCGAACTGTCCTTCCAGGCGACACGGGGGGTTTCAGGTCGGCCCTGGGAGCGAGGGATGCCGTGATTTCGGCGGTGCAGGAGCAGTAGAAATCCCCGGGACGAGTGGCAGAGCCCCACGGGACGCGGCGGGGGCAGAGGCGAGCCCGCAGCATCCCCAATGGAGACAATCTCACCTCACGACGAGGGATTCTGCAGCCTTCCTTCAAAACTACTACCTAATAATCAGCCTCGGGTGACCGTGCTTCTACGAGCACTCGTGGGACAGCTCCTGGGAGCTGCGCCCCGCTTCAGGCTACGCGCAGAATGCGCGGGAGGAGCATCACAACCCGCAGGTCCTGTCCCTCGCCTGCCTTCACCGACCTCTAATAAAACCGCAGCATCGGAACCGCTGCAGCGCTGGGCACACACCCATCCTCTCCGGTCGCCTCGCCCTCCCTCTGCAGCTAAAATAATAAAGGAAAGGCCATGAACATTTACCTGCCGCTGAAAAGACCGAGCCCGTTGTCCTCCCGGTGACAATTCACTCCTCAGTATTTTCTGCCCCTCGCGGCATTAAATGTTACCACAAACATCGCCAACTTTGAAACGCTGTTTTAAAATTCAAAAGGTAAATGTTACAACAAAATAAATTAAAATAGCTCGTTAGTAGAGGAGCAAAATATACTTCAATTTTCTCTTTAAATCATTTAACCAAAACCGCCAGGTTTTGCTATGAATTAAGTTACTTCAGCTTTCACAAACTATCTTCAAATAAATCCCTTTTGATGCATAAATCTATTTGTTACAGAAATCCACGTGCAACCTAAGAGCGAAAGATTTGATGATTATCTTTGTAGATATTAAAGATCCTCTAAGTGTGCAGGATCTGCCGCTTCCTATGAGCACACACAAAATTAAACTGCTCTGGGGTGCCATTTGCGAACGCAGCCCCTACCCTACAGTGCGGGGGGATCTGAGCTGCAGATCCGCTGCTCCAACACCCCAGCCCCCACTATTATCTCTCTGCGGTCACCCCGAACCCGCGGGGACCTTGGGGGGGCCGCGGGGATGTGCAGAATCGGGGCTGCCGCTGGATTTGCTCATTTCTGTGATAGTCCGACACCTGAAGTTGATCCTTTTCATTCCCGACATCTCTATACAATCGACAGCGTATGCACAGCAATAGAAGCCTTTGGCCAGCCGAAGGGGACTGTGTAATTTCCCCTGAAAAGCAGACGTCTCCTTGTGCAAACAGAAAAACCTTTTTTCCCGCAGCGGAGTGTTTTTCGAACTAAGGAGAGGTTTTTTTTTTTTTTCTTCTTTCCTTGAAATAGTCTAGCTTGATACATCTTTTTAAAAAGTAAAAATTTAAAAAGGTAAAAATGTTTTCTTGGTCGCTTTAGGTCTGCGTTATTCCCCCTGGGAGGAAGAACTGCCGAAGCCCTTCCAAATCTCACTTCCCAGGACCCCTTGGCTATCACCGCATCCCCCTCCCCTGGGCTGGGGGGGCTCCGGGGCCACCAGCTCAGCCCCCCCGCAGCCCTTGCACCGGGGCCGCCTCCGCCGTGTGCCCCGGGGATGTCCCGGGAGAAACCCTCAGCGGTGCAGCCAGAGAAGGAGGGAAGCCCGGAGCAGGCACGGGCTGGGAACTTTTGGGAAAGGGCCAGCATTTCCGCAGCCATTCACCTAGAGACTGCACCAGAGACAGATAAAAACTCCCAATTTTTTAGCCCAGGCAGGAAGCGCTGGCAGCAGGTTCCCTGCAGGGCATGCCGAGAGGAGATGCTTTCCCCACACAAGGGACATTTCCTCGCCTCTGCCGACCCTGATTCCAGTCGCACTCCGGTGTAAAACACCCCAAGCCCCCTAAACCGCGTCCGGGCCCCAGTGCCAAGCTAAAAGCACTGAGCCGGCAGCTCAGGGACACTTTATCCTTCGATGGTCGGGAGATGTTTGCCCTCTCCTCTCCAAACTCTCTGTTCGATCCAAATCTCTGCCAAGCACGGGTCAGGCTCATTGTTTTGCGCGCTATTCCATGGCTATGGTAGGCACAATATTCTATTGTGTTCGAAGGCATGCTCTGCAAGATCAACCAGCAGAGATTTCCTGCACAATGATCATTCTCCGTTGTGCCACATTCGATCCGGGGCAAAACGGTGTCGGGAACCTGCTGAAGCACCACCCTAAACGCTGTTTCACCATCCTGCTTTCTCCCTTGCCATGCTAACCAGTTAATTCGACCTGAAATTCGTCCTACACTTTACTAAACTCATTAATGATCCCCTCGAGTTTCGGAGGTGGGGGAGACTGACTTAAACAGAGAACAATCCCCAATTTATCCCCTCCCATCCTGCTCAAGCCGCTCACAGCACGCAGTGAGATCTGTAACAGATCAGATTGATTATTTATTTGATTATTTATTTGATTATTTAAGTGCCAAGCGCAGCAGAAACGCAGCTGCGAAGCATCTTCAGGAACGCGGGGAGCTATAGAGCAAGAACTCATTCCGGCGGGCCCGATCCCTCATTCCCTGAATGCCTTCCCGCAGAAAGCTTCGGGGACACCCCGGGAGCCCAGAGCAAGGCGGCTCCGGCCTTCCCTGCCTGGGCTTTCGGGGGCACCGGCACTTCCGAGCTGGGGAGAGGGCATTTTGTTTATGTTTTGTTTATTTTCAACCGAAAAAAACCCCTTTTTTTGATGGTAAGAGGAGGGAAAGGTGCGTGCCCTCTCCCCGCTCCTCCGCTGAGCCCAGCCGAGCGGGTCAGTTCGGAACCAGGGACCCTGGCAGCCAGGTCTCCGGCCGGCAGGGCGCGGGTGCGGGCGGGCCGCGGAGAGGTTCGGACCCGGTCCTTGTGCACCCGGTGCGGCTGCCGGCCCGGCCGCGGAGAGGTTCGGACCCGGTCCTTGTGCGGCTGCCGGCCCCACCACCGGGGGAACGCGGCCCGGGGCTCCGCCAGGCGAACGCTCCCGCCCCGCTGCACTCCCCGCCGGACCGGTACCGGGGGAACACGGGGCGAGCTCCCGGGCCGCTTCCCCAGCGCCTCGACCGCCGTGCGGCGTGGGGCCGGGTCCGGCCGGTGAGGCTCAAGCCATTATTTTACCGTAAATCTTTGAAACGCTGGAACTAATTACGGAGAGGATATGTCTCAATTTGTTCCGCATTAGTGCCGCGCTGGGACGCAGGCACCGAGCAGGGGAAATTGATGAGCAGAGCCCAGCCCAGCCCAGCCCCGCCGGGGACCGCGGCCCTGACCCCGCGTTCAACCCGGAGGGCGGCCCGGGGGGGCGGTCCCGCTCCGCCTCCCGCACCTGCGGGGCCTCGCAGAGCCGTCTCGGTCACCCCCGGCCCGGTCCCATCCCCCTCCATCGCATCCCATCGCATCCCATCGCATCCCATCGCATCCCATCGCATCCCATCGCATCCCATCGCATCCCATCCCATCCCATCCCATCCCATCCCATCCCATCCCATCGCATCCCATCCCATCCCCCTCCATCCCATCCCATCCCATCGCATCCCATCCCATCCCATCCCATCCCATCCCATCCCATCCCATCCCATCCCATCCCCCTCCATCCCATCCCATCGCATCCCACCCCATCCCACCCCATTCCACCCCATCCCCGGGCGGTGCCGGCTGCAGTGCCAGAGAAGTGGGCTCAAGAGAAGGACGAGGTACTAGGGCGGCTCTGTGAAATTTATTATCCTACTGCTCAGTATAAATCACGGAGCTGTATAGGGTCATAAAGTATCCTTATATATCCTGCCCTCGCCGAGATTCTGGTAAATAGGAGTTCACAGAAAGCCTGGTATCAGTAACATCTTTCAGATCCGGTGTATGTGACATTTTAAAAGTCTTAGATACACAATGGGATGTACTTATGGAGCATCTGAAACTATTACATAGAAATTTTATAGGTACTTATATGGTACTTATATACAAATAAATTAGGGGTGGAAGCTCTTGGGTAACATGCTCAGTTCTTGGCATTACCTCTAATGGTTTTGAAAGTAATACAATTATTATTTTGGGAGGGGGAAATATATATATTTAAAACCTTAGGACATTATAATGGAGGTAAGGTAACTGAGATTTAAGGAATTAATATCTCCCTGGTTGCCAAATGCAGATCCCAACATAAAAGCATTCTGAACTCATAATAAAGAAATCAGTAACAGTCCCCACCATGGACACAAATATGAAGAATTCTTTGAGCCACCTGGAACACCAATGCAGGTACACATCAGAAATATAAACCAAACATTTATACATTCAAATGTGCTAGGAAAGGTCCAGGTGAAATGGAGCTGCTGTCCCCAGCCACAGGCCTCAGCATTTTTGGTACCTCACAGGTAAGGAAAGGCAGTCTGTAACTGATGTCAGCAACCTGTTTTCCTAAACACTAACCATCCACACCTTTATCTTTCAGCTTCATGCTTGAACAAGCACACTCTAACAGTGCAAAACTCACAGAGTGAGTGGGTTCTTACAAAGCCCCTTTACAGCCCTGTGCAAAGACACTCTCTTGTCCAGCCCTCCTCAGGGGGAAACCAGGGGGGTTCCAGTGAGGCCTATTTGTCTTCAGCTGAGGATCTAAAACACTTTTCACAGGATTTTGTTCTCATCCTACACGCTTCAGAGGAATTAATCCATGTAAGCACTTAAGAGTGCTTTAGAGCAAGAGTGGTCCACTAAAATCAGTGCTTAAGCACTACAGTCCACCAGGATCTAATGTCTTGTGTGGAGAAAACCAAATACATCTTTGCCTGCCTGTGTTCCATGAGTGCAAAAGACAAACAGCAAAGACAATGAACAAACAGAACTAACTTTAGACAATGCCTAAGGCAGAAGAGGAACAACAGCTCCTGGGTTCTGTTCAATGCCTTCTCCACGCTCTAGAGAAACAAAGGAGGTGACAGTAGTTTTGCCAGAATGCTGGCGGCCTCCAAAAGTATTTGTGAAGTGCTTTGAGACCTTGGGTAAGCAAAAAACTACAGATGGTTGTTGCATTACGCAGCACAACTGTGTGTCATCTGCCAGGGATGTGACCTGTGAGGGGGTGGCAGGGCTGGAGCTGGAGAGATATTGCAACATGGTGAGTCCCTGCTCCCAGCCCCATTAGCACAGCATGCACCAATGCCTCCTTCACAGCCTGGGGAGATTCCACTGCCCCCAGCCCCTCAGCACAGCACTTTAGCTCTGTTCATAACAGGGATTACCCAGTCCTTCAGTTAACTGTAGATGCATAAAGGTACGTGTCTCTTTTCTCTCTCTGGACTATATGTACTGATATGTGCAGATTGAGGCAATACACAAAAGGCAAAAAAGCTCATTTTTCTCAGCGAGTTGGCTGGAAGAAACAGGCAGCAAAAATGTAGATCCAACCAAAACAAGAGCTTTCCCAGTTCTTTATTCTGAGGCTTCTCACTCAATATATTTTATTCTTCAAAACCAAAGCTTTACAGGCAGCCTCTCCCTTGTGCATCTATCACGTGGTGCTGCATGGGATGTCTGGTTTGGCCACAGGGGTGAACACTCATCTGGAAACTCCTTGACTTCAGGGCCTCAGCCCAAGACAGATTTCCTTCAAGCAGGGACAGAAACCCTGGTGCCCTCCACAGAGTTAAGTGCAACCTGACTGGACTCTGTACACGCCTGCACGGTTCTCATCAGTGTCACTGCAGGACGTGGCTGGCTGCACACTGTGACTGTCACTGTTCAGCAGCGGCCTCTGCTGAGCCCACTGCCACCAACAGATTTGTCTCACAAAGCTCTGTCTGAGAGTGAGTTACACAGGGACAGCTGGAGATGAGACCAGCAGGGAGTGCAGGGGGAAGAAAGGAGAAAAGGGAGGGAGCCCATGTGTTGAACTTGCCTTTGAAGTCAAATTTCTTCTTCATGAGATGTAGGAGATTAATTTTAATTCAGATTTTATGTATGTCTGATCCTTCTAAATTTGTCTGAATACTGCTACAACACAGCAGCCAAAGGCACTGGGTTTGCTGTAGCCACTGAGTCATGGACTCTGATCAAATCTACCATTTTTTTTCCCTTCCTGTAACATGAAAGAACAGTTCAATAAAGTACAGATAGGAACTCATACCTACTTTTGAGATGTCTTAACAAACCTTTAACATTAGTTGAAAAAGCACAAAGAAACCCTGTCAACTTGTTATTTTAAATGTTTTAAAATATGTTTTTTTAATGAAACAGTGAGAGGAACAACTAAATAAGTGTGATTCCTTTCTTTAGATTGCACTATCACAGATTAATAGCTCTATGAACAGATTTTCAAGTAGCACCATCATGCTAATCAAGAGATTTAAAAAGTTTATGAGCAGTTGCTTAGAAAAAACAAGATAAAGTCAATGGAAATCTGATACTAGTCAATGGTGCATTTATTCAAAACATAATACTGACTTCAAGTCTCCATAAATCCTTTGCAAATGAAACTTCCATTGTGATCACTGTTCCAGATCTAAATGATTTATATTTTTTCTTTGGTAGACATTAGATATATCTCAGAATGTACAAGTTATGTTCCTATTGATACAGAGGTAATCATGGCCCTAAGAGATAATAAATATTAAATTAAATTAGGAAGATAATTTAAAGAAGGAGTACCCTTATGAGATTTAAAAAAATATTTACTAGTAGATTAACTTACATGGAAAAAAAAAAACAGATTTCTGTATAATTTGTTGCAAAATTCAGGACTTCACAGTTCCAACCAGTTAGCTCTTGGGAGCAGAGCATATGTTGCATTAAGTGCAATTTTAAAACTGAGTTCTTAGTAATATTTATCTCATTGCTTCACTCTGAGTAGCAGCAGCCTTTGTAATTTTTATATGAATTTGAGGAAATGGGTTCTAATGTTTTGAGCAGCTGCCAGTAAATAAGGAGTATACTGAAAGCCCACAAAGAAGAGGTGCACCAGGAAAAGAGTCAGTCAGCCCATTTATTAACTCCATGATCTGGGCTTCCCAGTTTGTAAAAGTCTTTGGGTCTTCACTACCTCTGGGTTTCTGGGTTTTGCATGCTTCTCTCCTAACTGTTCAAATCCAAGTGGATTCTCAGTTATCGATTTACTCTCAAAACCTCTGGGCAGAAGTCAAAATAAGTTCAGCAAATTGGTGGGATATCAGCTAAAAACACACTTAATTTTTCATCAGACAAACTTCTCTCAGAGGAACTACTGAAGTCACCTTTAGCCAGACACCAGATCTATAATGAAAAAAGTCTACATGGGTAACATAAACACCTTGTAATAGCTGTATATACTTTATCACAGAATGAAAGTTCTTAAATAAGTTGAATAAGTTCTTGAATAGTTTTTCTTATTTTGCTGCTCTATGTTAAAGCACAAAACCCCCTCTCCAGTCAAGTAAGGATTTCAGAGTATTTAATACTTGCAACATGCTTCACTCCAACATGATCTATTGATAATAACCACTCAGATATTGTTTGGGCCCAGATTTATGAGGACATACACAAAGACATTTGCAATTGTCACCTCGTGCATCTTCAGAGATTGTGGCCCTTTGGGTAGCTGAATACAGCCTTGTCATCTCCTGCACTTAGCAACAAAGAAACAGGATCAGTCCCATAGCCACAGTGAAGACATTTGCATGCACAAGCTCAGAAGAGGTGAGTTTTCTCCAAGACCTGTAATATTATTTAGTAACCCTAAACAAAAGAGAACCCAAAATCTGACTGGGATTTTGGGGATGCTCTGGGCTGCCCAGCAAATGCAAGGAATCCTAAGAACCTCAAACACAGTTAAGAGATGGGAAGCACTCCTGGATGCCAAGTTATTAGGTGACTACAGAGCTATGCTTTGTGGAGCACTGCAAAGCTCTGAAGAGTCTTGTACAACTTTTCCCAAATCACAGAAGTCCCCTGGGAAACTTCAGTTAATCAAACAAGATCTCGTGGTCAGGAAGCTTTTCTTCATCCAGCCAATTTTATTTCCCCTTCATCATTCCATCTATTACTCATTACATACTCCTGCCAAACTCCACATAATTCTTACTCTCTCTCTCTCATGCTTACATATTTCAATTACATATAGATCTTTATATCCTTCCATTCCTGCTTTTCCTACCCCTTACTCAGGCTGCACATATTTAGTCCTTTGCACTTTTCTTGCTGTCCTCTGAGCTCCCAACAACAGCATCTCTCCGGAATAGAAGCACACCTTGTCAAACTAAATATTCTGCAAACAATTATATTTGTCAGTCTCCAAATTTAAGGATGCTTAAACCAATGACTGGTTCATCTTGAACAACTGAGGGAGAGTTCAAAGCCATAAAATTGTCAAATCAGAATAGGGAACTTTGGATGACATTGCAAGATCAACTTCACAGGAAGACCTCAAGTAACGATGTCTTCAAAAAATCCCCTGGTCTGCTTTGAGGTCCTTGTCTCAAGGAATCTGTCATTAAGTAAATATTTGCAGTGATTTTTCTGTACAAAATGTTTTATAAGCATTCTGCCACCATGCCATTAGGAAGATACTGGTAAGTGCTTATTATCCTTACAATCTTATAATATGCACACAACTTATAATATGACACAACTTAATGATTATTCCAAGATACTGAAGGTCATGTAAAGGGAACTTTTTACACAATTAAATTGCTTACTGTTGAGCAACTCATGCTTAAAATATTAGAACATCGCTGTGTTAACACAGTTACAACAGTTTGTTTCTATCATCATATTCTGCTTCAAAGGAACAGCTTCCACAGAATTGCTCTGCTAGGAAGGTGTGGTTCTTATCCACAAACAAGGATAGGTCATTCCACAAGCCAGAGCATACTACAAATTAAACTTCAGCTACAGAATTCACAATTTTATAGGCTCAGGTTGAAAGACTTCGAGTTTAGTGATGTGAGGATGGTAAACACAGTCATTTTGCTCTTCAAAACCTGGGAACACTATGTTTAAAATTAGGTTTACATCCAGTTAGGAAAGACAGTTATCCAGATACCTATTTTTAAAAACTTTTATCAGCTTTATGACTTGCCATTGATAATGGTGTATTTTTGTGTAAAGTGCCAAAACTAATGCAGGGCTACATTATCACTCCTTAGAGTCTGAATTTCCTTTTGTAGGAGAAGAGACAGGTAATGTCACTGGAACCTCAGAGCAAACATCAGCCCCTAGGAATGAGGCAAGAGACAGGTACTGGAACACGCAGTGCAGCATGTTAAATGAGCTGAGTGCAACACACAGATAAGCAGCAATTGCTTTTGTAGTCCACGGAAGGTTTCAGTTTCAGAGTGAGCCCTGATGCCTTCTGGGCCCTTGCCCAAAGCATTTCCTAGGACCACTCTGAAAGTGCAGCCCATTTGGGGCCACTGAAACATTCACTATGCCTGAGAGAAGGGTGATGGCTGCAGAGTTAAAACAAATCCTATGTGACCAGAGCTGTTGATGCCTGAACAAGAAACATCTGGGCATCCTTCAAAATGGGAATGAAAACTGGTGGATTTAAAGGATCATGAATGCACAATGGGAAGAAAACATTTATGTGAAGCACCTGCATCCACCTGTAAAACCTGCACCTCCATGGAGCACAAGTGGCACATAACATACATGTTCCAGTATGTATGCCAAGCCCAAATATTTATACTAGAACTACATCCTTACAGGATGGTTTCTGTCTTTCTGTTAAGCTGTTCTTTCCCACTCTCCATAACCTCTGCACTTGTTTTCCTCCCCCTGAATCTGTTCGTGTCATAAAAGAGCAGGATGTTTCATCTCAGTCTTTCCTAGGTAACTGGAAGGAGCTACACAACACAGAACATTTGCAGATAAATTTCATGCCAAAGACTCTGAAATTTGCTCTGAATACCTGGCATTCGTTTACCAGGGGAAAGGGAGAGAAGGGAGTCTTGGGCTTCCTCCCCCCTGCCTTTAACTCTGGCTGGTGCAGCACAGGGCTCTGCCTCACCTCCTGCAGTCCTGGACTCTGGGCTGTTCTCTGACTTTTCTCACTGAGAGCTTGAGTCACGTTCTTTCTTGATTATGGCTAGAAAAAATAGGTAGCATGAAATATGCAAGGTATCAGGTCCTATGACTGCTAAAAAATCTCTAGGTACTTATGTGGATTACATTGGAAGCATATTCCTAGAGATACTGTTTGTGTTTTTAAAGTCTTTTGGGGTGAATGTTGCTCAATGGAAAAGCAGCATAGAAATTTAACAAAAGCCACACTGCAAAATGTAAAAACAAAACAAAAAGTAATTCTCCCACAGGAACTGAAAGGCATTTCATACATGTCCAATGAGACATTAAAAATAATTATGTGGAAGAGTAATAGCTCCCTTGGTTGTTTTAATATATTTTTGTCTACAAACAAGAAACGTTCTCTAAACTGCTGCCTTGGCTTGGCTTGAAAGGTCTCTCAAACAAAAGCCCTTCAAGTGACCCTTAGATTATTAAAACTCACTAACAATGAATGTGGATCTCAGTTTAAAGAAAGACTGCAAAAATAAAAAGACAGCAGTTTCAGTCTTGGAAAAGAGTATGCCTCAATAAACTAGAAATATGTAGAATGTATTTTTGATCAGTAGTCATACCTTCTCTGAACAAACCCAAAAGCTTTTGTCTAAAGTTTTCAAGATTGTTTTTCTCTTAAACAATACCTGCAAATAGTCTCACTTCCAGTACAAATGGAAAGTTTGGATGCTGTGTCTGAATTTAAACTTGCTAGAGTTCATTCAGAGAGCAGTTCAGATCAGCAAGGGTTTTTTGGTTCTTTTCATAATATTTCCTCCAAAACTCGCTAAATGTCATTAGAATCATCAGGAACATTTGTGGTGAACAAAAAATGTCAGCAATGCCAAATTACAAAGCTTAAGCGCTCTGATCTGTGTCTCCCATGAGAATGATACAAAGGTTGAGATATTCAGTGACAGACATTAATGTCAGATGCCAAAGCAGGAAAAGCAAACATAGGAGTGGGGAGAGATATATAGGCCCCATAGAATACCTTGTTTTGAAAGTCATATGTCTTTTAAATGGCCTTTTTAAATGAAGAAGTTCATTCAGAATATATTTTTGTGATGTTTGCTGTCAGAACATACATTGCTGCCAGCTGACTGAGTCAAGTTTGCATTTGTGAGCTGGAGGCACAATTTTTTGGTACCCATTTCTTTACTGTGACTACCAACAGCAGTGCACAGCACTCAGTCTAGGTCTCAGCCAAAAAGAATGTTGTCAAAGCAAGTGGACTGTACAAAAAGTCAAAAACATCATAGATCCTTTGTGTCTACCAGACTTGCTCTTGGAGCTAGTGGAAGAATTGGAGATGCTGGGACTACAGCTACAGCTTAGAGAAGAGGTGGTCCCTTGTCCTTTCCACCTAGCTCAGCAGGCAGCTCACCAGCCCCTCACCAGTTGCTCTGGCTTCCTATGTGTGCTTTTCTTTTCCCCCCCACTCTCCTTCTTTTAGAAGGAGGCAACCCAGCTCACCCAGCTCTGTGGGTGTCACCCACAAAATTTTTATCAATAGCTCCATTTGCTATTTCAAAAATATTGGCATCAAGCAGACACAAGTGTTTAGCCATTTCTTAGCTGTGTAGAACATGTCATACTAAAACTCTCTGATGTTTTCATTATGGAATTTCACCACCACTGGGAGTGCTGGTAGAACTGAGCAAGTGGATAAAAACACAACACATTTGCCCAAAAGAAACATCCTCTATACCTTAACAAAGGAAGACAACAGATGTGTAGAACTGATTCCTCTCATTTGCTGTGGCCAACCAACCTTGACTCTCCCTTGTCAAACTTCTGAACAAATGAGCCTGATATTTGTAATAGAGAAAGTACACATGAAGCCGTGCATTTGCTTTAACATTTTGGAAACCATAATATCACTTCTCTACACGGGGATGCTTAACGACTGGAACTGGATTAGCATCCTTGCTGACCAAGGGTTTCTATTCAACCTTTTGCTATTCAGAGCAGTAAATTAGCTACCTTTGTGCTATGCCTGATTCCTGCCCAGGGGGTTAGGAAGATGTTTGTTCTGCATAACCATGGCAACAAAGTTGGCAATTAGCATCAAGTTTGGGTATTCCCGCAAACAGGAATTACCCCATGAACTCTTATTTACCAAGCACCAAGCAGCCAGCAGCATGACAGTGATGCATTTAATACTACCATGTATTTAGTAGTGTCAAGACTGGGTTTGAATAGAGTAATAATAAAAGACACTAAAACCAACCCATCTACCTTTGAGATGTTTGTAGTTTCTCTTAGTGAGCACTCTTTCCTGCCTCATCTCTCTGCTCTCACATTGCAAAGTATAAAAGTCTGCAAAGTCTGAGCACTGAAGCTCACCTGTAGCATGGAGTGATCACACAACTCAGTGAAAGTACAGCTGCTCTTACTACATTTCACACAATGCATTAAGTGAAACACAGGACAAGAAATTAATAGGTATATGCAGGAGGAAGATGTTTCTGAATGAGATTTAGAAATGAAGACATGAAAAAAAGACATAATTTATTGAACAGATTCCTAGTTGATAATTTTGTAACTAATTTTCTTAAAAGCACTGATTTACTTTTATGAGAATTCACAATCCTGAAGCAGGAATCTCCTCTCTTTTCTGTGTTTGTACAGTGCTTAGAACAGAATAAGGAATAGCAGTAGATGAAAAGTGATTATTAGAAAAACTTAATTCTTAACAGCTTGGCTTAATATCTGGCACTAAGAAAAAGGGTCTGGGTTTTCACATGGTTCTCAGAGTTACTGATCACTTTTGCCAGCTGGATGATTTTTATAGTTTGTAAAGCTCTTCGTACTTTAACACTGGGTAATGATAGAGTTGATGGTTTCCTATAGCTATCTGTTGATTATTATTCTTTCTATAAAATAATAAGCAATAGTAATAACAGCAAAAATAGTAATAAGCTCCTTGGTCAGAAAAAAGCCCCTAATTATGTTGTGTCTCTTCAAACACCAAGATCACAGTGTGCATATGCTGCTCATAATTCGGAAAAGGAGGATGAATTTGAGAGAAATTTGTTCTTGTGAGCGAGATATTAATGATTTTAAGAGTCATGTCTTTTTTGACAAGGGTTGACAATAAACTAATGTTGATGGATGCTACAGTCACAAAGAGGAAAACTAAATACCTTTATGATTAAATATGACATGGCAATACAAGGTAGAAGACTCTCTTCTGGTATTCATTTCTACCTGTCAACAAAAAACCCCAAACAGAAGCATGATGTTTGTTAAAGAAAATGGCAAACTAGGACTTGTCATTTCAAAAGGTTATGGTTTATTTATACTTAACATGTACTTAGCTATTTCTTTTCCATTTTTTATCTTCTGTATAAAGTAAGGCTACCAACCACCTGAGTAAAGCTACCAAACACCTGAGCACTTGAACCCATGCTAAGGTGAGGAGAACAACACTTTTGGACTAATTCCATAACATCTTAGGAAGTCAGCAAAGTTTCAAAGGTACTGTGTATTTGTCCTATGAAGACCATAACATTTGTGTGGCACATAAATGCAGGGGGAAAGAAGAGGCATATCAAAGGAATAGCATCCTGATAGCAAAACTTCTGTGGAGTCAAAATAAATAAATGTGGCATAACTAGTTGTGCCATCCTTTGCTTGCAAAATAAGTAAAGAAAAAAATCCACTGCTATTTTTTAAAACCAGAATATGTGTGAACTCACAGAGAATAACTAACATGTTTAAAGTACCATTTCATACACATATTTAGTTTAATCCAAGCAGCTCATAAGTCTCGGAAAACAAAGCAAAAATATTTTATCTTGGTTCAAGCAAAGCATTTGAAAGCAGGTTCCCTTAGGAAACAAGGCTTATGTGATTGCACTGGTGGTCCATTTCTGTCTCAGATAACTCCACAACCTCAGATCTGTTCCAGCCAAATTCTGTAGAGACATGACATTGCCAGCAATGCTAAGTGTGCACAAACTTCAAGAAATTGGCAGCTCAACAGAAACAAAGGGACTTAAACTAATGCCCCCACCAAAGAAGAACTGCAGTGTAAGCTCAGCAGTTATTTGCACAGTTTGGGTCCCCTCTGGCCAGTTACTCATCAGAACTAACTGCAATATGAGCTACCCTTGCCCAGCTGTTATCTGGGGAGAAGTAAGGGAAGTAAGGTAGTGGGAGGAGAGGGATTCATGGGGGACATGCAGGGAGCAGGGGCTGAGGGGTGGGCAAAGAGCTCTGAGGCAAAGATTCAGATCCAGGCAGCCAGGATTCATTAGTCCTACTGTCACAGAACAACTTGTTTCTCAGTTTTTCATTTCAGCCAAGAAATGAGCAAAAGGAGTTATTTGCACAGCTCTGTTTATATTGAGCTTTCAAAATCTTTATTTGCTGATGTTTCAGTTCCTGCTTCCAACCATGGAGGCTTGTGCAGGGAGATCTGATTTATCCTCAGCAAGGTGAACTGAACCTTTACACCGATGGAGGAAGGAAAAGATGTATAACAACATTGATCTAGAGGTGCAACAAACAACACGTTGCTTTAAATACTCCAGACAAGAGCTTGCACCCTTCCAAAGGGGAATATTTTCTGCTTCTTTTCATCCGCACCATTGTCCTCTATAAACCAACCTTTTATTCTACTTGGGAATAGTAGAACATGTGAGTAACAACAGAGTTTACTAGATGTTGAATTGGCTGGATTGATTTAACCATTTAGGCCTTTAGGCATAGGGAAATCCATTGAACTTTGAAGAAGTTGTTTGATGCCATTTTTTTCTAAGCAGATTCTCTTTCATTTTCATTTTTTGGGGTCCTCTCTAAAGGACCCCACAAAAAGTTGCCCTGTGGCATACACAAAAGGAGGCCAGAAAAGAAAAAAAAAAAAGCTGGCAAAACTGACTACAGACAGATGTATTTCTGAGCTAAATATCAATTCCTTCCTCTATCAAAAACTGACCAGGTCATATAAAGGTGCTCAGGTCACTCTAAGATACATAGTCTTACTTGAAAAGTTTCACTCTTCTCAGTTTTAAGTTTTTCCCATATGACAAGACCTCTAACACCAGCTCCATTGTTATGGTACCCTCCATTCCTGAATGTCATTAAACATGCAGAAATAACTAAAATCAGCTTCAGCTTTGCTCTAGGAAGAGCAGAGATCTACCTGTTAATAGAGGGCTTGACAAGGACAGAAGCAGAATTATCACCAGTGCAGTGAGTTCTAGTCTGTATCAGATCAGTAGCTGTCACTTAACAATACAGTTTTTTCTAATAACAACAACAACAACAAATCCCTAAAGGAGTGTTACAATCCCTTGGAAAGACTTTTCTGGGCCCAGTTTTGTTTAAGTGCAGAGATTTAACTCCTCTATGGTTTGTTCCCCATGTCAGTAGCAAGTGATGTTCCCAAGGAGAAAGTTCAATATCCACGGGAAGAAGTTTGGACTGTTCTTCAATGTCCTACTAACTACAGGGTGGGACTAGAAGAACCTGGGACTAAACCTCCTTGACAAAAAAGTTCCTGTCACAGTGTCTGTGTCTAAACTGTCTGGAGGTACCTGCTATAGCTTGTTCTGAAGACCTGTCCCCAAGTTACCCACATAGCTTCCAATGGCCCTCTGTGGGTTTCTTCATCTTCATCACATTTGGGAGGTGGGAGCAGAGGAGGACAAAAAGACAAATATATGGCCAGGTTTCACTGTGAAAAATAATTACCAATACACACTGCAGAGAGGAGAAGTGTCTCGATCATTCAGTTCAGATGTAGCATGTGGCACCTTAGTATAAAGCAAAGCATCTGGATTGCCCACAGAGCAGTTGTAGTAGGTGGTTTAATCATTTGGTTTGCAGCATTCTGCAGAGGTAAGAGGAAAAATAAGATGCAGGAGCCAGAAAGGACTGTGTGAACTCAGTAGTGAAGACCTGAGTATCACATAGTAGAGACAAAAGTTTTGGCTGAAGAGAGAGCAGAATTGTGCAGGAGTACAGAGGAAGGCAAAGAGGTTTGGAAGGAAGTTAGTGATGGTTGTGGGAGATGGCTGCACTTGCTCTCCTGCCATCATCTCCTGGCCAGGGTGTGTCACATGTCCCTCCTCTCTGCTCTCTAGGTGCCACCTAATGCGTTGTGCTGGGAAAAAAAAATTTAAGATGAATGTAGAGGTGGGGAGTGATCTTTCACACCAGAGAATTCACCTCTGCTTTTCTGGTCAAAGTTGAATGCAATTCTTCTCAATGCTGGCCTTTCTTCTGGACAGACACTTTCACAGAGCTATAAACTTGTAACTGCAAGAGCTGTATGCCCAAGAAAGTCCAGACCATTTTCTGCTGGCTCCATTCACCTGTCATTTGTGTTCTTAGATTTCCTATTGTCCAGACAAGGACTCTCTCAGAGCTAAACAACTCCACAGCAGCAAATAAATCCAGAGCATATCAGTGTCTCATATATCAGTGTCATATAATGCACCACTGACTTCCCTTACTTTCAAAACAGATCCAAGAAGAGACACCAGCTACAGGAATGCCCCTTATAAGCTAAAGAATCCCTTGCTTATAAAGCAAGGAGGATTACACAGACATGTGCTTCAGCAGACCTACCTCTATTCAGCAGCACCTAGGGATGCATGAAAGAAAAAGGGGTGATTACAAGACAAGCACACATTAATTTGAAATACCACCTTATTTTCACTGAACAAGGCTTGCAAGAATTTTAACTCGGAGTTGCGCTGAACTGAGATGCACTTCATTTCTACTTTCTCATTTTGATGTGGTTCTTTTGCTGGTTTTTTCTGTGCTTTTACAAAAGGATCACTGCCACAGCTCACTGCACAGCAACTGCAACCAGAAGTTCCTGAGACCTATCCTGGGTCTGACACAGATCCTTCCATGAATCTGTCACCAACCTTTGTTACCTTGTTTTTTCTACTGATTCAAATCAGGATGTGAATGCCAGTGCTGTGGCCAGTGTAATCCATGGCACAGATCATCCTGCAGCTCTCTGGATCATCTGTGGCAGCATCAGGTAACTTCTTCAGAAAAGCTTTAATTGAACTCAAGTGACTAATATGTTCAAACCAGAAATTTTCCTGTGGGTTTTAAAAATTTAATTATATTCCAACCCCAAATTTTCCAAGTGCTACTCACTGAAAATACACAGCTGCATTGGTGAAGCTGTCAGTGAAAGGAAACAAGAGGTTTTGGCAGCTGTGCAGAGGGGTAGAGGTGAGGCCCTGGACTCATGAGAAGGCGTTGGAAAGAGTTTAAGCTTGGAGATGTCTGGAGTCTGCTGACATTTTTGGCGAACTGAGGAAAACTCATTTCATCCCCATCCTTTTGTGAAAAAGCCAGAGGTGATGAGGCTACAAAGCAGCAGGTCTTAGTCCCAGCTCTTATATCATATCATATGACCACCATCAAACAGAGTGTGGTTCCTGCCTACATCTGTAAAAAGGAAGAGGTGTACTCTGTAAGGTGAACATCATGATTGGGAACAGTTTGGGAGGAGAGTTCTGAGCTTTACGAAACGAACATGTTTGAACCTAAAAGCACTTAAAACACATGCTGATGTTCCCAGTGGGATTTTTAGTTCAGGGCAATTGCTCTGAGCTAGAGATCTTCTCAGGAAAGATGATGTTCATCATACAAGACATTCTAAAGAACTACTTTTACCAAAAAAAAAAATAGCCTTCCTGGCATCTGTTTTCCTTTCCATGCCACAGAAATATTTTCTCTCTTTTTAAAGCAAAGTTTGCCTTTTTCTACACTGATACAAGCCCTATCAGTGGTGCAGGAGCCAGCACTGTGGCTCCATCCAAGGCACTGCCACCAAATAAAAAAAATAACAGAAATAAGAATTCTCTGGGAAATATTTTTTCAGCTTTGAATGTAACAGAGAAAAGTAAAACCCATAAGACATACCAATATCTCTAAATAAATTCCTGAGATTGTGAAATACCATAAGAAAAAAAGAAATCATCACTCTCAAAACAAGGCTGCCTTAATAAAATGGGACTTTCCTGTGCAAGAGATTCCAGCTCACTACAGTGGGTGAGAAGTGCTATGTAAGAACTGACAACTATTAATTCTTACTGCTGTTCAAGCTGCATGCACTACACATTAGACAAATATCTCCTTTCCAGCCATGCAGTGCAGTAAGACACCTTGGGCATAGAAAATCCAACTTTTGAAGCAGAACTTTACAGAAAAACGTTCAATACTGAAGTTGCAGAGCATTGTGCTGCCGCTAACATTAGTTCAGAGCATTGCAGTTGATACGACTACTTTATTCCTGAACACTTATTCCTCACCTTAGAATGTGTGTAAATTAAAATGTATATTCATAGAGTTTCCCATATTCAGAGGTCCTCATCCACCCCTACCTAAGGGGATGTTCAGCAGTTCATATTGCAGCATGCAATAGTACAAGTATTCCAGGATCCTGTAATATATTATAGTATTTATCCAGGTAAAATAGTGGGACAAAATAAAGGCAAAATGAAGAGATTCAGAGCATCTCCAAGAGATACCAATGGCTACAACAGAACTGCTGTCACTAGGGAGTGTTTATGGCAGTGAGGAGGAGCTGTCTGCACAGACCCTTCAGGGAGAGGAAAGTTCCACATTTCACAAACCTGCTCAGTAGTACAGGGGTAACAACACACCTCTCACAACTGCAGGTTCATGTAGGAAAAAATATTTTCCCTTAGAGCTTGCCACCTCCCTCTCCCCCTCCATGTGGCTTCTGCAGTAGAGAAAATCTTACTAACCCCAGTTCTGGAGCAGTCTGCCTTAAATACAGTGTGCAAGTGCAGATGAATTGGTCATATCTGTGGTGCTGATAACCAGGACCACTGCTTCAGCAGATACAAAAGAAAAGCAGTACATGTGCTCTCACTGACACTATGAAATCCCCTTTCCTGCTCTGCATTACTGGCCCCTCAAGCTCTCCTTGTGGTAATGTAATAGACTGAGCAGAAATGTGCAGCTTTCAGCAGTGCACATCAATGAGGGCATCAAAATAGGTTTATCAAAGAAAAACGTGACTCTTATCCATCCTTGGAACCAAATCAGAGAAGATCTAATGACAGAAGCAGGTCTCCAAGAAGAAAACAAAGCCAAACTAGTTTAAAATAGATCCAAACAAGAATATATGGGTTTCTTTTTGTTGTGGTCATTGCCAGTCAGATTATGATTGGTTACAAATGTTAAGGGCCCTTGAGCTGCTTGAGTCCTTAATCCATCAAACTGGTCATCACTATGTGCCAAGCAATGACCTCAGTCAAAAGCCATAAATCATTGCTCAAGAACCAAGCCTTAAAGCTCCCTCAAGTCCCTCTGCTCTCAGCACTTGTGAATGGGGGGGGGAAGCTGCCCAGGATTTTGGATTCACTGACTTACATGGAGGACGACAAAAGAGCTTTCAACCCCAAGTACCAATATTTGCATTTACAGAAGCTGGTATAGAGCATATAAATAAATTTTTTAAAAAAAGAGCCACAGTGTACTTTGCATGTAGGTTAGGAACTAAGAGATCTCTTTCGTTACGGTGTGGTCTCAGTAAGATTTAAAGCAGCATATGTAAAGAATTAAAAACCACCTTACTGTTACCATACTTCCTAGAAAATGCTGAAGCCACATGCTGTTTACTAAATATTATTGCAAATTCCTAGAAAATTGATTCCCTATTCAGAAGCAAAGGACTCACTAGCTTTACTCTATTTGGCACATGAGTACAATATGATGAAGCCCTGTTTTAAGTACGAAAGTAAGTTCATCTTTAATTATGTAAATAAAAAAGTTCATCTTTAAATATGTAAATTGTGTAAATTAATCTTGAATTATATAAAAGCCCGAAGCACATTTCACTAGAAACTGAACGACAAAAGAGACTTTAAAAAAACCATGTTGTTATAAGAATTTAGAGGAGCAGGAGAATGTGTGCATGTAGGGGAAAGAACATTCAAAGAAGTAAACAAAAAGTATGGTCACACTTTTCATCACTTAACACTTCACAGCAAACTTTGTTTCCTGTGGTAGGTAGGACATCTTTCATGGAGCCTTCCATCACCTCTCTCTGTTCAAGTGACTCCTAGTCTTTTTCCTCAAATGTCTAAATGCTTGTGTGTGTGTGTATAATAAAAAAATAAATGTCTATATTTAAATTACACTAAGCAATGGAATTATAAATAACAGTAAAAAAACACTCCAGGGCATAAGTTTATTGTTGACTTGTGTACTTCCTAGCTTGCCAGTCATTAACCTCCTTACCAAAAGCTCACTGAAGAGTCTGTTTCCAGCAGATCTTCAGGAAAAATGCTGAGAACTGTCCAAGAACTTACTGCATCTAAGGCCACTGCTCCATTTGTGTGTGCAGGTTGGCTGCAGATTCAGATCAAGAAGACACATATGGTATTGAACCTTAAAACAATGTCACACACATTAATAAGAACCTGCAAAAAGTCTTAATCTTGAAAGCTTTTTCAATTCCCAAATTAGGCTGTAGCAATTACAAAAGAGGCCAGTCGTATTATTCATTCCAATTGAAATGTAGAAGTGAGATCTTATAGGAATGGACTGTATTTTGGCAATGAAATCTTACCTCTTACAGTCCAAAGTATTATCTTACATGAGAATTTGTCAGAATGAAAGGCATTGGCAAAGTAAGTATTTTTGGGTTTTGTAGTTTGCTTACAATTTTATTTTTAAATGCCTTTGGCAGTGAACTTCATTTTTTAAATTCCATTACATTGATGCCAAAGACATTTGCCTTTAACATGGTATAAATGCATTATAATAGTTTTTTATTAAAGGCACAAAGTGGGCCAGAAGAAGCATCGTATGAACATATACAAATACCGGAATGGGGAAAAGTAAAAATTGCTGCATGGAACTCAATGTCCCATTTCTCAGTCCCAGGTCATGTGCCTTTCTGAAGGGCCCATCTGACATACCAAGATAGCTGCTTCACTTCGATAGGATGATTGATAGTGACAACTGTATATACTAAAACTACTTTCAAGGTAACATAATGTTATTAAAGAATTAGTGATGGAATCCTCTGCAGCAGTTCTGCAAGCTGAATGACAAAGCTTCTTGTAGGGACATTCAGCACTACAGTCCCAGCTCAAGTAACTAGAAATTTGTCCTTCCCCTTTTCTCCACCCACTTCCAGCCCCATGACCTTCTCACCACCTCAAATTACTACACACAGATCAATGGTGGTGGTAAAGAGGGCAACAAGCCCGGTCCTAAAACCATCCATGTGTTGGTAGTCTCATCCACATTGCAGGCACTGGGAGAACAGGGAAAAAATAACATCAATTATTTTCATAGACCATTTCCAGAGTAAAAAAAATTGAGAATACTGCCCTTCAGCTACTGTGCAGCACTTTGGGTGATCTTACCCCTTGTATCTCTGTAAAGGACTTGGTACACACTTTGTTCTAGTATGTCACACACTTCCAATTTCTATAGAAACCTAGATTTGATGTGGGGTTTTTTAAGGTTCCTTGTTTGGGGTTTCTTTGAACAAGCAGGAAACATACAGGCAGGGAACAGCTTTTGTTTTACTTCTGAGCTTTGTTCCTAGTGGCTTTGTTTTTTCTCCTAAAATTCAAGTTTCTTCACATTAAGAATAAATGGCTGGAGGGGACTTAAAGCTCTGAGGTTAAATTTATTCCTTTTGGTTTCAATTCCAAGAACTCCTGAGGAATAACAGCCTACACAGTGGGGATGACTGACTTGGCTTTCATGACAGGATGCTCCCTTTTATGAACCACAGGAGGACAGAACCACTCTGTACACAAAACTGTACCTCATACCCCAAGAATCTTGTTCCAGTAAGGTTGGGGAATTTTGTCACTGGGAAAATCTTGTCATGACTGCACCTTCCTGGTGCAACAGGCATCATGGCCGGAGACAGCTTTTTACCACAGGCTCACATGTTCTTTTCCATACAGCTGTTTCACCAGCTTTTTTCCAAACTTGTGTGCAACCTAACATTTAGGAAGCTGAGAAGTGCAGTCCTGCTGTGTGTGGGAATCATTGCATAAAGTAATATCCAGTCCCCCAAAATTTACATTGGTCTTTCCTTTTGCAACACACTGGACATCCAATGGCTGTAGAAAGCCTGAGGTTTGACTTGAGAAGCTCAACATAAAAGGCAATTTTAAGTATAAAACTGCCAATGCAACATGGTGTCCTTTTTGGCAGAGAAGATAAAAATAGCAAAGAAACAACAGCTCTGTTCTTTTTATGAAAGCCTGGCAGTTTTCCAGTAGAGAATTAAGTACTTTTTGTACTTTGGGGGAAAAAATGATGGGATGTGGTCCAAGACTAGTCATAGGAACCTGAGAAATATGGAATAAGAGGCTGGGCTGAAGCAGCCAAAGTGGTACCACCAGCTGCAGCCCCATTAATTAACGCTCTGCGGTATGTAGCTGTAAGAATGACCCTGATACTTGTTGAACACAAGCAGATAACTTTTTCAGAGCAGCTATGCTTTTCTTACTGAAGTATATTTATCCAAGAAGTACCTTGCACATTTCCCCCATCTCATGGGGCAGTAAATTAGTTCTAATTGCAGAGGTATGTAGTAAAAGCTGTGTTCAACCTTCTGCAGCATGTGAAGATTTATTTTCCAGTCTTAGGTTTTCTCTGGATGTCTAAAATTGGATGGGGAAGAACATGAGAGAAAATGTAGGGTTTATAGAGTTATAAAATTACCTTACTTGTGTTTCTCTCAACTTAAACACTGCAATGGTTCTACAGCTGACAGGGCAGTGCACTACAATATAGGTTTATTTATCTGTTTACAGTTCTTTATTTTATTTTTGAAAGGATGACTAATTTGAAAGGGGAAAATATGACATCTACAATGAACAGTTTTAACATAGCCTAACTCTAGTTCTATCATTTTTAACAAAAGTGCTGATAGCAGATACAGAGCAAAATTCTACAGCTCCATTGTGCATACCGTGGCAATCACCTGAGCTAGGAGAGTCACTGGGTGCAATTCTAAAGCAGAATGAGCCCCAGGATTATGGGTCCTTATTTCTGCCAGATGTCATCAGCTGGATATAGTCAATGTGTGGCATTCAGTCATGCTCTAAATCCTCTTCTACAAATACTAAGTTTCTTTGTCCCTTTGGTCTGCTGCCACTTGATGATCCCCTGCTACAAGAGAAACTCCACACTAACATCAATCAGGGAACACCAGCCAACCACATCACCTCCTCACTCCTTTCAGAGCCTGATTGTTCTGGTAGTTGTAAACTTGACAAACAGCTTGAGGATTTAATCTTGAATCAAAGCTATTGTGCTGGTCCAAGGAAACAATGTTTATATGAGACTCAGCAGCAGAAAACTTGAATGTACTGTGCTGATGATGGACACTTAACATGTATTTCATTTAGCAACGAGCTGCCTCTTTCTGTTGAGGGATCTAACAGCCAGAGGAAATACTGTTTTCTTGTTTCTCAGTAAGTGCCAGAAAGAAACCATCTCTTCTGACAAAAAACCAGCACACTCATGACAACAGGCATGTAGTCTTGCAAATGTAATAAACAAACAAACAATAAGTAGTCACCTAACTCAAGGTCAAGCAAAAGAAGAAAAGAGAGGAGAGTTTTTGGACTGGCTGGTTCTTCTGGGAAGGCAGCAGTGCATTCCAGCAAGCAGCAAGAATGTGGGTTTTTCCATTTATGCTGATCACAAGCTTGCTACATTCTGGGTAAAATCAAACACCCCTCGGCACCCCCAAGTATCTGGCTCAGCTAGATACTCTTACACAAAGTAGCACTATGTTGTGGGAAAGAATAAAACAACCCAAGTCTTTAAACATTTTCTAAGGACAGAGAGCATCACAGGGCAGAAAAAATTGAACAGGTCACTGTCAGGAACACACATTTCTTTTTCTGGGTCTGCAAGCCTGCATATACTGGGTACAGCTGACATGAAACTTGATCCCATCTCAGGATCTCTTCAACTCCCACCACAGCAGTTGTAACAGAATCCAGTAATTCTGTCAAGTGACAGAAATTATCACATGCAGTTGTGTTTCTGGTAGTTCTTTGTGTCAATTTATTATGATCAGTAATGATCAGACAAAAAAGCCTCCTCGAGTCCTTATGTTACTGTATTTCTGTTTCACAAAAAAAATCACAAAGTGTTGGTTTTTCTAGTGCTCCCAGCTTTGGCTGAAACCTGCTTGTGCTGACGCCAGTGTGAACAAAGGGATGCCAGGGAACTTCTGAGGAAAACTCCCCCTGAGCTGCTACTGGCTGTGATTGTTAGAGATACATCTAATCCTGAAGCTAATAACTAAACAAGCCTAAAAGAGTCTTGAAACTCACTCTTAATGCCAAATAGCACAAAGCTTAAATAGCATCTCTATCTTCCTCAAGTATGCTGCATTATAAACAGATCCTCCTGGTACCTTCCAAAACAGCACTGTAGAAAAAGAAGCCAAAATCCAGACAAAAAGAACTTTTGTAGTAGCCAGCTTGTCATAACATGACAAAAATGACTAGAGAGATAAGAAGATTCACAAAATGATGTGCTGCCATCCCTTCCTTTATCTGCTCTTAAAATGTGTGGTTTCCTGATTTCACAAGTAAATAAACCAATCCATACGTAAATGCCCAGTCCATTACTTAACTCCAATGGCATCCAGTACAAATCTGGCCAGCTCCATGCCTTTGCCATATTTTCTAATAATGTTCAAATGTGGAACCGGGCAGAAGTTGTGATGAATGGAGTGCTAGAGGGGTCACTTATTGATATTTGCCTCAAGTTCTACCTCCACTCCAAGCTAGCACCTGCCTGCTGCACCAGTAGATGGCTCCTAACTCCCTTTAGCAGGACACACATTTAAAGTTAGTGCTCTATCACCTCTCGAAGGAAAAGTGTGTTTCATCTTTTTTTAATGTCTACAAAAATCTCTTGGGACTTGGTCTGGCTTTCATTAATTTCAAGGGGAGTTGGAAAAAGCACTAGAAGAGCTTAAAAAATAACAAACAAGGAGAAAGAATAAGATATAAAAATAAAATTTATTGCCTCCTAATCTGCCCCATTCTCTGTTTTACCTTTCAATAATGGTTACATGCATCTTCTGCACGTTCAAGCATCAGAAAAGCATATAAAACATTTTTATTGCATAAAGAAAAAATTTATCTATATATTTCAGCTTAGTGCAAGAATCCACTTAAATTTTAGAACTGGAGTGAGAAAACAAAGACATTTTATTCCATGCACAGCAATTACTTCAGCTGTCAGCACAAGTCACTTTTACTGCTATAGCAGAAGTGTGAAGCATCAAGTGGATCACATGAAAACAACACATGTTTATTTTAAAAGACCACAGCTTTTGTTCTGTAGCCCCTCACCACTTTTAGGAACAAATAATAGCAGATTACCAACCACAATTAAAAGGAATGAAAATGCCGTGCATTCAATTGTTTCTTTAGGACTGAGGAGAACCAAAGCTAGTACCTAGTGTCAAAAACATTTACAGATCTTCTGCAACTCTCCCACGCTTCACTGTACAGAGTGAAATTCTGCTGCTCAGGAAGTCAACAGGAGTTTTGTTTCAGTGCAAGCCAGAACTGTACCCTCTTTTTATTATCTAAGCCCTCAAGCCTGAAATTCAGCCTTTTATGATTTTTTTCCAACAATGAAGAGGGGTTGTAGCAGTTGTTGTAAAGATTTTAAATCTAAAATCAGAGTCTAAAGTGGAGGGTAACAGAAGTTACTAAAAACTCTCTTCTGGATTCTGCTCCAGAATTTACTGATGTCAATATTCTGCATTTCTTCTGCTTCTCTTGGCTTCCTCAGCATTTACACTTGACAGGGAATACACCCTAGGACTACAATATGAAATTTGTCTGAAGAGTTTAATTAGCACTTGCTGCAAAAATGTAGATCATTTGTGTGATATATGAATATGGCAGATTATAGAAAGAGAAAACCCACAGCAAGCCTCTAATTAAATTATGTCATCCAAACCCAGGATGAATACTTGTAGCTCATCAACCATAGAAGCCGTTGTATGTGAAATGGGGTAATATATAAACAAAGTACTTTATCTGGGGTATGACTGGAGCTCCAAGATTGTAACGTCCTTTAAGATAACATTCCAAACCTATCCTTTTAAGTTTTCGGCCAAGAATTTGTTTTTATGATTTCTTTGCTCTTGGCAAAAGGAAACTATACTTCAGGCTAAGTTCTCCCTCTCATTCAGTGTTGCTATCACTCCCCCATTTTTTGCCAAAGAAACGATACAAGTGTTTTGAAAACCAAAACTATAGGGACTGGCTGCTCTTTGTTGCTGCTTCTTCCTTTATCATATTTACCATAATATCATAAGACAGCTCATTCAAAACACAATAACAATATTGTTTTATCTAAAACTGAATCTCACCCTGCAGTTCCCACTCAGGAATCCCAGGCTCCTCCAGCTGAGCAAAGAGAAGCTAACTGGAAGGGCCTGGCTCCCACCCTGGGGTGACAAACACAGCTGAGCCTCCCTTCCCAAGGAGAAGTAGGCTCGGGATTTAGTATGAGTATAACTCTACTGCTTCAGTACTCCTTGAAAATGCAGTACTGACTTGCCCAAGTGAGTAACAGATTTAATTTGCTTTTCTGCTTCTGGACTGGGAGAGCATTGCTTGACACAATTTTAGAAGTCCTAAGAGCTTAAATCACTGCTGTGTCCCCAGACTCTGCAGGCCACTAGGAACACCTCTAGTTCCCAGTAAATCCCCTCTCTTCCAATATGCACAATGCAATGAGGTCACTGACTGAGAATCACCAGAAATAAAGCCACAGAAGGGAGATTTTAGGGAGTGTCTGCTCCCTTCTCTATCAACTGCAGGGATTTTCTAATCACTTTATGCTGCCATAGCACTCTCCTGGGACTCATCTGTGTTTCGCAGGAGAAGAACAAGGTGCTGCAGGGTGAATATAAAGCTAACGTTGACCGGCTTTGAAAAACCTCTGTCTATAATAATCACAAACAACATCACTCTTACTTGCACTTTGTAAAAGGAAAAAGATGTTGCAACAATTTTATTTTCCTGATAGCCACGCCTACATATGACACTAAAGTAAATATCATATATTACTAGAGAGGTTAAGTCCTCATTTCACTTTGTTGAGCAATACCAGAGTGAGGCTACACCACTGTAAAAAACCTTTTCTTCTTTAGTTTTGCATTAATTTAATCACTCATTGTTCACAAAAATTAATCTCTTTTACAGAGGTCCTAGAAACTGTACAGAAATGCTCTCTAAAGAAGCAAGCAGATAATTATATGATACAAAAGTTTTGCAGCAAATTTTGGTGTAGGGAGATAAACACAGAGTACATGTGCAAGAGTGTGGCTGTTTGTGTAAGCCTCATGCTGTTGCTCAGAGCCTCCTGATTGATGAAGTCTAGCTCGTGCTCTGCTGAGAGTCAGCATTTGTTTTTTCAGAAAGAATTGCTGTATTTTGTCTCCTGCCTTTGGGATACTCAGGGGAAAAAATCCTTCAGTGCTGTAGGAAAAATTCTATTTTCATCTTCACTCCTGAAAAGCATTCAAAATTTTAGGAGAGGAACAACAGTCTTCCTCAAATTAAAAAATCCCCCTCAAACCAGGAAAAGGAAAGGAACTTGTTACCTGCTCAAGACCAAAAGTTAAATAGAATTTTACCTTTATTCCACCAACAGACAAAAATCCAGACAGAGGGAGAGCTGGTCTGGATTTACTCTTAGAGTCTTACACTTGTACTTACTCTAAGAGACTCTGAGGTGGCAAGGAAAATAGGGACAAGTTCCTGACCAACTGAATGCCTCCCCTGTTCCAGTAAATTCTGAGAAGTGTTCAGATTCATGGCATTTGCTGAATCTTTCACCACAAGATTTACATATGATGTAGATGCTGCTTCAGGGGCTATTTATTGTACTGTTCATGTTGCCATCCCAATGTAGCCATATTTTAAACATTCCTTTCTCTATGAAAACACTGAATTCTGGTCTCTTCCTCAGTCTCTCAGCTCAAAGCCCTTGGTCTGGACTTAACTAACTTCACTTGGTATTAGCAGTGATAGTTGAGCCTCAGAAATTTTAAAACTTATTCTTCAAAAACTGAAATATCTTTAAAAACAGCTAACTAAATTATGAAGTGCTTTTTAAATTTTACATTCCAAAATCATAGTGAATCCCTGCCTTATAAGAGTTATCCATTCTAAAGGTGAAATTTCCATGGTAAAAATCATGCAATGCTTTTCAGAAGAATGAGGGAAGTTAACACCTATGAAAAAATTATATTGATACATAACATCAATCCTATTAGACAATATGAATTTAAAAATACTAAGGAAAAAGAACTATACCATATTTACACATCAGTGAAGGGCCAAAGACTGATGTGTGCAAATGACAATAATCTCCAAGGCGAAGGACTAGAATCAAAGAATGGAATGTTTTTCTGCTGGAACTATGAACTAGCACGGCCAAGAATTTCATGAATATAAATACATAAGTGTTTTGGGTTTTTTTCCTGTTCTTTTCTCCTTTTGTTTTTTGACTGGTGTTTGCTAAAAACTCACAGTGCTCAGCACACAAGTGTTTGGTCTACAGCTCAGCACTAGAGAGGCAAAGACACAGCATTCTGCGACATTCACAGAACACCCTGGGACAAAGATTTTTTTAATGTTTTATAGCCATTTATAATTGGTCTTTTAAAAACAAACAGGCCCACCCCTTTATTTTGGAGGGCTGAACTAATGGTCTTGCTTTTCAGTAAATTTCCACTACACGATCAACTATAAAATGATAGTACAGGATTATTAGCCAGGTGAATACAACAATAGTAAAAAAGTTGACCAAAGTAATCTGAGTTGCTATTTTTATATACTGAATATTTCAAGTCACATCCCAGTAACGTTCTGGTCTTCACAAAATGCAGGATGGTTGAGGTTGGAAAAGACGTTTGAAGGTCATCTTGTCCACCTACCCTGCCCAAGCAGGTTGATTTAGAGCCAGTTAGTCAGCACTGACAGTCTCTCTAAATTGAGGCTGACACATCTTTAAAGTAATTGCAGCCCCTCAAGGGTTTTTTTTCTTTTTTGGGGGGGAGGGTCTTTATTAATTTCAGAGTTCCCAGAAATGTGGGAATTACAGAAAGATGGACTTTAGGCTGATTTCTTTGTATCTGCATTGTACAAGTTTTTGCAAATTCTAAGCAGACAGCAATATCAGCAGAGCTTTCATTTCTATCAGTGATATCTGTCAGATTTTCCTGCAGGATTATATCAAATTTGGATTATTTGTTTGTCACCAAATATTATTTCATACTAGTAGCATAAAGGAAGAGAAAAGAAAAAATGAATGTAGAGAGACCTGAAGGAATTTCGAACTTCTGAAGTTTTATATTTAAAAGGTTGGTGGTTCAACCTGCTACATTAAAATCTCTGAAATTCAGAGCATGTTTGCTCATTGGCTGAAGCTTTAAAATATTTTTTAAACATTAACAGATCCTATGTTTATGCAAACTGTTTCTCATTAGCTGTTGTTCTATCTCCTAGCATCCATTATTCAACAAACTTATGTTAGAACAACTCCCCTACTACCTCCTCAACATTTCTACAGGGTAATATAAAACTTTTTAAACCCAGGTGTACAGGGTCAACTTAAACTTGCAAATAATCTTTGTAGTGTACAAGAGATTCTCCAGTATCTTTACCTCATGAGCTTAAAAGAGTTATCAAAGTTAAAAGGCAGGATTACAGTTATCAGACCAGTATTTCAGTTTGAAAGGACAGACTATTGATCAAGTACTTACTGATCTTAGTAAGCACGACATGAAAGATTTCCAGTCCAACCAATAATAGGAAAAAGTTTTAGTTCAGTGAAGAGCTTCTTTTGAACATGTAATCCTACTGTCTATTAAATAGAAATTATGTAAAAGCTGCATACAAAATGCTGCTTTTTAAGAAAAGTGTACATTTTTCTCTTCATGTCACACTAAGTGGTTAGAACTTATTTTAGTTACCATGACAAAACTTGAACAAACCAGCAATCTCAAATAGAGTATTCAAGGCTTGGAAAAGGGAGTCCAAAACCAAACTAAGCAGAAAGATTCCAACAAGAATGTATTAGTAAAGGGCTTACAGTATTTCTACTTGGATAAAAGTCAAAGTAATCTGTAAGTGATAAATCATTTGTATATGGGTATAATTGATTTATATGGAAGTTTGTACTTCTGATATTACAATTGTTTGCTGGTTTTCTTGCTCTCTACTGATCTGTTTATTCTGACTGTTAAATGGTTTTACCTCTCAGGCTTAGCATGACTGTATGCAAACAGGAACAGTAGAGACTGTGCATCCTGATGCCATTGCTTATGTTAATATCAATCCAGTCACACTTGTACAAGAGGGAAGTTAAGCAATTGTAGGTTTCAAAATACAGGGTAAAGGCAGACATGGTCCTCTGATCTGCTACAGGTGCCCTGCCAGCACAAAACCTAGGACAGTGCTAAATCAAGTGCAGTAACTATTCAGAAATAAGCTACATACAGCCCTTCAAAACACTGTTCATTTCTCAGCAAGAGAATCAGTTATCATGTATTTTTTACAGCTGCTTGGAAGGATGCATGAAGAGAAGGAAAGGATTACTGCAGGTGTGCAAACCAGACACAGAGGAGCAATTAAAACTGAAGGAACATTTTCACCCACTGTGGCAGCCACCAACAGCTTTATACTGCAGCTCAGAAGGTGCTTAGGTTAGAAGTTGCTTCTTTGGAGTCTTAAAATGTCTGGAGAGTGGGCCTATCACCTTCTTGGAATTGCAGGTTTTATGCATCCCAAACAAGCACCATTTAGCAAAACTGCACTACTACCTCCTGGTCTGAAGAAAACTGATCAGAGAAGTCTCACTCTGTGGTTAATAGGTACCAGTGAGCTGGGCAGCTCCTTTTCCTTTTCAATCTGCATACAGGATTTTCACCATGGTGGGAAGAATATTCTGGTGTCCTGGGACTCAGAGATCATTACTACACCTCTAATGGAAACAATGTGGGTTCTCGCTTTGTTAGTGTCTTCTAAAGTAAAAACTGTTTTGAAATAAGGTATCTCTTTGCAGTTAATAGATTGAAGGTGATAAGAGGTGCCACTTATAAGAAACTGTAACAGGATACTTAACTAAAAATATGTATTTTCAAATCAGTCTGACCGTGTACTGAACTCATTTGATGAGTGCAGTATTGCAGAGATTTGGTATCATCACAGCAAGGGCTGACTGCTTTTATGAGAACTTTGAAAATCTCATCACTGACAAACAACTCCTTCTTTTCAAAGCTGTGTTTACTTATGGCTCTGTGGAACTGGCCCAACATATCTTAAATACATTTAAAGTTATTTTTGTTGTTTTTATTTCACAGATATTTTCTTTCAGAGTACATCTTTTGTTTCCACAGGAATAGCACTGATTGCTTGTGTAGTCCTAGCATTTTCTAGCTATTCCCTAGCAGCTAAAGGGAGCTGTTATCTGTCATGCCATGTCTCTGTGCCTCTGCTCTGGGTACTGGACATGGTGTGCTATAGGCCAAATAGCTTTCTAAATTAAGCTCATAATATCTCTGTTTTAGGTAGTATTGTTTGGTAAATATTATCATGAAAAACTCATCTGCAGTGACCATCAGCTGCTTCTGCTGTACTCTCTACTATTTGTAAATCAATTCTGAAAGGTTGTCTAAAGAGTTTATAGTCTGGAGCTATGTAAGTGTTCAAGAAAACACTTCAAAATGTGCTTTAGGAGAATTTACACCCTTTTTTCTTCGCCCAAATACACCAGGAAGAGGTATGTGCAACACATTGCCTTCTCAAACATCTAATTTGAGCTTTAATCATACAATCTTTTGAACACCCCACTTAGAAAATGATCCCTTGAAGCTAACCCAGGTAAGGACTAGAAGTATGAAAATCACCTGTCTAAGAATTTGGAATTTAAAAGATGTTGAAGTCATATGTATGAATTGTTTCCTGGTTTTCAGTTAATAGATAACTTCTCAAAATGTTTCAGGAACTTTTTAAAGGAATAGGCCAAGTCCTTACACATAATATAATAACTGCTACTGTGATTAATTTAGAAACACCACACATATCATCTTGTGAACCCAATAGCTGTCATAAGAGAAAAAAATACTGCATGAAAGAAATAATTTTGTGTAATGTATAACTCTGCAGCCTGAGGTCTCGAAGACTTCATTAAATATTGTTTTATGTCATAGTCAGCAGCACCACATATGAAGATATGGCTTACACTTGCAATTCATAACTTATATGAATTATTCTTACATCTGTGAGTAGTCCAATTGACTTCTATATTAAGCCAAATTGCAAGAAAAAGCACTTTAAGATAAAACCATGACTCTGAATGTAGCACTAACATTCTACTTTCATGGCCCATAGTAAGCTACTTTCTTCAAGGGAAGATTTGCTATCTATAGATTAGCCAGTACAGATTAAAATAACATTTATTATAATAATTCATCAAAGCTCTAATTTAGGTTAACTGCACCCTTCCTTTTCAGACAAAGCATGCTTTTTATTAATCTAAGCAAATTCATAGGGAGGGATTGAAAATTTTAATTGTTTTTTGCTCTTTTTTTTTTTTTTTTTTTAAATCTGCAGTAAACTAAACACAGATGTCTCCAAAAGGATGATGCTGATAATGAGAAATCAGTTTTTGTATTTGGAGAAAACTAAATATAAGTAGAGGCATCCTTCTCTAAAAGTGCTCGCAGATTTACAGCTTTGAAATCATCTACTTTGACTTGAGTTTCCCTCTCTCCCAGCCTGCACCCTGACAAATCATCCTTGCCTTCTGTGACTGATAATCCCAGTTGGCTGCAATGACACCTACTGGATGTCAGAACTGATGAACTGCAGACCCTGCTGCTGCTGAGTTTAGCTCGCATCACTGCCAATGTAATGTTCAATACCACAGTCCTCTCTCAGGCACAACTCCCGCCCACTGCAACTCTCTTCCTGACTATTTGGATCTCAGTTACCCCTATGAAGCAATTTCCTGCTTCTTTCAGGCTCATTTCTCAACTCCCAGGTAACAAATTTTCAACCTGATTACAACTGGGCTGGTTTAGTCCAGGCTCTTTTAAAGCAGTTGCATAATCTGAGCCGCTCTGCTGCAGCTGTTGTTGTACAAAAGATATTTATAAACTGCAGACAAAATCCTTAGATACTTACAAAGCTACTATGCAAAACACCAAGATATACTGCATTGTGCCATGGGTATTGTTTTCATGAAGACCTTTCTGTTTGTTCAGTCTTCACTGTGAGAAACCCACAGTTGCATTTTGCAGTTGACTGGGAAAGAATTTAAAGCTCTGATTACAAATTTAACATCACTGAGTTAACACCATCATTAATTTAACTCATTTATTGCATCTTCTGGAAATGGAAACTGACTACACTACTGGCAACATCAGGATTTTTTGAAATAGGCTTGGGGGGGAAAAGGTTGCATTTCAGTTGTGTATGATCAATCATCTTTGCATGCCAGTTTGGTATCACATAATCAGAAAAAGGAGGAAACAAAGTTTCCAGAATTCACTATTTACAAGACTATCAGCCAACCTTCTCCACTGTCACAAGCAGGCACAGCCAAATTACGTGGAATTAAACTGGGAATAGGATCAAGATTAATCTAATCTTTGCTTAGATTACATTTGTTTTCATACCTAAAGGTGATACCCAGCATGGTATCATAAGAGGACAAGTGGAGGCCTGGTGGGATTCCAGGCTTTAGAATAGAATTTTTTTTGGAATTAACTGATGTTACCAGGTTTGGAAAGACTCTTGAGCCACACGCGGTGGTCAGGGACTCCTTGGCTGAGGAAACTTTAGAAGAAAACATGGACATGAACCTGAGCCTCTCTTGTGAATTCTTCCTTTCAATGGTAAAATAAATGAACATGGATCCAAATTAGAAATACATTACCTAAGTTTATTAGGAACTTAATCGTCCAGTAAAAGACAGAGAATCTTGGATGAACTTCTCTGCACTCCAGTTCTAGCATTCAGCAGAGGAAATAAAACCGTAACACACTAATGAAACACTAAGTTAGAATCACCCACACACTTGCTGAGTAAAATAATCCTTTTTAAAGTTCTTGAAAAAAAGACACACAGGAAAAGAAATGTACCCTGGCTGCAAAAAGTATGCTCTGAACATGAATACAAACTGTGAAGCCTGCTTAGAATCAAGTGACATTCCTAGTATCTAAAGGAGGAAGAATTCAGAATTTAGAATGATACTTATAAACAATAGATATTTACTATAGGCCACTGGAGCATAATGTTCCATGACAGCTAAGAAAAAAAAAATCTCAGTGAAGAAAAGTTAGAACTACAACTGTTCACAGCCCATGAAAGAAAACCACACAAAATACTGTAAATCAATATTTTCAAAAAGGTTAAGAGATAAATACTGAGATATATACAATGCACATGTCCTTATCAATAACACATTAAAGAGGTATTTCAGCTCTCTCCACGAAACACCAAACATGATACATGATAAAACAAAGACATTGAGGAACCTGTCTATGACATGCTACATACACTTTGCTTGGGGAGAACAAACCTGGGACTCAACACAATCTTTAATGTTATTTTTTTTTAAACCATCTGTCATTCAGGACACATTAAAATATTTGTAGAGTTCCTTCAAGTTGTTTGTTAAAGAGCTTTTCAACCTCCACACTCCAGAAAGGTAGACCCAGCCCATGGCTTTACCTGAAAACTTAGAAGAACAGTGCAAAATAAACAAACCACAACCAGACAGGGAGAAGGTATACTTGCAAAGAAGACTAATTTTCTGAGTGAATTCCTTGGCATTTTAATCAAACGCTGTGAATGGTAAATCAGCAATGTCAAGCTGACACCTTTGTTAAATAAACTCTTAAAACATAACTTAAAAAGCACATAAATAATGATGAATCACTGTTGGGTTTTTTGGGTCTGAAATCAACACAAAGCAACTCACAAACACGAGTGCCTGTAGCAATGGAACGAGAAGCTCTGGGCTGTATCAGCCTCCTCCTTCCTCTGTATTTCTGAAAATTTTGTCTGCAAAGCAGTTATTTGGGCTGGTCACCTGCAAAGAGCCACCTCTATGGACAGAACCTGAACAGCCCCTGTGGACTGGCAGAGTTCTCATCCATTTATGATGTAAAATGCTCTGAGCAGTCTGCACAGAAGGTGAAGCAAAAGTACCACAGTTCTCTGCACTGCTGGCAGTGCCTGCTGGCACATGATGAAACAAAATTTTACATTTAAACCCCACTTTCCTGATTTCACTCCTTTCCTTTTCTGCATTCCCTATTTTCCCTTCATGACACTCTATCATAGAAATATACCTCCTCTTGGTTTAGAGACAAGGGTGTAACAGAAATTGGACCACTGTGATGCAACAATGCTCCTTATGGGGGATTTCAGTAAGATCTGTTAGAAATATAAATAGCCAGAGCCAAATGAAATTACATTAAACTTGTAATAGTTTCTAAATTTGCCAAATCAATTACTTAATGTAAAAAAATGCTAATGCACAGTTTTAAATTGGAATACATGTACCAAGTACTGTTCATGGCTCAATATTTTTAAAGCATCATGCCAGTGACTTCAAGAACATATGACTGTATCTCTTAGCTAAACCAAAAACAGACAGACAAGTAAAATCCTTTTTTTTTTTTTTTTCTTTTCCAAATTTACATCTGAAGCTTTAACAAATTATACAAAAGAAGTAATTCTGACAGGGCTTTTAAATACATCTTAAAATTGCATTTTTGTTACTTAGATCTGAGTGACAAGAAAGATGAATCATGTCTCAGAATTTATTCAGCATTGCTAATTAAACTCATTCCTCGAGGCCTGGGAAGCACTAAACCACTGGAGTGTAACAGTGAAAATTAGTGATTTGAATAGAAGAATCATGAACTTTGGAAAAGAAAACATTACCCATCGGTGGAGCTCACAAAATAGCCCATTGCAGAAACTAAATAAGATTAATGAAGGTGAAGTCAAGAAAAACAACAGCTTTTAAAAGTCCCCATATCTTATTTTCAAAAGAGCACAACATAAAATAGACTCAAGGCCACTGGAAACCTTTAACATGTACATATAGATTTAACACAAAAACCAGAAAACTAAGTTTTATAAATCTCACTCTACTTTGTTGTACAGAAGAACATCTTCAGCGAAAATTGGTTTTAAAATGTTGAAGATAAATTAATCTTTAAGGATTTGCAAGTATTTGGGTCCAAATTCCGGTTCTTCAAAAATTGTTATAGTTACTTGAAACTGTGAACCTGGATGTTTCAGTGTTACTGGTACTGTTTACACTCAGTGAAAGAACTCTGTGACCTTCCCAAGCTCCTGCTGAAGAGCCTGGAGATCCACACTCCCAGAACACAGCCCTGGAGGGCTCTGCTCCTCCACCTTTCAACAAACGAAGCACAGATATGACAGTAACATTGGCACCACCTGTCAGGATAATGTAGAGGCATGAGTGGCTCTTGCATCTGGAAATCTGTGCTATAAACAACATTCCAGGACTTTTTAACTTGCCTGTAAACAGCTGCTTCAGTGAAGATGGGATGTAGAACCCTGGTCTTTAAAAAGGGGGGAAAAGAACTATGTGATTTTTCTAGAGTAGTAAACATATCCTAGATGAGTTCACATGGTTGGCTGGATTATTCTGGATTTTATATTGCTATATTTTGGTGACAGTCTATCTAGCATGTAATTGCAGCTTGCCTAACATTTGCAAGAGTAGAGATGAAACAACAAACAGGATGCTCATAACCTACCCGCACAGCAAAATTACAGAATCACAGAATACCAGGTTGGAAGGGGCCTCAAGGATCATCTCCCAACCTTTCTTGGTAGGATCATGGTTTAGATGAGAAAATGCAACTTTGCCACCAGCAGAACCAGTCTGCTACAACCAGGGGTTGTAGCTGGTTATAGGTGTCACTTGGGTAAAACCATCAAACCTGTGATTAAGCCATGCTCTGCTAATTTTTATGCTTCTTACAGGAGTTTTTCACAACTGGAGACCTTGGATAGAGCAGAGCCTTCCTCCACTTGCCAGCTGTTCTGAGTATACAGGCATCTATTTGTTCCATTACAGAGTATATGAATCTATACCCTCAGAAGCCTACTGATGCAACTCATTTCAAAGAACAAAAGTAAAGCCCTTACAAAAATAAAGGTATCCAGCTTACCAACAGGGTTCAGTTTTTAGACATAAAACCACACTGATATATGAAACCACAATACCAATCCCTCACCTTCGTGACAAGGATATTGCAGCAATAAAAGTGCATCAGGTCTTGAAATCCTGCACTGTTTGGTGATCTGCTTCAGTGAGGTTCTGCAGAGATCCATTACCTCTAGAGGCTAGGGTCTGGACTGAGCAGCAAAATACAGAAATGTGATCTCTGTCAGCCTTCACATGGCACTTACAAAACTAAAACACACTGCAAGGTAACTGACTACTCTTGTTCAAAACCATCAGATGACTGAGCATACACAGTCACATAATTCCTATTTAAGCAGATACTTTTCTTGGTGATTTGGAAAACCAGGATAACCCCACTCCACCAATACACATTAGGCAACTGACACAAAATACAGTCAAAAGTTAGCAGGAGTTTAAACAATAAAAAACCCAGCCATTTCCATTAAAGCCCTCTCTGAGTGCAGAATTCTCAGTTGCTAAGAATATTCCTATGATGTTCACATTGAAAACTCTTCTCCAGTGCAAAACACCTCTAACCAGTGGTTTTCCAGTGAAAAATATTACTTGCAGAATCTCAGGTTAATATAAAAAACATAAGATTTGAAAAGAAAACATCAATTGGAACTAAATTCCTGAAACTCAGCAGCAGCAATGAGTAAGCAATGGTCAAAGCTATGTATCATTATTCAGTATTGCTGACTTTGCTGCAGAGTAAGAAAGCAACATACAGCTTCTAAAAAAATGAGATTTATTACAAAAGTTAATTCTCAAGAAAAGAAGTGGCATTTAAACATTATTTATTTGAAATACATAGCTCATACATAGTTCTATACCGTGACTTTAAAAAAAAAAGTTCAATTACAAAAACTAGCAGTGCATTTAAATGGTTAAGAAGTTTCTGAACTGCTCTTTCCTAAGAAAAGATATTCTCGGGTTGCAGCTACCCTGAAAAAATAGCTTACCAGCATCTGAGTACTTCTAAAGAAGGTATTTCTAACCCAGCAGCACATTAGTATGTCCTCCAGGACAGAGCAAGACAAATACTTATCACGTATCACTGTGCACTTAGAATTAAACAGCAAGGGAGAAGAACAATGGCAGTGTAATTCCTAGTGAGCCACTCTTCAGAAATGGAAAGCTGCACTGGTTTAGAGATACCTCTGCTCTTCTGAGAGAATTTTATACAATAGTAACATGCTGTACTTCTGGTACCTTAGAGAGGGATATATCTTTCAAAACTTTTCTTCAAGACAAATTATGGGACCTTTTCTCACAAAGAGGGTCAGAGCCACAGACAAATGATGAGATGTATGAAAAGATTTCTTGATGAGAAGCGACAGTCACAATGAGCTTAGAGAGTTATTGAGTAAAAGAGTATTCAGCAGATGCACATCAAAGGCAAGAAGATGCTGAGAAAATGGGCACTCTGTATTTAAACTGCATTATAACTGACTTTTAAAGAAATTAAAGTGTAACAGCAAGTAATTAACTAGTGGAACCTCCGTCTTTATTAAACTTGGAAAGGGAATTTAAAACACTGTAAAGACATGCTTCCTACTCATTTTGGAACAGATATTTCTCAACACTTCTCACAGAAAATCTTCCACTATTCCCAATAAAGTTAAAATTGAAAGCACTGAAAAAATGGTCTGATTCCATGGATCAGCTACAGATCTCTTACCACTATGATTTTGTCATCCATGACAGATTACTCAATGTTCTATCAGAGAATGAAATTATATTTATATCTCATGGCACGTTGAACAGCGACTGAGAAGAGACAATGAAGAATCTTTCCACTCCTTTTTCCCTGCCTTCCCTGGACAACTTGTTCTGAAAGCCTGTTTTGGAGTTCCATCCCTCACCCTCCAAATCATCCCCCAACAGCCATGATCAGAGGCAGCATACCAAACTACATGACACATTATGACACACTCCATGCTAACACACTTGCAAAACTGCATGCATTAACAGAATATATTAATAAAGTTTTCTTTAGAGACCTCTTCTTCAAATTCAAGATTACACCCACTGTTTACAGTGTAGATGGTCAGCAGAATGGAATTTAACTATCTTAGCCATTTGAAAAATATTGCCATATCTTGGACATTTAACAAGGTTTCCACAGATTTTATATGGGTCAAAGGGAGGGAAAGTGCTTCTAAGATACTTTTAAGATAACATTTCCATTCCACTTAGAAGGGAAACTGCCTTTTTGACACCTAAAGCCACCGAGTTCTCTATCTGCTTTTCTTCAGGTAAAGAATCCATTAAGTGATGAACAACTTTGCAAACAGGGTTATGGGCTCTTTACACTTCTTGTGCATGGCCCCAGAGTCTTCCAGCTACTTTGACTGTTTTTTATCTGTGAACCACCCAAGCACCCTTGACTGCAGAGCACAATACTGAGAGGGAAAGGCAAATTACATTGACTTCCCATGACTCAGCCTGTGAATTTGGGGGCACTGTTCTGGCACCTGAAAGTGGTTTTACAGAATTCCATGACTTGTTTTCAGGATTCTTTGGGAAGCACATGGGACAGAGGCCCTCAAGTTTCAAGACTCTATAACTACAATAAAAGTTGCAAAAAAACTGTGCTAGTCATAGCGCAGCAAAGATTTCATTCTGGTAATGCTACCCCCAAATTAAACACTTACTCTTTGTATGACTTAGCAAAAGGTTATTTCTAAAAATTATAACTGAACACCATTTTTTTCCATCTCTTGTCCCCAAGAGAGAAAAGAGAAAGTTGACAGAAATAAATACACTTTTATACAGCATTTATTCTTTGACTATTCTTTGAACTTCCCTGTTACAAAGGAAGAATGGAACACGCTCTAACTTTGTATTTTCATCACTGAATTAAAGATAGTTAAAAAAGATAATTCCTAAATAAACTGAAAGTACATTTCCTAAAAAACAATGCAAGAATTTGTACTTTTTAAAAAATCCACTCCATAGCAGAAGTAGCAAAGTGCTCCTCTCAAAAACCTGAGCACCAAGTTCTTTCTCAGAAGTTCAGCTAAACTTATCCACACGTTCTTCATATGAGACCGATACTTAATAAAACATATTAATTTCTTTGTGTCAGTTTCCACTGGAGACCTAAAAAAGCCTCGTTTGCTTTGCACAGACCACACTATTTCCTGGAACAGAAATCACTTTTCATTATTTGAGTCTGTATAGCCTGTTGTACTGGTTGTCATTAGCAGATGAGAAATAATTTCTTACACTATTCTTGTCCAAAACCACTGTATAGTCGTTCTACAATAACTGAGGCATCAATATACAATATTGGTTTTAAGTACCTTAATTGCCCAATTGGTCAAAGAGCTGTGTGACTCCTGGAGGATGTGTGGTAATGGCAAGGGAAGACCAGAAGAATAAGAAAAACCCCTATAATTAAGATGATGTTTTGTAGAGAGTGAAAGAAATCACACAAAAATCATTCCACAGAAACACTAAAAAATTTCAATATTTAACTAAGTCATCTAGATGCAGTTCAATGTGAACTTCCCTGTGGTATATGGGATTTTATATATGGACACCCAGAAAATCTGCACAAAACACACAGACATGATAACTATCACTGGATAAAACCCTCTATAGATTAATGAAAAAATCTGAACAAATCCTGAACTGCCCAAGAAAGGGTACACAGTTCTGACAGTTCCCTTAGTACAGATGGTGGGAGTAAAACATATCCACATGATAATCACATCCTTACCAAAATTGAAAACGTATGTGAAAGTCATGGTGGTCTTGCAAAAATATAAACTCATAAACGATTTCTTGATTTGGTGTCATCATTCATTTCTTTCATTTGAGAAACCAGTTTTAGTAGGACATACAAAGATTGATGGCTTTTTCATAAAAGGATATTTTATGAAATAGTGAAATGTAGCATATTTCTACCTGATAAATGCAGAGACCTGTAAACTTTGAACCCACATTGGCCTTTGTTGCTCATGACCCTGTTTAAGTGATTTATTTTCTTTTAACAACTGCAGTCTGCAGGAGGTAGAATATACTGTGTAGATCTTTAATTCTGTTGAAAATTGAACAGTTTAAACAGAATGGCTGACATTAGAAGACCTATTACTGAAAAGTCACATTATCTTCATTTCAGTATCCCTTTTAGGAGCAATATTTATGGATGGAGAAAACACGTAATTTATAAAAGCAGGCTGGTAGGCTGCTGCAGAGCAATGAAGGAGTTGGCATCCTTGGCCCCTCAGCAGGCTGTCTACTGGACTGCATCAGAGCTAGGTATGTGTAAATGTATAAAACTAGGAAACTGGCCTGTTGTCTAGTAAAACACCTTGAGAGAACTGGGAATTTGGATTTCAAAGATTTAGCAAGTTCCAGGGAAATAATACTCTTCTAGAATTTTCCTGCTGGGCTGACACTACAATGGCAGCTTCACCTTTGACTGAAACAAATTCAGTTTCTCTCCTGTACTCCCTTCACTGCATTTTATTTATATTTTGTTAATGTGCAACAAAGTTGAATAGCATCATAAGAATACTTCCTACTCTTTAGTATGAACATCACTGTAGAGGTCAAGAAGATCACTCCTCTTCTATGTGTAGGAAGAAACCACCTCAAATCCAAAACATTTTCCATAGAGATAGAACAACTTTGTTTCACAACAGAGGGGACTCATGCCAGGCAGTTTCCCCATGCCACAGTACCCTGCCTCACTACTGCTCTGGTAATCTTCACCAAATCACTGGCCTACAAAATCTTAGCAGGCTTTAATATGTATCTCTGTATTATCCCATAGGTCCCAGGGATCCATCTTATAAAATTAAATAGATATGAACAGCAAAACAAATAATGCTTTTTAAATTCTGTTTTGAAGTTGCTCATTCATGAAACAAGCTTCTTAAGTTAAGCAAGCTTGTGTTTGTGAAACATCTCATGAATATGTGGTGCTGTAATAAAAGTAATAAATGTTTAAAGGTCCCCTATTTTTCCTTGCTCTTCATTATTAGAAATAAATCTTATGAAGCAGATAAAAGTGGTACAATTAATCCCTCCTGAATGGAGACAGTATGTACTATTCTTTTCAATACAAGAGAAACTGGCTTTGACTGGAGTAGCAACAACTGGCAAACTGATTTTATAGTTTTGATTTATTGAATATTAGGAAATAGACTTTTTTAATAACAATTCCATTTAAGTATTCATTAAAATGGAATTACTATAAGCAGGGCCAGAGTCTGATACCCATATTCTTGTCAGACAGCATTTTATTACAGAAAAGTCTCACTGACATCAGGGGGATTACTTGTAAAAGACCATTCAGCATGAGTGGGAACACAGAGCTGTATCTTAACAGGGTACAGAGGACTGCAGAGCTTTTAGATACTTCTCCCCAAACCTGAAAGCACCTCACACACCCTTCAGCAATGTCTGGGGCAGCCAGTAATTGTGTGCCCAAAGCACCTCATCCATTGGTGTGCAGCAACTTCTGGATCTCACCAATACTAATATGTGACTCACCTTGTCCTTGCCCCAGGTATTTGGGATGTGAAAAATACATATCTTCATACTCACAAAGAAAGTAATTCCCAAAGGTTGATTATTTTGCCTTAGACCTTATGCTAAAGATATTTATCATCATAGCTCTTCTACTCTCAGCAAGTTTGACCTGAAGAATGCAGAGCACATGTTGCCATAAAGGAGCACTACAAAGATGGATTTTGATTTATAAGAAAAATCACTTAGAAAGAAAAAAGTAGGGGGTACACTAATGGATCTTATTAAAGGATCAAGGCTGCATACTCCATTTCTCTAAATTACATATCAGAAGAAAACCATCTTGCAGTTTTGTCTTATACACTCATGATTTAAAAATATATGTATATATAAACAAATTCCATTAAACTCATGCGATGGCACAGGGTAGAAAATTGACTTGGTTATAAAAACTGTTAATAGTTAGAAGAAGCATATTGTTTTCCCATACATAACCCAAAATGTCTCCCAAATGCTTAGTTCTAGCACCTGTATCTTTCTTTATTCACTGTGTATGTATGTGTGTGTATATATATATAAAGCAAGGGAGGATACTGAGAAATTTGATCTTAAGCAATGATGTATGAGCAAATGGTGAATACCCTAACTTATTTTTAATGTAAAATTACTTGGCAACTGATTTCAGAAAATAATCTTAGGTATATAAACTGTGTTTTTATAGTTTCATTTTTATAGTTTCATTACATACGTACACAGGCCAAAGGTAGAATATGCTTCTATTTCTGATTGGGTGAACACAGAATCCAATCATGAAAGCAAATACTTTGCAATTTATTCAGTGTATTCAGCCCCTCTTCCTCTGCACAATTTCTTAGCAGAGAACTCATTTGCCAAAGGAAAAACAAACATGTTCAAAGCCAATTTTTTAATACTTCTTTAAAATCTAAAAAAGTCTGGTTTTGTTTGTTTGATAATTAGTCAACAAACTACTCATTATTGCTTAACTTTGTTTTAAAAACTAGCCAACTAGCCAACTAGTTTCTCTTGTATAGTTCTCAAAGGTCAGACTTGAAAGCCTAAACTTCAGGTTCTACTGAGATAAAGGCACTGTGCTTACAAAGTTATGCTATTATCCCTGGTTATAATCTTCACTGACTTCAGAAATAATTGCTTTCCTTAAACAAAAAGGAAGTCTGATTCTAATTTGCTATCTAGATCTACATTCTTATATTCTTTTTATAGATTTTTGAACAAGTTATCACTGGAATCTTCCTTCACTCAACCATAAGTGAAAGTTTTATCTTACTTCAGATATCACAAAAATAATTTATGACTAAGGAAACAAAACCTTTTGTCTCACAATATATTTCTTTGCGACAGCTGTGGTATTTCACTGAAAGCACAAAAGCTGTGATGGTCTGGACTGCAATCAACCATTTTTAATAGGAAATTTTTACAGACTTTTAATAAGATCTCCTAACATAATTTATGGGGAGAGGTTTTGAAGTGAAGAGGCATTGTTTGGCAAAGTGTTCTTCCTCTAATCTCAGGAAATTTAAATAATCAAGTGCTCATTTCCTCTAAAACTAGGATTTCTCCAAAAAAAAAAATGGTTAAGAAAAACACCTGCTACATGAGCAGAAAAATAAGTATATTTAGAGTCCAAACAAAATATATTTCTAAAGGCTTTTCAAAGGCAAAATCCTCTATGTCAGAACCCAATATTATTATTAATAATAATGCAATATGGAATTTTTCTTCTTAAATTCAGAATAATTGATAAATATTTTGAATGAAGATAACATGCTGGTCAGGATAACTGCAGGTATATTTTTTTACACTGTTAGAGCTGGGGGAATTAAAATAAATAGGCAAATGTGGAGAATTTACAGTTTAAAAGAAAATCACAGAAGCACCCAAAAGCTACTGTACTTACTGGAGATATCCAGAGTTCCTCTGACCATAGAACTTGGCTGGAAGAGTAAGGACAAGAGGTTTCCCCCTGATACATCTGACATGTCTTGCAAGAAGAGACCACAGGGTATTTTAGCACTTTCCCTTAAGTCCCAGACAGAACTAGGGGAAAAAACAAAACAAAACAAAAGAGAAACATAAGTAGCAAATTTTGTAGCACATAAGTAGCACATAAGAAGCACATTTCTATACATCAACAAAGTCAATCAAAGCACCTGCATATTAAACAGCTTTAGTTTTGCTGATTGCAATTTTGGACTAAGTTCTGAATTATTTTTCATTCTTCTGAAGTGACATTGTCCATAATTCAGAAATTCAGACTTTAAAGGAAGCCTTTAAAGGAAGGACTCACAAGCAGCTCGGTTACCGTCATGCTACCTGGGATTCGTCCGGGTCATTGTGAGACAAAGACCTCAAGAGGGCACTCAGCACAAAACGTACCGAAAATGAACGGGGTCTACAGTAGTTTTCCTAGAAGGAAGTTACCCTTACCCACCCTTCCAGAGGGCCAGATCAGCTTTATATCATCCCTACAGACAGAGAAGTGTTTAAAAAAGGGAAGGTAAAAATTAAAAAGAGGAGAGGAGAGGAGAGGAGAGGAGAGGAGAGGAGAGGAGAGGAGAGGAGAGGAGAGGAGAGGAGAGGAGAGGAGAGGAGAGGAGAGGAGAGGAGAGGAGAGGAGAGGAGAGGAGAGGAGAGGAGAGGAGAGGAGAGAAGAGAAGAGAAGAGAAGAGAAGAGAAGAGATCTGAAAAGGGTAAAAATACACCATCAAAGAGTCTGTAATTCTTTTCTATACTGAAAATCCTTTCCAACAAAGCTTTTAACAAAAGGGGGTTTAGAGTCAACCCTAAACCCTTCATTTTCAAATGCTGTCAATTTCAAAGAGCTATTGCCTCCATAAAGATTGCTTTCTTAAATGTATCACCTGAATAACTTTGTTTTCTTCAGCCACTATGTTCAAAGCATGCAGGACAGAGTGCCACTTTCTTAGGTGCTCTCTGTCTCTCTGGTTTGCCTGCAGAAACAAAAAGCAGTTCACAGTGGGTGCCAGCCAAAATTAATCTCTTCCCTTCAGCAGCCAAGACTGATCTGAATGTTTATCTCCATGTGCACACACACACACACACACATTTGCCAGTTCTGACACTGTAGTGACCTTTAGGTTCCTGCTCCTGGTCTGTCCCCAGGGTGCTGCTCCCAGCCCACCCTGCAGAGCTGTTCCAGGGCACCCCAGCTTTGGGGCACCAAGCCTGGCAGCATCCTCAGGGACCCATCCATGCCCTGTGTCTGAATTGGGTTCACAACCTGCAGACAGGACTGTAAACAGCTGCCTGGAAGCCATCCTTCCAGTACATCCTCTTTACACTGGTAGTTTCACAGAACATGCACTGCCCCCTGATATGCAAAAGGACTTCCTGATGTACAAGTTCAAACCCCAGCTATCATCTATCATCTTGATTCTCCTGGGACAAATAAAGTATCATGCAACATACCATATGTGGATATTTCAGCAGAGCTCTTTAGAGTCATGTCCTGTCTACCCACCCTGTGATCAATGGTTATTTTATTTTTGTATATTTAGAATAATACATGGCAAACCTCCATCTGGGTGCACTACCTAAACAAAAAATAGACACCGAGGTTGGGGGTCAATTCCCTGTGTGACTTGGGCCATTTATACACCCTGGGGTATCTGCAGAGGAATTTCAGGCACAGCATGGGAGCCTCATGGCAGCTTGTGGTACCCCAGCTCCTGAGATGTGTGCTGAAGATCTGTGCATCTGTGCAATTTTTTTCTTCGCTTTTAGTTTTTGAAATACCAGGAGTCAAACTACATTCTTGTTATTGTGCCAGACCTGTTGAATTGGAAATTTCTTACTCTTTACCTGACAAAAAATGTGCAACATATTGGTAGAATCAAATCGTTGTCATTTTTAACTGGAGTGTGAGCTCAGGTTGTATTCAGCCAAGTGAAAGCAAAAAGAACTTGGGACCTATCCCCGAGGGGTTTCACTCCTGACATACCAAGTCTGCTATTTGAAATCTCCCAGGAAAAAGCATTTACACTTTGAAGAGGGAGGGGAGGGCGTAGCAGAAAACACCCCTTTCCCGTGGGGAGAGAACAAAGCACGCTCAGAGTTTTCCTGCGTGAGAGACACCCGTGGCAGGCAGGCAGCAGCGCACCTGGAAATGGCGGCACAGGCGCCCACGCACGGGCACCGCAGCTGCGGGACAGGCCCGGAGAGGGCGGGGGCAGCTCGGCCTGACAGGATTCCGCTGGTGAGAGCGGGACCGAGCGGGAGAGAGACCGGAGATAAGGTGGGAAAGGTGCGGGAGGAAGGAGCCGGTGCCGGCCCCGCCTCTCCCCGCCTCAGCGCCCGGGGCCGCCTCCTGCACCGCCCTCCAGACTCGGCGAAGCGGAAGCGGGCGGCGCGCGGAGCCGGAAGCGGCTCTGCCTTTCCGGTGCGGGCGGCGTGGTGGGACCGGCAGCGCCATGAGCGTCCCGGCCTTTATCGACATCACGGAGGAGGATCAGGTCGGCAGGAGGGGATGGCGGCAGAGCGAGGGAGCCCTTGTCCCGGTCTCTGGGGCAGGGAAGCGGGGCAGGGCGGGTTGTGCTGGGTCAGGCGGTGGTTGTGGGGAAGCTGGGGGCCTGTGGGCTCTGCCCGGGGCTGCCCTGCCCAGGGCTGCCCTGCTGGAGCTCCCCTCCCTCGGAGAGGCTTTTCCTGGAGTGAAGAAACTGCAAACCGGGAGATCAGTCTGTGGTTTCCTTTTCCTCCTCAACGGGATTCGCTTCCTTCGGACTTTGTTCTCATGTCTCCTCAGTAGCACTTTGTTTCGTATTTTTAAGGAGAGGAAACCTGTTTGGAGTGGGATGGATACTTACGTGTCTTGGTTTGCAGGATTCTTCTGCCTGGAAACAGTGAACTTTGAGCTGCTCCTTTGGTTTTGTCTTTGAATTTCGGGGTTAGTTGTTCCCCCCGTGTTTTAAGAGCTGCGTTATGTATGCACAGTTGGAAATCTACAAGAAACACCCAGCTAGGAGCCTTGAGTCGGGTTTCCATTTGCCATAAGGTCCCAGAAATCCCCACCACATGGCTAGAAGTCTGGAACTCCTCTGTTGCAGTGAAGGGTCCCGAGCATTGGGCCTGTGGGATGGCACCGCAGTGATCTGATGCCCAACTTGACAGAAATGGCACCTGATGAGATAGTAACATCCCGGGCAGAACTCCCCTGTGCCAGGAGTTGTGTGCTCTCAAAGAGATTGTCTCCAAAGGGTTATGTTCCTGCTGCTGAAACTCTGGGTTTTGAAGTTAATGCATGGGCCTGTCACTGGTAGAAAAGTGTTTGATTGGCATAGGTTTAAATCCTAACAAGGTCAGGTAGGTCGTAGCTGTATGTTGGGAACTGTCTTTCACTTGCATGGAGATTGTGTGTTCTGTCTTCTCTGAAGTGATTTTGTTTATACCCTTTTTCTGGGGAAGAAGCAACTGATTGGTTTTATTGCTTTGCCTTAAGTTTTCAAAGGGAGTAAAAGGTAACATCTTTGTCACAAAAACTTGCTAGGCCTGCTGCCCTCTAACCAGTTGTCAGTGACATATTCACACTGTGAGGAAACTGAACACAACTGAAAGTTGTGTGATCTGTTCAGCTGCTGGCAAGGCAGCCCTGGCACGTGCAGCAGCAGCTCACACCAGGTCAGTGTGTGGGTTATGCAGTGTAGGACAGGGAGTGCTGTGGGGTACAGGGAGCTGGAGAGAAGTGACAAAGTGTAAGGACGTGGCAGGGGCAGAGTAGTGGTTGCAGAACAAAAACCTGTAAGAAATTCAGTGACTTTGACTCGGCTGTTCACAAACTCAGTGTGTTGTCTGGTTTTGTTTAAGGCTGCAGAACTTCGAGCTTACCTGAAATCCAAAGGAGCAGAAATCTCTGAAGAAAATGCTGAAGGCGGGCTCCATGTGGACCTGGCACAGATTATTGAAGTCTGTGATGTGTGCCTGAAAGAGGATGACAAAGGTTTGCATCTTTGAAGTCTTGTTGGTTTTGTTAAACAAATCAGCATCAGGACTTTCAAACAGTGACAGCTGGCAGAATTTAGAGCCCTGAGCATGACGTGTGTGTTAACAAACACATCTTTATAAAACTGGAGGTGCTTGTTTCCATCATTGCCGTGTAAAATTTGCAAGGCAAATTTTTTCTACCCCACCCTTCTCCAGACACCCAGTGCCCTTTGAAGAAGTCAGAGATAGAGCTAGACTGGGCATAGTGACTGGTAGAGAAAACAGTTTTTTAACCTGGTGGAGAAAAAAAAACAAACAAAAAAGGTAAAAAAAAACAAACCAGAAGAAAAGTAAAAATCAAGACTTGCTGTCAATTACTGGCTGTGGTGCAGAAGATGTGTTGGTGAAAGACTACACAAGCCAAATTTTACACTTCATGATAAATATCCAGATTGGTTATTTTGGCTTTTTTTCTCTTTTACAGTTCTTAATGATGCAAAATAATCATTCATAACAAAAGTAACTCTCCAGCAGTAGATAGGTAACAATGATTGCAGCTTGCAGATTTAAACAGCTGCATGTTTTGTGTTGTGCAGATGTTGAGAGTGTGATGAACAGCGTAGTCTCCTTGCTTCTTATCCTGGAACCTGACAAACAGGAAGCACTGATTGAAAACCTGTGTGAGAAGTTAGTAAAATTTCGGGAAGGAGAGCGCCCATCTCTTAGATTGCAGCTGTAAGTATTTTACAGAGGAAAGTGAGACAATGGTATCTTGGAGTTGTATGTCTTTAAATCAAAAGTGTAGAGTGTCTGCCATACTTCTTTCTGTTGCAGGAAGCACTATTTTTTTACCTTCTTTTTCCATGTCATGAAATATACTTTCTTTGCTAGCACACATCTGAATAGAAACACTTCTGTGCACTCTGTTTAAGTTTTTTGAAGCCTCTTTAACTCAGTTTTTCATTGTGGTTTAGACTGAGCAATCTCTTCCATGGAATGGATAAGAATACTCCTGTGAGGTACACAGTGTACTGCAGCCTTCTGAAAGTGGCCTCGTCCTGTGGTGCCATCCAGTACATTCCAACTGAACTAGATCAGGTAATTAATGTGTTGCTCCAAGTTACAGCCTTGGTATTAACCATATTGCATCTCACTAAAAATTATTCAGAGTTGATACAGACCATCTTTCACTGTCATTAAATCGACAGAGCCCAGTAAAGTAAGAAATAAAGAATACACAAATTGTTATCCTGTAAAGGTCTGTCTACAGAATCCAAATCAAGTTGCTGTTTACTTGCTGTTTCCGGTGCTGAAGGTAGTTAGATGTGTCTGTTTCCTGCAATAGTAATGCAAGTGAAAAGCTTTGATCAGGAACAAGGCATCAGGTTCCTGTCCCTTGCCTTGAAATCAGTGTATTGGAGTTACTCATCCTTACTTAGGATGTGATGTGGAGAGCACAGACTTTTGGCTTCTTATGAGAAAAATTCCAAGTTCTGCATGGGAAGCATGAGTCAGAGGACCCAGAGGAGAAATCTCTGTGTAATATATTCTCAATCCTTTTCTGCTTGAGAGAAAATGAGAAATACTTCTGGTTTTATTTTAGCTTTTTCCTCAATGTGCTGTTTTCACTTCTGTTCTCTCTAGGTCCGAAAATGGATTTCTGACTGGAATCTCAGCACAGAGAAAAAGCATACTCTTTTGAGACTGCTGTATGATGTCCTGGTAGACTGCAAAAAAAGGTATAAAAGACAAGTAATAGATACTAGATGACTGGATTTTAAGTTGAGGTATTATAAGATCTGTAGGTGTCACTGTCTAAGTACAGGACACCAGGAAAAGTGTTTCTCACAGCACTTCTAAAATTAATCTGTACTGATAACTCAATCCAATTTTATGTGGGTTTTTTTTCTTGTTTTTAAGCACTCTTGCATTAAACAAGTGTTTCCAAGAATATTAAAGTTAGCAGTGAACCACAGACTCCCAAAATAAAACAATTTCTTTCTATGAATATTAATCTTTGAGCATTGTAGCATTATGCCAAGTTTGTTATTTAATTGCACTTCTGACATTTTAGTGCATGGTAGTGCTATCTCTTATTTAATGATGTTGGGAGGCTTATCAATCAGAGTTAACAGATTCAGTCTTTTATGTAAACATTACCACTGGGACAGAGCTTTCCACTAGTCACGGAAATTAATGTCCCACAGAATACCTGCTTGGCCATTTAAAATTATTATCCAGGATCATAAGAAGCATCTTTGATCTAACAAACTTGGCAGACCAGTGTCTTCTGGCATGTAAAGTAATCCTGTGTCTATCGTGCTTGTAAATTAATGTAAGTCTTAACTGAGAGCTGTCAGCAGTTTATCTTGCAGATGTGATAATGTGTGTTGCCTTCATTGGCCAGTGCTGTAGAGATGGGCTGCAATCCAGAAGTGGTTTCAGCCTGCAGTTCCACAACAGTTTCAGCCTATCTAAACTGTCTCTGCTATGGTCTGGGATGTGTGTGTGGTGTTTGTTGCTTTCATCCTGCCCTTCCCTTTCACTCTCTTCAGAGTTAGTTTTCCAAGTTGTTTTCATTTTCATCAGGACCTCTACACTGCTGACTTAGGACTGATAGAGTTGCACCTGCACTTTCTATATTTGCATTCTGTCCTTACCCCCTGTCCTGTCCCCTCCAGCTACCAGTACATGGGGGTATTTGCATTGGTTGCAGCTCCATAGTCAATTGGACTGCAGAGGTGACCTTGCCAGGGGTAAAAAAAGGCAGGTATGGAGCTGTCATAGGAGGAGGAGAGTTTTTTTCTGTCAGGAGAGTTAGCTTATTCTGGCCTGGTGAAATTGTAGCCTGGAAATGCTGCACCAGCACACCAGAATCATTTTAAACTAGGAATGATTAATCCTTGCAGACCAGTTACACTGTGAGCTACAAAATGATTGAGAATTCTTATTCCTGTTAGTAACATTAAAATGCTTTTGCACTGGTAGTACTGTATGACAGATTTGGTCAAAATAATTTCAGAACTGTTAATCACAAATCTTAAGCATGGCTTAGAGCTTACTTTGTTTCAGAAGTATTACACTGATACTGCATAATCTCCTTTTAAAGACTTCTCATCCTACTGATTTATTAAGAAGTTTTAACTAGCTTAATTCCCATACTTAATAGCTAAATATTTTTAGCTAGTCTTGTTATCAAATCTATGTATTATACTTTAATTTTTGTTTCCAGCACTACCAGTATTGCAGTGACCAAGTAGTTTTTGCTTACTAATAATCGGTGATATTTTAAAGTTAGGCATTAAAAACTTTGACAAACCCTGTAATATATTACTTCTACATTCAGTGTCTTTACCATCTGCAAGCTTTGCACTGAGTGAAGCAATTTTTCAGAGCACTTACGCGTCTCCAAAAAAAAAAAAACCAAGAAGTGACCCCAGCACCTTTGACCTGGCTCAGTCTCCTGGTTCAGTGGGCAGTATTTGCAATAACTATGGGAAACTCTCAGGAGCATTCCAGTGTTAGCACTCAGGAATGTTGCCCTATCTAGCAGTATGGGAAGATAAGAAGGAACTGAAAAATCAGTAATAAAAATCATACCTCACTGTTGATTTATAATGAAGGGAAAAGCATACATTGTTGAAAACAATTCAGTTTAATTTTTTCTGTTGTTTTTTATGTTTAACTTCACTCAGCACAGCAGAAGAGATGGTTTCCATAGCTAATAGACCTTCCCCAGTGGATAACTTGGTAGTGAACAGATTGTTAGCTCATGAAAAGAGGATCATGCAGATGTTCTGCGTTGTGTTCCCTTTCCTGCAGCAATAAGTGAAAGCTTATTTTATCGAGTCTTTTCCAGTCACTTTCTGGTTGAACTTTCTTCTTTCTGTTTATCAAAATCATCTTGATCCCTTTAAAGAGGGATTTTTATCTTTCCCGTGGTCAACTGAAGAAAAATGGGTGGTGGTGGCTGGAAAACAGGTGGCTGGTGTGGCTTGTTTAAGAGTTGTAGTTAAGCTTTGCAGGAGGTTAGTGTCCCTTCAGACCTGTGCTGCTCTGTGGGTTAAACCCATGTCACAGCACATATGTACTGGGAATGTTGATTTGTTCTTCTCTGTACGAGTTATGATATTAACTTAGATCATGAAAGCAAATTGAAACTTGATTCTTGAGCAGTTCTTCTTTTTTTTAAGGAAATGTTGGAGGTCTATCAGACAACATGGGAAAATTTGCTGTGTCTGCAATTGAGCTACTTGGAAGGAAGAGCATAGCTTTACACTGTAACTCTCTGTATTCTGGAGAGTAGTATCCAGCCTTCCTCCTATCCACTCAGAAAGTTTGTTGCCAGTCTCTGTATACATGGCAGATTTCTGCAAAGCACATCACTCTCATCAAGGTGTGGTTGTGCTCTCTTGGCTCGTAACTATCCTGTCCAAAGGAAGTAGTAAGATGGCACCAGCAAAATGTATTCTGTGTATGGAAGAACTGTCACAGCCTTCTGTTTTAATAGTTAGCAAGATTGCATGAGAAAAAGGAAATGTATTTTTCTGTATATACAGCATATTCAATGTGTATGGGTTTTTTCTGAAAATTTTGTAGAAAGCTTCAGCAGCTGCTGGCCTCACTGGTGACAAGAACTGCTACATGAATATAAAATCTTAAAATGACAAAGTAAGGGTCTGGCAGTAACATTGATGAGCTGTTGTTTACAAAATAGACAAGGCAGTAGGTTTATTCAGTTTTTGTAGAACGAATTGTTTTTCTACAAGCTGTCTGTCAAAGCAGTGTTGGAAGCTGCTTGCTTCAGCAGCCTAAGCCAAGCTAATTGCTGGCTGCTTAACTCTGTCAGTAAAACGAGCAGAATACTCACTGAATACTGAAGAGAAAATGTGAAGGAAGAAAGGACAGCTTCTTATACAGTCACTTTCCTGACCATAAATATACTTTAAGATATGCCATTTTACATTTGAAATAAACTCTGCAGCACTACTTATTCTGCAATGATTAAATCCAGATGTGCATAAGAGGAGTATTCTACTGAACCATATAAAGCTGTTCTTAGCTCAGAAAGCTTTTTCCATAACCAGCAGGTAATTTATCAATTTAAGAGAATGAAATGAAGGGTGAAGATAAACATTCTGTAGAACAAGAATTGAAAGAATACATCTAGTTAATTTGTTCTCTGCGTTGGAATTAAAATGGATCATCTACATCTTTTTCAAGTGTAATTTAATATGACCTATAACATCATAGTGGAATTATTTAAATATTTAAGCATCTTGTTCGAACTATTTTTTCAGCAGTCCTGAGCTAACTTTATTTTTCCTTCTACAGTGACACTGCAGCAAAAGTGATGGTGGAACTACTGGGAAGTTACACAGAGGACAACGCTTCCCAGGCTAGAGTCGATGCTCACAGGTAATACTGACTTCCTTATCTTCTTAAAAGTACCTTTTTCTCAATTGCTAAATTATCTTGACCACCTTACTATTAAAAATATCAAATGGCCTGGCAGGCAAGGGTCCTGCCACAGCCTCTTTTCTGTAGCATGGCTGGCTTGATCAAGGGCTTATCTGGGCAGCCTGTGGTAGGTTGTTGCCAGGCCAGGGTCAGGTGAAGTCCACTCTGCAAGTGTGCAGGTGTGTTTCTGGTCACTGAGAAAACCTCGAGTAAGGATGTTGTTTACATCAGCTGTGCAACCAAAATTTGAATTGTCATTCTTTATTTCAGATTTTTTACTTGCTGATTTTTCGATTCTCTTAACTTTTGAGTGTTCTTCTCAAATAGCACTTTCTGTTGAAAAGAAATTCTTGCTCTTTTCTGTAAGCAAATACTTAGGATGTGAACTGCGTTGGACAAACTGGGAGTAAATTGATTCTTAACAGTGTATTTTACCCACTGGACAAAATGAATAAAAGCTTGTACTTTAACATTCTACCTATCATTATGCTTCTTAGAAATTAGTTTTAATAAGTCAAGTAGTTCTGCCGGGTGTGTACAACCAGCAGCTGTCAAGGGAGTTGTTTATACTTGGGCATGTAGAAAAATCAGGATGACTCATTTTGAAAACTGAAAGTGTCTTTGCATAAATGAAAACTTCATTGACTACCCTACAGCAATCTGAGGCCTTTTACATGTGAAGGAACAGATGTACATCTACCTAAGGCTTATCATCTTCCTGTGCCTGTGCAGCCCTTCAGTTCTGGGTGTATGCTATGTGGCAGGGTCGTGGTCCAGGCTGTCATTGTAGCACAAAGTCTTCTAATGTGCTGCTAAACAAAAGCTTTCACCTAGAGTTCTAGAAACACTTTAGGTCTGTTTATAATCTGGAGCTGCAACTGATAAATCATAGGGCTTCCAGTGGGTGGTGTTGGGATTTTCTCTGTTTTGTGTCACACATTCAAGTGTAATTAATCTTCCTAACAACTTTCAATGAATTTCTATGAAAATTTAGGAGGACAGTAAAATTACATCTAGAAATGAAGGCTTAGCTGGAAATAAATGCATAGATGGAACTGGTAGGGTGATCTGTACTCATGCCCCCTGGCAAATTTCATTTGTGATTCTGGGCAAATCACTTAATGCTTTCTGTTTCTTGTTTTTTCCATCTGCAAAATGAAGGTTAAAATTGCAACACGTCATGTTTTATATTTAAGAACAGTTGAAAATCCTTGTGTGTTTCCTAGAAAGAATAAAAAGTTGAGTTGCTTTTATAAAAATGTGGCTTGCTTTAAAAACAAGAATTTTTCTTTTCCAATTAGATGTATTGTACGAGCATTGAAGGATCCAAATACCTTTCTTTTTGATCATCTTCTTGCCTTAAAACCAGTCAAATTTTTGGAAGGAGAACTTATTCATGATGTAAGTAACTTTATTTTTAGCAAGGTGGTTTGATATCTAAATAAAGTGCCTTATTAGTGTCTTTCAAAATTGATTAGAATAGTTATCTGTGCCAGTAATACTGAGCTGCAGTGCACTGTTTCTCTTAAAGCTTTTAGAATTAAAAAATTTAAACATTACACATGAAATGTTTTGCTTCAGTAGTTTCAGAGACTCAAAGAGTTACAAACCTGCACTCACTGGAATTCTGTAGCAAAACTGCCTTTTTAAGTCTGAGCAAAGGCATTAAGCTCAGCAGAGGTTATCTTCAACTATTCATGCAAGGCAGACTTTTACATCTGAACAGTTTATTTTTCTGTTCAATACCAGGAGTTATATATTTATATATATTTATGTGTCCAGTCTGCAGGGAGGGAAAGGTAGATAATATTTAAACTGTTTCTGTATTTGTTTTCCATCTTCTAGCTTTTGACAATTTTTGTAAGTGCTAAATTAGCATCTTATGTCAAGTTTTATCAGAACAACAAAGACTTCATTGACTCTCTTGGTAAGTTTTCAGATTGTTATATTTCTGTTTACATGGAATAAGATATGGAAGCTGCAAAGTGTCTCTGTTTGAACCCATATATTGAAGCCAAGGAAACTGAGTAGGCATTTTAAAGAATGGATTGAGTTTGTAGACTAACTTCTATTAGATCATAACAGAGCATCTAACTGCTGTTTGTTTTACTAGGAAAAGCTGTTCTACAGGTTTAGAAGAGAACTGTGTTTTTCCCCACTTCCCCTTTTAAGAGGGAAATTTTAATGCAATGGTACTTCAGGCTGGGCCAGAGATCCCAACTCTCCTGAGTATGCCAACAGCTTATGCAAATCTCCTGCAATTTTTCTGTGATCAATAACTTGATAGCAGCAAATACTTCTGAACAGTAAAACATGTGGATTGTGTGTGTGTTTGTGTGTGCTGATGCATTAGACCTAGCAAGCCAGTCTGTCCCAGTTAATTTGTTTCATCACATGAAGCAATGTGATGGAATGTTAATGTCAGCACCCTCTTTATTTACACACTGTGGAAAAAAGGAGTAGTAATTAACACTTTGACACTCCCCCATTGATGTGTAATTGACTGTTTCAAAGGAGCACTGGTTCATAAGCCATTGCATGAATTAAAATGACGTTTTTTATATTCCAGCTTTTTAGGACAGGGGTCAGTGACAATGCAGAAATTGCTCAATGATGCAGATTTTTTTATTATTACATTAAGGTTTGACATATTGGTAATGAATAAATGTTTCCATAAAAATCAGATTTTTTTTTTTTTTATAACTTTGATTTTGAAATGACACTTGAGGACTAGCTGAATGCATTTGAGGAAAGCCATACTTTCACTAAAGGAGAGTTTGGTGCAACCTTTTACATCTGCATTATTTTGTTTAATGGAGTGTGGTATAACTCTGGGAATAATTACCCCCAGAGCTTTAAAGTGCTGGTACTTTGGGTATTAAAATGATGGAAGTATCAAGATTTTTTTTTTTTGTGGACATACTTAGCAGCAAGTTTTTGGTAGTCTGTGTATATAATCTAAGCATACCTTTTGTCATATTTATTTTAATATTAGTTGCATAGAATACTTTCGTAGGGGAAAGTGAGTTTTGTAGTTCTGTATTATACGTATTTTTATATATTGAAATGGGTTATCTGTTGAGTTTTTTGTCCACAGAAGTATTTGCTGAAAATGCTGCTATGCTTACATCTGAATAAAATTATGGAAGATGACTTGCATGTGTTTATAGACTTAATTGTGTAGTATATAGGAGTCATTTTTTCTTTCATTTTGCTTCCCTGTCTGTATTTCTGTGAGGATATAGTGTGTGCATTTTCAGTATATCTAGGTATCACATAATCCTAGTAAAATCCTTAAATCTGTGTAGCTGTTTAAAAAGACTTTAATTACTACTATTTATCTGGATTTCTCACCTGCTTTATGGTGTACTCAAATTCTGAATGTCTTTGAGCAGTGGACAAGGTAGAGTCTGAGGCAGTGCAGATTGGAATGGTAGTAACTTGGTCTGAGTGTTTCAGCCATGCCTTTGAAAAGCAAGGGCAGTTTGGTATAGAAAACAATAGTTATTAGACGAGGCATTCAAAAATTCTTCAGAACACCTGTGATCTGTTCCAAAAAAATAGATACATTTATAACTAGGCTTTAAAGATTATGATTTTTTAAAAATAACTTGCTAAGATACTGGTCTTTAAAAGAAAGGATATTAATAATGTTTTCAGTGACAGTCCAGCATCAACTTTAGTTCTAACCTTTCCTGGGTCAGGACCATTTAAAATTAGTCTGTGAAAGCTGTGCAGTGATGGCTCCTACAGGTGGCATCAGTTTGTTACAATTTGTTGGTTTATTAATGCTGACAATTCAGGCCAACAGTAGCATTATCTGTGTCAACTGAATCGCCCTAACATGTCCACATTCAATCTGGTATTACTAGCAGCCTTTTTCAGAAAGTTAATCAGCATCTAATTTGCATTTGTTAATTAGGGTTAATGTGTGCTAATTGATTTTTTGATGCTTGTAGAATTCCATTAAACCCAGCTAGGTATAGTTGTAGGTGCTCCTCGTTCGTATGAATTATGGTGATCACGTTTTTGTTGAATTGGTGCCAAATAGTGAACCTGCATCATAATTATAGCTAATTAACACAACATGGTGTCCTGCACTCATGTGCTTTCCTATTAGTGTGTGGATGTTATAAATTCCAAACTTAAATATTTACTGAAGCAATGCAAATGTTTATAATGCCATTCCCAGACAAAATGATTGACATTCATTTTAAAGAAACTTCCTCTGAATCTTAATTGGTACCTCACAGAACTTGGATTAAGAAATGCCTTGATTCCTACACCTGGATGTCTCAGCTTTGCTGATCTAGACTTCTTTTCAGGAAAAGAGTCTTGGATTTAGATGTACAAGCCCTAGGCTTAGGGCCTGGTGTTGCCATCTATACAGACGTGAAAGGTTTAACCCAACTTTGAATATCTGTTCCTCTGTTCTTGAAGAGCACTTTTTTGCCACACTGGATGCTATAAGCAGATGTTTGACTCATTAATTTTTTTGCTGGAGTGTGAACAGTTAATTAGGTGCCAAAATGCATTCTTCTGGCACAAAAATGTTATGTTGCCAAACCATTACAGAGAGAGGTTTATATTTCGAGCAGTGAGGCTGTAAGAAGGTTTTGACATTACCAGTCATGTGTTTTATGTTTTTTGTTGCATTGCTATTCTTCCAGAAGATGTGACTGCAAATTCACTTGCACTCTTACCACCTAACATTCTGTTAAGGTGCTGTTTCTATGGTTTCAAAAAATTGCATTTTTGTAGATATTTATTACATTTCACTGACAATGAGTCTTGATGACCTACCTATAGGTAGCTTAACTACCTATTTAAGCAAAACACAAGGAAAGATGCAAGAATCAATGTTTTACTTCAAAAAATGTTGATAAGTACAGGTGGAATATTTTCTTGACGGGAATTAATTAAAATTATTGGAAGCATATACGGTAGAAATACCATAAAAGTGAATTATTGAATTATAGTTCAGATCCATAAACTATTAAAACTTCTACACAGGCTTGTTGCATGAACACAATATGGCAAAAATGAGGCTACTTACCTTCATGGGAATGGCTGTAGAGAATAAAGAAATATCCTTTGATACAATGCAACAGGAACTTCAGATTGGAGCTGATGACGTAGAAGCATTTGTTATTGATGGTAAGAACTGTAATTCCATATTTACACAATGCTAATGAACAGTGGCTTCTCTTGTCTTCCAAGCTAATGTTAAATATTCAGAAACATATTCATTTTTAGTGTCTGTTGCAAGATACAGCTGCAAAACTTCATGCTTTAATACATACCTAACTGTTGTCTTTTAAATAGTGTTGTTCTTTTCAGTGGTGGGAGCTCTATTTCATGTAATTCTTTATAGAACTAATAAATTGTTTGGAGGTTTAATTTGTCATCTGGTTTTGTTTGCTGTCATTAAAACAGGATGTGTTTGTAGGGGAGAGAAGTTCATAAAACCTGTACCAGATATTGCTTTAATAGACTGGCACCAAACAATAGGATTCATGCATGACCTTTATCTTGTTACATCATTTTGCTTTTCTGCTTACTAGACTGTTAAAACCAACAGCAAATTTATATTAAGTCAACTGCTGTGTTTTTCTGTTTGCATTGGTCCAATTTTGAACAGTTTTAATGCAGTTAAATACCTTTGCACTGTCTGGAAAATGTTGCTCAAAACAGCATTGTGTTTTTTTGCAGCTGTAAAGACAAAGATGGTCTACTGCAAAATAGATCAGACACAGAGGAAAGTAGTTGTCAGGTAAGACTTTATTCTTCAACAGCATTTTGCAGAACTTTGTGTTTTCTAATTATTTCACCTACATTTATAGAATATTTTAAATAGAAGCAAGGTATTGTTCAGATCAGTTGCTGGTAGTTAAATCATTGCTATTTATCATAATTTTATTAAAGCTCACACTGAATGTGATTAGCTTATTTAATGAAAGAGTCCTATTTTCCAGCACATTTCATTTAATGACCTAATGGTGACAAGAATACTAATGACTGTTGTTGCATTAAATATTTGGGAAGGCTACAGAATTCTCTTAACTAGTAAAATGCAGCCCTGTATATAGAAAATAAACATTTTCCTATTCACTTGTGAGAGTAAAGTAATGCTATAGAAGAATTATTAGGTGAGCATGACATCTGGTAATCATGTTCTAATTTTGTTTTATTTCTCTAGTCACAGCACACATCGGACTTTTGGAAAGCAGCAATGGCAGCAATTGTATGACACTCTAAACACCTGGAAACAAAATTTGAATCAAGTGAAAAACAGTCTCCTCAGTCTCTCAGACACCTAAATATTTTTTTTTATCTAGTCATGTCACTAGTGATGAAATTCATTCAAAACTTGGACAATTTGTTTGTCCAAAATGTATGGAATTGGTTTAAAAAAGATAAATATTCTAAGTTCCAACACAAAAAAAAAAGCAATAAAACTTGTATGGGAAAATATCTCCTGTTGATTTTCTTATATAACTAACAACAACAAACAGTTGCAATATTGGTTATGCTTCTTTTGTTCTTATTTAAGGTTACAGTATGAGGATCTTTGTTTGCAAGAGGTGTGGAGGGAAAGGAGGGAGATCAGAATTATAACAGTGCAAGTAATTGCAAAGCAAGAGAAAATTTCCCTTGTACATTAAGGGAGGAATAAGATGAACTAATTAAAAGTAAATCCCTATGAAGATGTGCAGCCTTATGTCTGTAAATCTGCTTTTGTGTTGAAAGAGACCTTATTGGTACAGATTTAACTGCACCAGATATATTTAAATAATTTGGCAGTAAAGGTATGCAGAAGTTTTTTGTATTCTTCTGCCACTTAGAAATGCTGCAAGTTGTTGTAAATGTTTCTAGAAACCATTGTATTTTGAAACAATTGCAGGTTATTTTGCTTGAAAACAGGGTGAGCAATTTTGTCAGAGAAAGAAATTGAAATATTTCAGCCAAAACTGCTGAGTGAGCAGGAAAAGGGCACTCTAGTAATCGTTTAGTTTTACTTAATGGATATTAAAACACTGAAGTGTGAACTTCTAAACTTTGAGCAAAACTCCTAAGAACTTGGGATTTGACTGCAGAAACAGAGAACCAACACTTATTATTATTAGGGATTATATCCATTTTTTTAACATAAATTTGTATATACTGTACTAAACATGAAAGCACAGTGCATATAACATTCTGTGGGGATATTTCTACGAATCTTGTTTTATCTTAAGTGATTTATCTGCACCTAAAAGGCATGCTTTTTACCTCCTGCCACTGATCTTCACTGGCCTTCTTCATATTTTCTTTTTCTTGCTGAATGAAGTCTCTCCAAATTCAGGAATTTCTCAGTTTCTTCTATTTGGTTTTGTACTATGGAGTGACAAGTTGAACAGCTGTCTTCATCTCTGAGTGCATTTTCACTTGCTGGAGTTACAGTCTTGTGAGGTGACTGCTGTTCAAACTGTAATCCTTCTTTCATCTGATAAAACACAAATTTAGCAGTTAATCCAGTGCAATTCAGGTACAAAGGTTCAAATTGTTGGATTTTGCTGATCATAAAGCAAGCAAGTAAATGTGAATAGAAAGGTCAATTGTCTGGAAAAAATACATTTTGTTTGAAGTGCTTGCTTCAGCTTTAATTCAGAAAACTTGATAAACATAAACCAAACCTTAGCATAAGACTTGGTACAGAAGAATATGAATAAAACAAAAAAGACAAACTTGTACTAGAATGCAGATTAGTAAAATAAATAGTTTAATTAAACAGCTTAATGTTGCAATTGACATTTCTATTGCTATGCAAGCATTTGATTAACAAAACCCAAAATCATGAGGTTTATAGTGTTAACTCCCTCTCTGCTTCACTGCATAGATCAGAAAGCAAACCTCATTAACTAACACAAGTTCTGTGATAGGTTGGTGTGTTTTTATATGAAAAATGTTTTTGTTCCTTGAATAGTTTTTACTGGGTATCTATCCCAGTCAAACACATATGGCCACACAATAGGGAAAGAGGTTTTTGGTTGAATTCATTCAGTTCCTCTCATAGAAGCCAGCACACAGCACCTGCCTGGGCACAGGTGCACAACAAAGCCATGTTACACAGAACCAGTGTGGCCCAGTGGTTCTTGGGGATCTGCAAGGTGACATGAAATACTTGGATTGCATGCTAGGGAAATTCTCTTACAGGGATTGCAAGATGAGGCCTTCTTCCTCTGCTCAGCTGTCTTTTAATATTGATGCAACTGTGCTTGAACCAACTGTTAAGCTGCAAGTCTTCATCAGGCCTGCCTTTATTTTAGCACTTTTTTTTTTTTTTCTGTAATTTTCCCAGTGCACAAACAGTTCTTGAAGTTTGAAATATAAACAATAAACCTCATGTAAGTTGGTGACTTAGCCTGTTACATCTGTAAGGACATCACTGCCATGCAGGTGAAGCCACTGCTACTTCAGGGCAGTAATGACTGTAATCTCCATTTCAGGGAGGAAATAACTTCTTTTGAACAATAATTTTTTCAACCTGTTAGTTCCAGTGGCTGTGTGTATATATATGCTCTCCCATGCTCTTTCCCAGGGCCTCAGAAAGAAACAGATTGTACTTCATTGCAGACCAGATCTCTATGGAATAGCAGATGGGACTGCAACTGTCCTGTGCCAGCAGTCCAAGAGAAGACCCTTCATTTACATCTTTCATATATGGAAGTGAATTTTTCCAGTTAAATTAAGCCATGCCCTGTTAGTTGGATTTTACTGAAGAGAGCAAACATTTAGACCTCCTTGGAGAAATAATTTAAGGTGTGCAATATATATAGCACTTTAATATAGTTATGTGACAGTGGGTTTAGAGTAAAGCTTAAAAGTAAAAACTGAACTGTCAAAGGCCTCAGCATTTTCACAGTAATATACAAGGAAAATGTCTTGTTGCCAGCAGTGGCCACCTGTAGGACTTGTAATGAAAAAACCTATAGGACATATGGTTAGACTTATGTTTAAACTGAACTGACAATGCTTATTCAGCCTTTCTTTGGTAGTCAGACATGAACAGACTAATTTTAAAAACAGTTCTTCATATTTTAACTAGAATTTAAATGCACCTATAGCATGTCTTTTTATTTTTTATATAGAGTACTGTATACTTCAGTTGAATGAGATTACCCAAGTTGTAGAAGGCATAATGAGTCTGCTCTAGTAATAATCATGTTAGTCAAAACAAACTGAGCAGCAAAAAACACTGCTGAGCCTATTTTTAATCTCCCAGCAGCTTTTTCATATCAGCCATAAAAATGACAAATATGAGGACAGAAGGTATTAGAATGACACCAACACAGAATGGGGTTAGGGAGGAGGTCTGCAATATCCCATGCTGGGGTCTCCCAGATTAACTATTTGGAAAATCATCTGAGGTCAAACCAGCACGTCCATCTCAGCTTTTACTTAGCCAGCACATAAGGACCATTAGTTTGGAGGGCACAAAGTAGATATAACCACACTCAGATAATGCAGTGCAGCCTTGTTTTAGCTGTAGATTAGGTATTTCAGTTCACTCAATTCATGGCTCCACCTCAGTGAGAAAAAGGAAGAGAGACACAGTAACTATCACCAAAGTGTTTGGTGAAAAGTGCATCTTGCTTCATTCCCAAGTAGAATGATGTCAAGGAAGCTGAGTAATTTAAAACATCAGTCTTTACTTCTGAGTTTCAGAGAATGTGAATGCTAATAACCTGGAGAGCTGTTGAAGTCTGTTGAAGTCAGCCAACTTTGTCACTTGAAAACACTATACACCCTGACCTCAAACCTCATCCAAGAAGACAGCCATAGCTACCTCAGAAATACCTCTAAAACCTCTTCTAAAAAGTGAGGTCAACTATAGTTTTAAATTATTTATCACTTTTGAAGATTATGTTTAGTATTAGGTCAAATCACTCTGGATGAAGCGGTCTTACAGGGAATCAATAGTTCTCTTTTTAATTCTCTCCTTTTACACATTTGTGTAATAGTCTGCTAAATAGTAAGATGTCTCAAAATACAGCATCACATAACAGCAGAATAGGTAGACTCTAATTCATAGATATGCTCAAGTGTTAGTCTTTCACAGATTCTTTGAAATAACATGCTCCTATCAAGTAATAAAGGAAACAATGTTTTAAAACTTGTACACGCTACCTTTCTTTTTTTTTTTTTTTTTTCCTACTTTTTACTGTAGGTGATGATTTTTATTAGGGTACACAATGAACTACCCTCTTCCTTCCCTCTCAAACAGACTGGTAAGCATCTGTCTGATTCATATGCTGTGACTTTTTCCTGCTGCTTTCTATCAACCTTAATTGTGAAAAATGGTGCCTTGTTGCCCTTTTGATATTATTTTGGAGATTGACTCAGTCTTAAAGTATCCAGATGCTTACAGTTGTACAAATATCTGTGGAATTAGCTCACTGAGGTCTGGTCTGCAATATTTTTAATTGACTTACATGTTCTGTGGGAAAAGAGGAATCATAAAAAGTCTTTGCTATAGCATTCCATTCTTCACTAGGGTCTCCCTGGGGGTCTCGTTGGTTACTAGAGGTATTCAAAGTGTTGGCAGTTCTTTTAAAACTGGTGGAACCTGATTGACAAAAAGGAAATGGTAACAACTGCAATTTAGTCTCTAGGCACTAATTGTTAAGTAACTAAACTTCTGGTGTACCTCTGATCTTAAAAAAATTCAAATATTTTTGTTTAAAACCACTTTCTGTTGTAGGCTTTTCCCTCTTCATTTTTTTCTTTCACATACTTCTGCATCTATTTTGTCTCTAAAGATAAGGTATGTTTCTACTCTGATTAAAAATTGTTTATGTAATTTTCATATATTAACTTAATTATATGAATTGTGATTTATAGAATATATATTCTGAATATTTTAACTGAATAAATATTTTTAAACAGTTTTACTTTAAGACTCACCTTCTGATAATGAGAATGCAATATGTAATTACTGCTATCCTGATATCATACTGCAAGTTTACTTGGAATAAAGAAGAAATTCTAAATACAATTGTTGTTAGACAAACTTTTAAAATAAGGAGTCTTTTTTGTAAATGGCTATCCCTAATATTTCAGGAAATCAGGCCATAGCTATCTACTAAAGGTAGGAAGGGCAAATAAGTACATTAATCATAGCCAACCATAAGGTTGCAGTTCCACAGTGGCTTTATGCACTGCTGGTAGATTCCTTTGAAACCAACATCAAGTGCCTTTTAAGATCAAAACATAAGTGTACTGTCACAGTTGCTCATAATGCAGACAGCTGTTCTGTCACTACACAGATGCCTGTCAATCACTGCTATAGTAAAACTGTTGTGTTATAAAAACACAGGTTACCTCATGCTTATGTAATAGGTAATTAAGAATGCTGTTGTTCTCTTGGGAGGCAGAGGAAAACTGCTGTGCATTTGTGCTACAAATTTTTGCAGAAATTGCATAATTCAGTTTTGGAGAGGTTTTTTGGGGTTTTTTTTTGTTGTTGTTGGTTGGTGTTTTTTGCCATAGAACTAAAATGTCAGGAGTTTTACATTTTTCTAATGCTACACTAAACTTAGATGCAGAAATTACACAGTGATAATACATATTCAGTACATGTTTCAAAACATAAATGCTTATTTTTCTTACCTAGTCCTGTTTCTCTTCCATCAACAGTTTCACTGAGATTTTGACACTTTATTTTTGAAGCAACCTTTGTGTTTTCCAGTGAGCATGGTAGTTTGAAAAGGGAAGGTGCTTTGGAAGCCCATGTAGCTTGACCTCTCATTTGATTTACTCTTGAACAAGAACTGAGGACTAAAAAATCTAAGCATACTGGAGTTTTCTCAGCTTTTTTATCTAAGGTTGAAAGATCAAAGGATGACCTTCCACTTATGTTTACTAAATTTCCAGATGTTCTGACAGCTAAAGAGCATGATTCCTTCAGGTGACCCTCAGCAAACTTCCTTCCTGGAACTGTACTGTTCAGTGAGTCTTTTAACAATGCATTATCTTTTGAATTATTAATCTCCAGGGAATATCCATGTTCATTGGAGTGTATCTGAATATCATCATTAACTTTTTTACATGGAATTAACTTATCAATACTATCTGTTTGGGTTTTTTCATGAGCATATTTTTCAAGATTACCTTCCTTCACTGGAGATACAGCTTCAGTGTTGTGAGTCCCTGTGTTTATAGCATTCCCTGGTTGGTCAGTACTTTCTTGTTGTGGTTGCTTGTTTCCCACATTATCCATGGTTATTCCTCTTTGTATTTTGGGAAGGCATAAATTGAAAGCACCTAAGAGAGACATATTATCACTGTGTTCTTTTGTGGCAGTATCAGAACTTGCATTACCACAGTAAACTGTTGGTAGCTTTTGCACATCAGTTGCTGGAACACCAGTGCTCCTCAGTGCTCTATTTCTGTTCACATTTCTGGCATTGTCATCATAATTTCTTTCTTCAGCATCTATGTGTATCTGTTTAAAAGGAAGCTCATCTCTCTCCAATCCACTTGGATTCAACAAGGTTTTTTCTGTTTTATGTAATGCATTGCCTACATAATTGTCACTGTCCAGCAAGCAACATTTTTGGTATTCTGTTTGAGTATTTTCTTTAATGTAAGATAGGATGCCAAAACTTAATTCCTTAGCTTGATTATTATCTGTAATTCCCTCACACACAGCATTCTTCTCAGCGCAAAGAACTGTTTCAGACTTGGGTTTGGGTGCTTCAGGTGTAGGGATGCTTTCTTTGTGTTGTGTGTTACTTGAATTTTTATCTGCCTTAGTACAAATCAATTCATCTGTACTCTTGCACAATTCTTGTTTGCGAGAGTCAGTTTCCTGACTTCCATTTTTCTTGTAGGCACCTATAGCATCAGTGCTGTCTACAAACACCTTTCTTGTTGGCATGTGGCATGATGCCAGTGGTTCAGTGCTGTCCTGTAGCTTTTGTTCTAAATTTTCATTGTTTTCCTCCACTAATTCTGTACATGTTGCTCCTAGATTTTCTGCTTCTTTGCACTCAGTGACATGTATTTCCGAGGTCTGTTCCTGGGTAATTAAATTGATATCTGTGCAGAGACTATTCCTGGGAGAAGCCTCCCCTTGCTTTTCTTCAGAAAGGCTAATAACATTAATTTCATCCTTAATACTGTTTTCAGTAACCTGTAAATCTGTTAGAATAAGTAACCAACAGGTTAAGATACTTTATTTTTACATTTCCAAAGAGATAGATTCAAGTTTAGCACTGATACTGATTTTTCTTATCTTACATTACAAACACAGGTCAATTAAAAAGTTACTGAAGTATTATATTATGGTAACTTGCAAAATATTTATAAATTGTTCAAACAAAGTGTATTAACATTCTGTGGATTTTAGATAGGACTTACAGTTGAAATATTTCCCAAGTGATAGCTACTTTAATATTAAAAGGGAATGTTCATTATTAAATTATAGTACATAATTTAATCAACCATTGTGTGAATACATAAGGTTTAAGCTACTGGTAAGTTCTGCAGCTGTGTTTTAATTTATTTTTGAAAGTGGCATTTTTAGCTAAATGCAAAAAAAACCTAAACAAAACTGTTTAAGAGACTATGATCACACCAAAAGGAACATGCTAGGACTTGATGGTAGCAGGCCAGTGAGGAATAACAAGTATTTCAGTATCAGAAAGATGTTTTCTGAAAGATACACTGGAAAGCTGTGAGCACTGATCCTTTAAAGCACTTCGTATTTAAAAAGTTTTTAAATTTCCACTTATCTTTGCTACATTGTAGATACTGAGCATTAGAGTTAGTTGGCTTCAGAAAATTACTTGGAGTTAGAAAAGGCTTTGTATAGAACAGTATTAAAATTATGCATGGGATTTCTTCATTGTCCTGTGTAGAGAATCACTCTTTTTCTTCCCTTTTCCATTGTTTTATGGGAAAGGGAAAGTCCTTAGTTTTGCTTCCAAACATGTCTATACCTGTTACAGTTCTTCATAACCCTTATTTACTTCTTGAATTGGCATGCAGAAAGTATTGCAACAGCCTGAGGGGTTCATGCACATGAACTGCACTTAATGGCCACTGGAAGTGCTGTGCTTTCACTCTGAGCTCTGAATGGATCAGCACTACTGACACCCAGAATATTGGTCTGGTTAGTACAGAAACATTTAATTCAGGATTCAAGTATTCTCTTATTGTATACTGTATCCATACACGTTTCTTTTTTCTTCAATAATACTACTTATCTGTATTATTCATGTAATGTTATTACTTTGTTCTGTCTGTAATTCCTCAGTCCTTAAAGAGTTATCCGTTGTGGTTTTTCCTTCAGTTTCTTCTTCATGTCCAAAATTTCCATCTTGTCTTATAAGAGATTGCATGCACTCGTTTTCTTTCTGAAAAGCCTGTATCTCACTGTCTTTTGAGTGTTCTTGAAAAGTCTAACATAAAAAGGAAAAAAATATTATGTTTTAATAATTTACTACAGACACTGATCAGATTAAAAGTTCAGAACTAAAGTTTAAAATTATTTTTACAATTCTGATGGGAAAAAAGACCACTCACCTGAAGAATACAAAGTTAATGTAAACAAAACCAACAAACAAAGAAACCAAAAAAAGCAGACTAATATCCTAAAAGAGTAGGATTATATCAGGTAAATTATTAGGTTTAGCAATGTTAAAGGAAGATCAGTGGACATGACAGCCACATTAGGAAATCTAATCCTATTCTCTAATATTTGTACAGGAAATGGAAAGTATTGCAGCTATTAAAGACACTCACCTTCAGATTTTCCACTTGCACAGAATGATGATTTCCCTGAGGAGGATGGTAATCTTCAAGATTTCTGTGAACTCCTTTAAGCAAATTCAGCTCATTTTTAATAGTGTCTATTTCTTTTCTCATGTTTTCCTCCTGTAAGAATTGAGAGTACACAAAGCACACAAACATAGATCTGTACTGCATGTTCAATATGTAAAACAGGATTTTACAATGGTATCGACAGCTTAGCAAATTAAAGTAAATCCTTACAAGAAAGTGTAGATGCTGAGGAATTTCTTTGTACAAAATGAGCTCTTTCATTCAAACCAAAATTTTAACCACATTTCTGTTACAGATGATACCTTCTATTAATTGGTGGTTTTCACCATTTACTTCAAGTATCAGTGTTCAAAAAAAGTGAGATTTGTATTTGTATCTTTCTTCCTTGTTTGGCTCAAAAATAATTGTGCTAGTCAAAATTCATCCCCTACCCATATGGTCAAGAAACTAAAACAGCAAATGATTTCCTTGGTACTTTTTTAAGTAGCCTCAAGTATCCAATGCTTCGCTAGTCAGTATGTAACAATCAAATTTTTGTATCTAGAGCAAAAAGGCTGGTCAAAAATACAAGTTGTAGAAAGACCAGAAGGACAATTTTACAGAAATGCCTTCATTTTATTTGCAAATATCTCCAGAGCAGTGTAGAATATTACATTATCCATGATGACACCCAGATATGAAGAGACCGAATTGCTTGTGAGCCATAGGAAAAACATGGATAGAAAAAAAATAAATGAAAAAATTATCTTCCAAACAATAGTTTCAAATACTCCTGAGAAATGAGCAGGGCCAATTCCTATGTCAGTACAGGAAACTATGCCATGAGACTCTTCTGGGAATCAGGAGATCAAGTCTCAGAGCAGTGGGCATCAGAATAGTTCAGATATTTTGTAGTCCCACGTTTGCAGTTGTCTCCATAATGGCCACATCCAAAAGAATCAGCCTAAGACAAGGGGATTACAAGGACAACTTTGCATTATTTCCCCACAGCCTCCCTGAGAATCCATCTAACTGATTCCAAACATTTTTTGCAGTAGGTACCAATGGCATGGGATTAAAAAAGACTATTAAATAAATGCTGCATGGAATCTGGTTTCTACACACTTGACAGATGATGTCCTATTGAAGCAGCATTACTCTTTCTTACTTGAAAATATGCATTCGTTATTGCAGACAATTTTCACAGCTCCAATACTTTTCTAATAAAGTTGGATTAAATAATTATTGAAGTTTTTTTAAAAAATAATGAAGTAGTAGAAAGACTAGCAAATATTGAAGGCAAATTACTGTTTAGGTGTACAGAGAGGTGAATTCACTGAGGGGAGATACAGGTTTTTACCTTTTCTTATTCCCTCTTTCACCCCATGAATAATTCATGTTAAATCAGAACCTCTGCTTTAATGCAATCCCTCCATTATCTCTACACATTTCAGTTTGAGGTTTGTTGCTTTTTTTTTTTCCTGGGCATATGGCCCTTCAGAAGTACCCTTAGTCTGTGTCACTTCAGTCTATGTGGGTCTGCATTAATTTTTTAATATATGGTAGTTTTTCAGGGTACAAGACTGCAGCCTAGAAATGCTGATATTCTCCTAGTAAGTTGTTAAGAATATTGCAAATTTTCTGAAAAATACATAACGTTCAATTTAAATTAAAAGCGATATCAGTTTCCATGTCTAGGTAGTAGTGTTTAATTCTGGAATATTTTTAAGTGCTAAATTCAAGGTAACACATAATACCTTGGCTCTTGATTTATAGAACTGCAGGAAGTGCACTGACCTTTTGGTGAACAGAAAAGATCTCTCCAAAATTTACCTTTCAAAATATTCATTTATAGAAGAGGCTGCATTACTGGAAAATAAATTCGTTGTTTTTATTGTATTATTTCTGCAGTATTTCCTTGTCCTTTAGCTGCAATGCTTGATGACCATTTAAAAAACCTTTTAATACTCTAACATTTAATTTAATAAACCTACATCTTTTTTCCAAGTTCTCAGTGCTTTTGCATGCTCATTCTGCAGATTAAAGAACTTTTCTTCATTTTCCTTTGCCTTCTCCCTTTGCAGCTCATTATCTCTTTCAAGGGTCTGCAATAAAATTAATTATCCAAAAAATAATCAATACTGCATTAATGAATTTTGATGTGCTTTATGTTGCTTGGACCTTTGCTTCTAACATGCTGGAAGTGCCATACAGATCAGTGATAATGTGCTATCTCAACAATAATTTTCATAAATTAACAGAAAGGTGCTTATAGTTTAGCTAACAGGAAACAGGGGGAGTTATGAAAAAAGAAATGGCTATAAAAGGGTATAAAAACACTTGCCATTATTCAGTTTCAGTGCATAAGTTTTAATGTGCTGAAAAAGTAATATAAAGTCCAGAGATGAGAAATAAGAAATGTAGCACAATCTAGACCCACTGTACCTAAAGAAAAAACTACTGTATACTCAAAGACAATATTTTTGCTTTTCTGTCCTAAATTGTTTATTAACTAATCTTGTAGATGGCATAAACTTTAAATAAAACATATCTACTGGAACATGAGGTATACATCTGATTATCTTTTAATTTATTTTTATGAGATCACTGACGTAGGAGTGCATTAAAATAATGCTAAAATTAAGTTTTATAATACTGTAATTGTACTTGAAACATTTTTTGGTTAACCCAGTCAGCTTTACTGTGTTAAATTAAAGCAGTCCTGTGTAAATCAACAGTAGCTTCACACATCTCAGGTCCTGTTGGAATTTTTATCCTGTCACATTTTTGTGGCAAACAATCTGGAAGATAAAGGACTTACTGCATACTTTATCTACTATATAGATGACACAAATATATTTGATAAAGTAAACATAAATGTAATGCATGTAGCTTTATGACCAGCTATATATTTATCACTCTGGTAAGCTTCTTGGAAAGTCTGCTTGGAAAATGTTAAGACAGCAGAGGCAATGCTCCAAAACACTTCCTTTCTCCATAATTTTTTAACTAAAAACTAGTCTACTTCTTGATTCACTTAGCATGAATTTTAAAATGCCTATGTTAATTTAGCTACACTATTAATACAAATATATTTTATATGTATTAATGCTAGGAAAATTAAGACTACGCTTTTATAACGATGGAAGAAGTGCATAAGAATGGATCTTCTCTGACAGGTTATACAGTTAAAAAGATGAGACAATTCAATATGACATCATCTGAATAAATGTATTCTAATGTAGCACCTTTTATCCAGTCCAAGACATCCTTTTTTTGATAAACCTGCTCTAAATTGAAGGATTATTTACTTGTGTCTCAAATGCAATCTCCCCTGAGATGGAACATAATAGTTATTGACAGCATAGCTTTTAGGGCAAAATAGCAGAAGTAGATTAATAGAACTGATCATATATTAAAACCAATTGTACAGAGAGGGGAATACCTGAATTTCTTGCATTATTTTGTCATTTGTTAAAGAATTATAACTTGAACTTGGTTTTGTGGGCTCTAGAGGATGCTGGTATCCTATCATTAAGCATTATAGATAGAATGAGAAAGGGCAGTATGATCCTTCTTGAATATTACCTTGCAGGTTTAACTATTCTATTTTATATGATGGAGAATATAACTCATCTTTAGCCTCACTTGTTTCATCAAAATGCAAAATTGGGATATTTATGTTTTGGTAGAAGGCAAATGCTTACCATCTATTAAAAGACAAAGTAAAGGCTTAACTGAAGTGAATCGGATTTCAATTGAGCATAGAAGCATTTCTCTAGAAATAACAGGAAGTGTAATTTGAATTTAACTGAGATTCTAGTTCAAAACCTTGGCCTTTCAGGCCAAACAAATGGAATAGTTTTGGTTATGTATGGACTAATAGAAGATAATAATTACTAATAGTTCAATTAATGGTTGTAGCTGAACTCTATATGGTACATCTGACCAGAACAGATAAGACCTTAACCTTGAAAATTTATAAAAAATGAAAGTAATAATTTTATTTCAAAGTACTTGAAAGCAACCCCACAAGAGCTTCTGGTTTTACCCTCCAGAAATTGCTGATAAGAATGGCAATCCTGATTTACTTTAGGGAAGAGGGAAGCCATGGACTGCACTTCAGGGTTCACATTGACAGTTAAGGAGCTGAGGGAGCAATGGAAGTGAGGTCAAAAGTTCTGAAAAGCTTACAGATGTCTTTAACAGCCCCAGACTTAAAAAATACATAACAGATAGTAGTAACTTGTCTAATCAAGAAAAATCTGACCTGATACTCTTCTTTCAGTGCATTTAATTCACCTTCCATTCTAACATTTGTTTGTGTTATTCGCTGAAGTAGCTCCTGCATACATTGTAGAGAGCTGAGAATTTCCTTATTAATACAAAAAAATAGGAATATATTGAATAAGATTTTATCTCAAGTTCAAACATGTGTCTTTTAGATTACCATATTTATTTTTCATTCTGCTAATGTTTACAAAATAATATAAATAAGAATGTATGTATGTATAAATGTACATATATATATATATACATATAATGTATATAAGAATGTGCAATATCAGCACTGGGGAAGGGCTTGTAGGAAGAATTCAGAACAACTCCAGGTTTTTTCTGGCCTTTTGTCTTGGAGACAAAAACATTAGAATTTAACACCAGAGAATTTTCTTATAATTCAAATGAACAATCTATTGATACTTTAAAACATGCTTTGGTGCAAATTTGAATAAAATATATCAAGCCCAACCCCACTGTTCATTCAATTAATCTAACATAATAATTCAATAGTACCATATTGCTGTTCTGGAAAATATGGAAAATCTCAGAGAAATGACACAACAGGCAAATAATCACTTCCATTAATGGATCACCCTTATGTGACATTACTCTCTGTCTCCTTGAGTAAAGTCCTAGCACCTGTGAATGTGTATTAGCAACTCACCAGCTTTTCTTCTTTAATGTGAGCGTTTTCTTCTTGAACTTTTTTACCAACTGCTGTCTCCTAAAAAAACCAAAACAAAAAACATGAATAACAGAATAAAGCATTTAAGTTTACTCTTTTTTCTTTAGCAAAATTGTATCAATGTGATGTCATTCATCATCATATTTTTTAATTGAATTATTTTGAAGTACCTTCTTATCCATACTTTTTTTACTATAAAATTAAACTAATAGCATATATTCCATAGAAAAATTAATTCTGAAAATAGTTTTGTTGTGTATGCAGTTAGTAGAAAGGAATTACTAATCTATATTCATCAGAGAGATCATTGCCATGGTGTTTGCTTATCAAAGAATAGAAAGTATTCACCAAATATTTAATTTGTTTAAATTCCAAAATACCATTTTGATTTTCTGTTGCAGTTCTTGAAACTGTTTTTCCTTTGCTGCAAGATTGATGTTTTCTTCTCCAACTCTGTACTGAGATGTGACCTTGGACCTTATCAAGTCTGTAGTTACTTTCTTCAGTTCCTTAACACAGGAAACACATATAAATAGTTCATCCAGTATAGGCATTGCAATTCAAAACAAAGACAAGTCTTTTAAACTAACCTGAGTCATGCCCTACTTTGAAATAGTGTATGGAAACAACAGAATAATTTAAAGGAACTGAAATTCATAAGACTGACTTACTAAACTTTAAGCTTGCCAGAAGTGACTAATTTTATTTTCAGAGTTAAAATGTTATAGTCCTAATTTTACTGTGTTTGAAATATTTATGATACTTAAGCATTTTGTTATTTTCTTTTCCAAGAAGTATGTCAGAACTGGACATTGAGTTGGTGTTGGTAAAACATCCTACACTGAGATATACAATAGGAATAAGGTACCTATTACAACTATCATGTTTATTCCTAGGAATCAGAAGGAAAAAAAAGAACAACAGTGCCTATCTGGTAAAAACAGGAACTGGCTATAAATTTAGAAGATCTTTGCTTTTCCTGAAACATTAATTACTTAATCTCAGGAGAATGCTAAATTAATTTTATATCAGAGGCTTCTACAACATGATTTTCCATCTCAAATCTGCCTTTGATTTTATAGTCTTTATAATCTCTGAAAATATCCTGCCTTTTTTTTTTTTTTTTTTTTGGTATCTGTTTTCCAACTGGTTTATTCCAAGCTCCTAGTGCAGCAAATAAACAGTAAGTGCTTTGATCTCATTAAATTACAACTTATAGTTCCTGGAGTCATAAATATTGTGCCCTGGTCTCCCCCACCCCTCCCATTCTGGTACAAGGTAGTCTGTTTAATATCCCTCTCTCCTTGAGCACTCTGACGTTTACTCAGACAAATAGCAGAGGTTATGAATGCTGTTCACAGATAGTATCAAGAATTCTTCATGATGCCATAGTGGTGAACCAAGCATTCAGAATGGTAATAGTTTTATCTAACAACTAAGTTTGGTCTGTTTAACTTTTCTTCACGAAACTGGAATTCCATCTTATCACAGACCAATGGTTTAACTGTTCTGGACAAACTCATATAACAGTACAAAAGAAAGAGGGAAGATTATATTGTGGCTGAAATTCACAAATACAAAGTTTACAGAAAATACAAGCATAGGTAATTTTTTTTTTTTCATAGAGGCTTTATTTTTCATGTATTTTAGCTATAAGTAAATCTAAAATGATCCAGTAAGTACTAAATTTAATTGCAGAATCAATTATAGAACCTAAAGAGAATAATGCTTTGTGATATTCTGTATGAATAGTGATATTCTGTAGCCTAGTGAGGCTTTTTCCATCTTTTGCAATAACTATATGTATTAGCTTTGCTATTTTTACTAGAAGACTCTGAGGAAATATGCAAGGAGAGTTCCCACATTTAAGTGGCAGAAGGTGAAAGAAGTTTTAATGTATAAAATTGAAAAGGTGCACTGTGCCAGTCTTTACACAGAACTAGATTAATGGTGTACAGAGCACAGCTAACAGGTTGTGTGCTACACAAGCAGGTGCAGAAGCCTACTATGGGTCTGATACTATATATTTTCTAAACCTCAGAGTTTATTGGGTGCAGAAATATCTTACTACTTATTCTGTCATGGGGAAAGAAATCATACTAGGTAAATCAAACTCTTGAGGTGAAAAAGAATTACTGGATTATCTTCTTTGTATATGGCAGGTGGATATGTATAGTCCATCTGGAACCCAACCCTGATCTGCTAATCCAAAAAAGCTGTAGACAGGAAAAAACAAAACAACCAAAAAAACAACACAAACTCCAAAAGAACCAACACAAACCAGATCAGCAGAATTAATGGGAAAGTATTCCATGGTGAGTGAAAGCATTAACCATGAAGCTGTGAAAAGAATATACAGTAATTTTATACATACATATGTATATTTTGTTGTAAAATGAAGCTAAAAAACATTTAATGCCCAAACTTTTTGCTTCTTTTTCTAGTAATTTTTTGTCATTAAGATCACTTGTAGTATTCAGAACACTATGAAGTAAATTGATTCTGGCAAATAATTTTATAAGGTTTTGAGGAATGCTAAGAAAGAGTGATAAGGCTTTAAAACCCATTCCTTTGATGTGTTGCTAGCAGCCAACACTTAGAGACATGGTTTCAGAACCACCTCAAGCCAGCGTCAGTCAAGAGTGTCACAAAAGAAAAAATCCTTCTCCTTTAATGCATTTCCTTTTTCCAGTTGATCTAAACTGAAACTTATGTCTTTTTTTTTTTCTGCAAAATATAGTTTTGAGCAACACAAAATTTCCCTTTTCTATTTTTCCTCAAGGCCACATAAATACACGTGCCAGCATGAAGAGGTGCTAAAGGACTGGAAAAGCAGGCAATGAAGGGAGATGTAACCACTTCCCAAGACAGTGCTGATATCTTACACAAATTTTAAGTGTATCCAAAATTACCATGATATCTTTTTGCTCTTCTCCTAGATTGGTGCAACTCTCTTGTAACCTTTCAGGTCTGGACCAATATAGCTGCTTTTTCAGGAACAAAACCAAAACTTTTTCTTGGCCAGATTTCAATGCAAGCATTTTAAAAATGGGTGAAAAGAACCCTATCACATTGAATATCTGAACATTCACATCCTAAAATGAAGACTTCTGAAAAGGAAATTATGCTACTGTCTGTTAAGCTGAGATTTAAGAACTGGACTTGTAAGCAGGTGATGTCAAGAGGGAACTACAACCTTGGTAAATACTATTTCTTTCTACAAACCCCAGAAGACAAAACCTGTGCAAACTTGGACCCAAGATTTACTGTCGTACATATTTAACATCTCTAACAGGTACGTGTAATTTAATTAAAAATTGAGATTAGCTTATTTCTATTTAAAAATGTTGAATAGCATTCACTAACTTCATAGTCCCATTAAGAACAAATGTGTGAGATCCTCCTGGTCTGAGTCAAAGTTATGGCTGTGATAAGAGCTGACAGCCAAATTAAGATTTTAGTACTAAGGATGGTCATTCCCACTCCATCACTGAGGCTATAGAGGAAAGAAGTTTGAACCCACAAGTTGTCAGAGCTGTTAGAGGTCAGTCAAGTCTCCAAGGCAGATAAAACCAGCCTTATAGGTTGTCCCAGCTTGTGCTGCAGATATCATGACTTCTTTCAGCTATGTAGCAAGTGAAACCAGCCTGGTAATCCCTCTTCCAAACTCTTCTAAATATGAAAGTTTTCCTATTGCTTTGTAACTCTTGCAGGTCCCTTCAGCTCTATAACAGGTCCACAGGGAAAACAACTGACTGCTTTCATGTTGTTCTTGCACTGCTTAGGCTAAGTACAAGATAACCACAATGAAATAAAACTAGCTCAGGGCACTTCTTACTGTGTCCAAGCACTTCTTTTCTATTCTCTTACAGAGTGACCCAAAAGATGAGCTCACAGCCCTTCACAAGCAGGACAAGTGTCATTACAGCTATAGTTCAGGTGTGCACTCTAACTAGATAACTTCCCAGGACAGTTTTGTAAGCAGTCTGTTGAAATAGGGAATATTGAAATATGGACTAGGACTATTTTTTTTATTATATTGCTTATTTTTAACTATTTTCTCAGAAATTCTGCATTTTAAGGAAGGCATGGCTCTCCATTATATACAACATTTATTAACAAAACTGTAAATATATAAAAGCAACTCCATTTATTTTTGTTTTTTGCAGCATAAGGCATTGACACAGAAAATTGCTGCAGCACTGTGTAATTATTAAAAGGCTAAGAAAATAAATTCTAGTTCAGTTTTCCAGTGACATTCAGAATGGGATGGTCAAATACTAAACAACCAATGAAAAATTAAAAAATAACCAGGATAAAGGCATTTCCTGGTGAACTGAAAAAGCCAGATTAAGTTTCAGTTGGCCCCTTCTGCTGCTTATTTAACAGTATTTCATTTAAAATTCATCACCTATGACCTTAAGAATCAAGAGCACGTCAGAAAAAAAATGGATCAAGCAATATGTTTGATTACTGGAGTATATAAATCACAGTTTATCTTGCACACCTCTGTTACTCACAGATTTCAGAATGCAAAATTTTCTTAAACATTTTCTTTTTTTCCCCTCTCAAATTACTTACCTTCAGAGAATGCTAAGTAATGAATTATTCTTGGTTTCTTAACCAAAAGCAAAAACTATATTTATTGTGATGCTTAAAAATTTCCTAAATTTTTATATTTACAATACAGCAATAGATATGCTGCATTTTAGATTAATGTCCCTCTTTTTGTCATATCTAAATTACATTTCCATTAAAAAAGGAATTAAAAAAAGGAATTGTACAGTTGAATTGTACCAAATGTCCATACATCAGTTATTTCAGGTAATACATACACATTTTTGTATAATACATAAATATATATATAACACATCATATGAATTATCTAGCTAAATATTTCTAAATACTATAAAATACTATAAAACTTAATTGTGATTTAGAAATTTGATAATTTTTTCAGTGTTCAATTTTATACTGTGTCTATTTCAAGATAAAGTTTAAGTCAGCCTTCTAGAGGCATCATACTCCAAAGAACCTTAACAATAAGCTGTGTGCTCTTAAGAACAAAACCCAACCCTAGATTCAGAAAGTTTTCAAGTATTTCTGTTGCCTTCCTTCTGCAGGCAAAAAAAAGCTAATTGTAGGTGAACATCCAATTTTTCATTAATTTAACCCAAATATAAAATAAGCATAGTCCCTTCTCCTCATCTACAAATTGTATTCCCCCCTTATCCTTTTTGTTTTGCAAGAAATTCAGAAACTTTGCAAAGATTCCATAGTAGTCTAAAGCATTCACCTGGAAGCTGGAGATTAACTTTAGGCCAAGGAAAAACATGCATTTGTCCCCTACCTGAAATCCTCAAGGGAGAAAAAAAGAAAGGAGAAAAATAAAGAGAGATGGAAAATATGTGGTGTGGAAAGACAGTCAGTTTAAAAGACTATTTTGATTTCAGAGGGTCCCTTTCCTCTTCTCCTTGTCAGCACTTAATAAAGAGCTCAAAGGAAAAGACAACTTTATTCTTCCCACTATTATGTATGTTCAAAAGTGCAAATCAGAAATGTACCTGACAAATAGTTTCTGAATAGGGGAGGGCAGACAAGAGCTTAATGGCCAGACAACTTTGTCCATGGCACCATTATTATCTAATGTCTCAGTTGCCCTGTCACAAAACACTCCCGATTCTGGTGGAGCTTCAGATATATTTCTTCTCCTAAGTTCAAACTACGAGCTTGCTTCCATGGCAACTACACTCCATGTTCTCTTTGACTAAACTAAAAACATCACTGCTGCCTTTCCATATCAGAAAGCAATGACAGCAAAGCACAGGAAGAATAGAGAATGCTAATAATTAACAAGCAGGACTCTATACAGGTAAACAAAAATTCCCAAGTTATAGATACCACTCAGAGCTGCTAAAAGTTTAATTGGCATTCATCTGAAGTATCTGTACATAAAAAAGGAAGCTCAAGACTAATTTAGCCATTAATCATAGAATGAAGAACAGTTGTCCTGCTCATCCACTACCTACAAATACTACAGCAGGTTGTAGAAGCCCCAAAGAATCCCACTCATATATGCAGAAATGCAGACTGTACTTACTTCCTTCAGATTACTTATTTCTGTCTCTTGTCTTTTATTCACAGATGTTAGTTTCTTATTGAGCTGTATGGCTTCCTGTACTTAAAAGTTAGAACAGGTTAAGATATACTTTAATATTTGAATATTTGATTTATAACTGCAATGTATGTGTATATAATTTATAAAATAAATACCTTTGTGAAAACCTGACTGAGAATGAAAATATGATTCAACAACTCGTTCTGTATAGTGTGATGCTACACTGGAGGAATACATGAGGTGGTACCAGTTGTTCTATACCTCAAACAATCAGTTAAAAATTTCTGCATGTTGATTGCTTTAAAAAAAAATTGTAATTTAATTTTTAGTGTCATTTTAACAAGATCACTTCTCCATTAACTCTCTTGGTTTTGTTTTTTAATGAAGACTTTGCTTGTAACTTTCTGATAAGTTGAATTGCTTTTAGAGGGACATAGGACATAATGAACAACAGAACATTCAAATTAACAGATGGACAGACCTATGCATATAGGACATGGAAGACAGCAAACAGCAGGTGATAATGGAGACAAAAATACAAATAAGCTCTGTCCCTTTTGAACAGGAAGAGAATTTTCTCTTAGATTTTAGACAAGCCAGAATATCAAAAGGAAATTGCTTGCAGTTTCACAATGAAAAGTTGAGGATATCCACTGGTCCCTGTGCTTTTTTCAGTCATCTCTGATCAATGGTAGCATATTGATCTTCTGAGATCTCTCTTGAGCCTACTTCCCAGTTTCTCTTAAACCACTCCTAATCCTTTTTCTTTACTTTCTCAGGAAGTGTCTGGCATAGCACTTGAAGACAAGAACTCTAGATACCCCATCACACCCAGAAAGTTCTTTCCTTTTCTGTTAAAGATAGTAAGCATCATGGGGAATAATGGACAATAACCTTACAATACAATAAGTAATTTTGTAGTTTTATATGTACTTAACAAATGAACATTCTTAAGAAAGTAAAAAATATCTTCTTAAACAACTTAGAAAAAAAAAAAAAGAAAAAAAAAAAAACAAAAAGAAACAGGTAATGGTAAAAATCCTATCTTTTAGCAGGAGTCATGTGTTCACTCTCCAGCTATAAAATAGTAATAGTAGGACATTGGTTAGGCAATGAAGTTTTAGATTTATTCTAAATTGTGGTATTTTCCATATACAGGGAAACTCCAGGGATAAAAACTGCAGACACACAAAACAATACACAGGTCTATATCCTATATCTGAACAGTGATGGTTATGTTCAAATTTATCATTTTATGAGGATCAAGGACTTCTCTCTCAAAGTAATAAGTAAAATTTAATGTATTGTGGTATTTTTATACTTTTATATTATTAGCCTAATTATTTTATAGATGTAAATTATATATTTGTATGAAAGTATATGGAATAATACCTTTGTTATTTTTCAATGTAGGAACAGGGATATGGTATATATTTATAAAGCTTGAATAACCATATAGTCAGAATTTACATTACAATAACTACACTAAATTATTCATGCAGTCACAAGCACAACTGCAGTAGAGTAACAGCAGAGAGCAGAAGAGGCATTGGGCCTGTGCTGCCTAACCTGGCACTGTCACAGAAAGAAAAAAACCACTGAGAAAGCCACTTAGATACAGAAATTGTGAATTGATGTATTAGATGCTTGTTACATAGTAGCTGCTACTTTTTTGAATTGTCAGGTCTCCAACTCAGTGTTGTCAAAACACAGCAAAAGCAAACGTTGGAGGACATTTCAGACATACATACCACTTTGCTCTAGTTTTCCATGAACACCTTTTACAACTCCAAACTGACATGCAATAGTAGCATAACACCTCTCAACTTCATTCAGTTTCTTATGATGCTCTTCTTTTGCTGTTAAGTGCATCTGTAATTTTTGATCCTGTTAATGATAATAACAAGCATGTATAAATCAATTATCAATAAGCTTGTTATTATTATAATAGCATAAATGCAAAATCCCCAGAATATCTCAGTTGTCTCTTCATATCTAATGATCAGTTCTCATTTCCAGATAACACCTCAAAGACCTTCACCTGCGTGGCAGACTATCAAAAAAGCACTTTAGCATATTTTCATATGCTGTCCCTTATATTTAGGAGAACTTTATGTAAATACCTGAACTGCATTAAACAAGCGTTTTCAAATTTTCCTTTTATGTGTCTTAAATGTTATTTAATCCCCCACTGTATTATGAAGATGGCCTAACATGCCAATGCTGCCTCTGGTTTATACCTGCCCTCCTGCACTACACCACTCAGTATATCACTGCATTCTTTCATTCTTTTGATATAAATTGATCATGCAGATTAATGCAGTACCCAACTCACATTCAGTACCTGCCCATACAGTGGCTTCAGGAGCTTTGTGTCTGTACCACATTGCCCCAGCTGCTTAGCAGTCCCCCCTGTAGCATTAAACAAAGTTTACCAGGCCCTCAGCAAGGCAGCAAAATAATGCTGCCTGTTCAAAATCCTAGACACTGTAAGTCACAGCCCCCACAACCAGTTGTCCCAGTACTTTCATGGAGGAGCACAGGGCAGAAATGAGTAAGTGGCTGGAGACAGGCAAGAGTAGGAGCTACTTAAACTTTGGCAACAGTACCAGTGCATGCATCATGAAAATGAGGACTATAGATACGTATTCTCTCCTGACACGTAACAAAAGCAATTTATTATGCAAGCAGTGGTTACTCTTTGTGAAGACACTAGGAAAAATGCTGTCTTCCTTTTATGGCCTTATGCACTTCCCAGCATAACATGGTTTTAATCATCACGGAAAACATTTTGAGCTATATTTCATACCAAACTAAGTCAAAATTTTTTTTTGCATTTGTTTTTTCAATACAGTGTTGTTCAAAGTATAGGACCACTATGATCCTCAAGGGATTTGGGCACCTGTCATGTGATGAGAGGCTTTGGGAGCTGAGACTTCAGCCTGGAGAAGAGGTGACTTGGAGGGATCTTACCAATGTGTATCAGTACCAGGTGGAGGGGAGGAAATAAAGAATGCCTCTTAGTGGTGCCTACTGACACAAAATGAAGTACAGGACATTTCACTAGACTTGAAGGGGAAACAAAAATTACTGTACGGGTGGTCAAGCAACGGGAGCAGGTTGCATAGACAGGCTATGGGTTCTCCATCTGTGAAAATATTCAAAACCCAACTGGACTTGTCCTGTGCAACCAGCTCTGACTGACCCTGCTTTGAGCAAGGTAGGGTTAGACTAAGACATCTCCAGAGATGCCAGACAGCCTCATACATTCCAGTTCTGGCATTGTGAAAAGTGACATGGTAGAAGAACAGTTAGGAGAGAATTTGTGTATTTGACACATGGAAATTAAAGAATTTCTACATAATTGCTTAAAAAAAAAAAAAAAAAAAGAAAGAAAGAAAGAAAGAAAGAAAGAAAGAAAGAAAGAAAGAAAGAAAGAAAGAAAGAAAGAAAGGAAAAAAAAGTAGTGTGCATCAACTACTTTTAAAGAGAAGTGGTGACTTTGATTTAGATTAGTGAAAGTAGTGCAGATTAATATCCCATGCAGAAAAAAATGTCAGGATCAATTCCTCATTATCAATTAGCAGCTGCAACATCTTGAAGCATGAAGAATTTACTTCTACTTTCACATTATGTATCTATTGGGTTTTTTTCTTACTGCTTTTTAAAGCATCTAGCACTTTATTTTTACTTCTAGTAATACTTTTTCCCAAGTAATATCTTATTGCAATGAATTTCACAGAGTTATTAATTAAAATGCATTCTACTTAATGAATTTTACCAATTTCTCTCATTTTGTAATAGTGTGATTGAAAATGTGTTAACAGGAAACTATATTTAGTGACAGACATATGGCCCTGATTTTTTAGAAATTATTTGATATCCTTTCTTTCATAGACAGGAAGTTTTTTTATTTCCTCTTTATGCTGTATTTTTGTTAATAGCTTTCTAGGTAATTTTTTCTGAAGCAAGTGGGTTAAATTAATTCCTCAGAAAAGATACTAATTTGCTTAGACACCTAATCTATCTCTAATCTACAGTAGAGCAACACAGGAATTAATATGAATTGGGCCAAATTCATTTCTGTGTGCAAATGCAAGTTACACAAGGATGGGTCTGGCCCAGCCTGTTTGGTTATTTCCCTACAGTAACAAATGCAATACATGTCCAAACATCAGAGGATAATAAAAGCTGATAGTAATCAAAAGAAATTACCAACATAAGGCTAGCAAACCAGAATATACAATACAAATTTCTCATGTTTTATAAGGTATGAAATTAAACACAGTGCAGTAAATGGAAAACCATAATGGAAGACACAGCAGCACTTCCAGAGTCACTCCAAGGAATGTAGGTTGTCTGTGTTCCTATAGTTTCACTTCTTCCTAGGCACAAGTAAACTGTTGAAGAACTGTGCTTAACTATTGCTAGAACATGGATTTTATAACAACCAAGTAGGGAAAAAAAAAAAGAAAAATTGTATTTGTTTTTCCTGATATCATTCAGGTGTGTTTATTCTAAGAGATGAATGAGCAGGGAAGCATTGCTAATCTAAGACTGGAGCATCTTCTGGCTAGAACTGAAGTTTTTTAAACTTTCTTTTATATGGATTTTTCTTAGTGTTCTCCCAATTTCTCTTTCTCCTCACTAGAAAAGTAGAAGTATGCATTTTCATTTCTCAGGGCTTTTTCCAATGAGAAAAGGAATTGGCCTGTTATAGCCTCAAAAGATTTATTAAGTGTTTAACATTTGCCTAAATATGATTTTTGATGGCAAACTGACCTCCAGACTTAGTGCACAGTAAAATAAAAGCAGTCTGGTTTGCCTTCTGACATCCTTCTCTGATTCTTCTGTCTCAAAACATTCTTCCATAGAAGACAATCAAGAAATACCAGGAGACACTGCAGGGTAAGGAGGGTATGACCCTGGAGTTGGAGTAAGACCCACAGAATCTTGGTTCTCCTTCCTAGTGTCTGATACTGCACAAACAGAAATTATTGCCCTGCTCTCCACCAGTAATAAAGATAAGCTGGGATGGGGAGTGGAACTGATTGTGGCCATATGGTTTGTTGAGGCACAATGATTTCTTGGTGGAACTAGACCAGAGAAATAGCTCAGGGTCAGGTAGGTGACTGGAGGAAGACAAAGAGGGAATTGCTCATATCTCAAAGATATTCTGGAAATTGAGTCACTAGTCAGAGTTACTCAGTGAAACAGAAGGTGGTAATTGGGAGGTGAAAGTGTCAGAGAAACAAAGGAGATGTAATGACTTAGAGACCTATGGCAAGATCATGTGAAAATTATGCAAAGGGTTACCAATTATAAATCTTCAAAGCAGGAATTTTTTTCCACAAGAGTTCCTCTATTTCCTACTGGGTTTTTACTTTAAAATAATTAATTTTAATTTACACCATCTCACTGCCTTATCACTGTATTTTTAAACAACAAATTATAATTACAACCAAATTCCTGAAAGATGTGGAAAAAAAATAAAAATTACATTCCTAGATTAGACTATTAAGAACAAGCCAACATTTAAAATTACAAATACTTCATTTGACAATTACATCTGTATCAGAAAATTAAATGGTGGCAGGGAAGATCTCAGGAAATGCCTGTACTACTGTTAAATATCCCTCATGGAAGCAGTTCCTGGGCACAGTTCAGGAGACTGCTTGCTGGGAATGAAGTGGGCTATTTGGATGCAACTTCCCTCGTTTGAAGAGCAGTGATAGATTAATGAAGCTCAACCATTTCACATCACTTCACTGCAGCTTCACTAAATGATCTCACAGACTTTTAGTTTACCAATACAGAATCAGAGAATATCAACATCCAGCAAGTGAAACTAGACTAATTATCAGTCACTCACAGAGGTAGTCACCCCATCTACTTTACTCATCAATACTGATGAACTGAATCAACACCTTGGGGGTAGTGATGTCTCCCCATTGATTACACAGAGATCTTGCACTCCAGATTTTCTCTTGAACTGCACAAGATTTCATCTCTAGACCAGCCAACACTACCCTTAATCTCATTCTTTTATATATTTCAGCTCCATGATAAATATGTAAGACTTAGGTACTGCAGAAGGCAAGCAACTCTAAATGCTTGCTCACTCAGACACATCCATTATCAGCTAATGCAAGTTTACAAGGGAAGACATGAAAAATTTACTTTCGTTTTTTTGGGTTTTTTCTACTCTATTTAAGCATTTATTTTACACTCAGAGCATTCTAGAATTCTATATTGTATTATCTGCCATGAAATGAATGGAGAAGGAAACCAATGCCTGACCAAGGCCATTTTCATCCAGTTATTCCTTCATTTCAGCAGGAAAAAAAAAAAGATGACCATACAAAATCCACAGTCCAGCTGCTTCTATCAGACATCCACTTCATAGTAATAATCCTGTAGCCTTCTGATCACGAGTGCTACTACCTGTATGCAGTGAGGAGCTAAGTCACTACACCACACACAATAATCAACACTTTGTGGAAAACAAGGAAAGATGGAAGAAAAAGAAATCCTTTATCTCTTTGTCTCTACACAGTCATTCAATATGAAACAGAAATAACTACTATTTCAAAATCCTAGCAGATATCAGAAGAATTATATAATCACTGCAATTTTCACATAAACTTAACTGGACAGCATGCCAAAATATGGCATATATGCAATATATTAATTACCTATGCTAGATGAAAACAAAAGAATTAAAGGAAAAAGTCCAGAATAAAATGTTACATCAGTAAGGCATGCCTAATCTCCATCCCATACAAAATCTCCTTTACTAAGTGACACAGTTTTTTAAGTGCCTGACTATAAACTAAACAGGACATCTGCTTACATTCAGAACACTAGCCAGGGCATGATCTAATCTCTCTTTTATAATCCTAGAATTGAAATAGAAATGGGTCTCAAATAAATGAATGGTTTGGAAATTCATCCCTTTTACTTTTAAATAATTTGTCCTTTGTGATAGCTAACTAAGAGGCTATACACGGAATACTTGGATCCCTGTACCATTTCTTCCAGTGCAGCTACTCAAGAAGTAAAGTTGGTAGAATTTAACCTATCTTAAAAATCTATGTATTAGCCCACAAGGGCATAAGGTTATATCAGAGAATTAATTTCTGTTTTCCTAGAGGTTTTTTTTTTCTGTTGTTTTCATCATTTCATACCACAGCATCTTCTATAAACATGGCGAAGTCACACTTGTTATGTTTAGTGTTACATAAGGATTTTTAATATCTTGTCCATCACTCAATAGCATTTAATGACCATACTCAGTATCAAAGTCCCAATACCTCAATTTTTCAAAATATTCATATAGTCAATTATCAAAAAAGTTTATAAACATGAGAAAAGATATTTAAGCAGCACAGATGTATTTCTAGTGTTGTGATTTAAATATTCTCATTCATATGGAAGACTGAGCTTGTAAATTAGGAAAGAAAAGTACTATGTGACAAGACCTAAATCCAAGTTTACTAATTCCATATATTTTGAACACATTTTTAGATTAGATGTATTTTAAAAATATATACAACTTAAAAGTGAAGTAAGACAAAACACATTCTATGTTGCCTTTGATCTTTAACTTGTAGCCTTATCTCCCAGGTCAGAGGGCACATTATTCAATTTCACCATATTTTGTGTAAAACCACTGTAGCGTTGAAGATGACTTTCAGTACAAATGTCATGGTACTTAAAGCTAAACTGGACTCTAGTTTTTTGAGCTTCTTAATTAAAATCACAGTTTGTAATGGTCTGACAATATTATCTTTATTCTTTCCAGTTGAGCAGCAGCAGAATTTTCACAGCATTTATTCAATCAAGCTTAGCAATGTTTCTGTGGCTCACTCTTTCACTTCCTAAAAGAGACAACAGGGTTCAGACCAACTGTGCTTTCACCCCATATAAATTTATTCTCTGTGTCAAAGGGAGTAAGCTGGACTGGATGAAAGCTAAACTGTTCAGGGGAACTGTTGTTAAGAAGTAATTCTGAGGAGTGAAAAAGAGTGAGAGGAAAAACATTATCAGTTAAAAAAAAAAAAAAAAAAAAAAAACACAAAAAAAACCCCAAACAAAAAATCCCAAAACCCTAACAACTGCTTGTAATTCTCTGTTACTTCTTTAGAGGAATGTGCTAGATTCCATGAGGGCAATACAATTACACTATTGAAATCACAGTCTATAAAACAACTTCACTCTAATCTGTAAAGAGAACAGATGTAGAAATTATACTTTAATTCAAAAAGAAAAAAATTTACATGGTAAAGAGCAACTATCAAACTACAAAACTAAAAACCTTGTATTTGAAAGTTTTCCAAACCACCTCATTTGGTTATTTGTAATAATTATTACACACAATTTAAGCACTACAGTTGGGTAATAATTGCATTATAGTCCAAGAAAATATCCTCTGTTCATAAAAGATATTCCTTATTTTTACTTTTATTAATTTCTTACCATTTCATTCAGTTTCTTTTGTAAAGTGTACTTTGATATCTGTAAAATAAGAGAGCTGTTAATTAAATTTTAGTTGATTTTTTTCCAACAATAACCACCATTTAAGAAATTTCAAACTTAAGATTTAATTGCATTTGTTGCTAACTCAAAACAGTAATATTGGTTTTGAATTATTGATGCTGCTTTTTTATTAGATCAGTTTACATAATTTCACTTTAACATTGAAGTATGTAAAAATGGTTTACATTGATTTATTACTAAGTTATTAGTATTACTATTACTACTAAATTATTATTTATTACTAATTATTATCATTTTAAGGTAGAATTGCAACTATTTTTCAAGACCTACAGGTTCATTGTGACCCCCTGCTTCCTCAAGTCACAGCACAATTTCCTAGATCTGGACTACAGTGGTACACAAATTTTTTTTTTAGGCCAGTGGAATCTTTCATTATTTCTGCTGTCCTCATGTTATGTTTATTATGTTCAGCAAACCATGGAGGGATTTTCTACGTCATCTGTGCTACACCAAGGCTTGGCTAAGGCAACAAAATCCTTTACAGTTACTGCACAGCCAGCCAGCCATGGCAATAATTTTTTTTTTTATCCTAAAAGACCATCAGTGATAACTAAATGATTTAACAAACAGTCTGATGCCAACTGAATACATCCCATTATAAGAGAATGTTAATAAGAACCAAAAATGTTGCAAAATCTTGTAATAAACCATTATAACCATTTTTTAGTCAATAGAACCAATGATTATCCCACACAGTTTTGGCTAGAAAAATAACTAGTTCCTGGCAATACATTACAATGCTCATTCTCTTCTGTGTTGAACAAAAATCTTCCAGACTCATTTTAATCCATTTTCAACATGTCTGCCTTAGTCTTTAAAAGAAAACTAAGTGCAAACTATGTCCCTTCCTTTATTTCAAGTAACTGTGAATCATGGTCACAAGTGCTCCAACACCAAGTAACAGTACCATATACTGAAACAACAACAAGCAGCTCCAGTGTAAATCATGCATTCATGCAACAATTTTACTCACAAAGAGGCATTGGAAAAACATGGATTATGTGGTAAATACATAACCCTTCAATGAAAGGAAAATAATAAAAAACACAAGTAGCACTGTGAGCTGTGGGACCAGTATGGATACTTCTTGTTCTTTAGGATTCCCAAACCAGTTTCCAGACAGGTAAGAAAAAGACCAGAACAGAAAGAAAGAAGGAGACTCTGGAAGTGAAAACAAAGAACATTTCAGACACTATTTGTACTTTTACTGAGTCTGCAGCTGTTCTGAGGAAAGGAGTCCTTTCTGATGACACGAAATATAGCTAACTTAAAGTAGTGTTGACACTGAAGACCATATCAGAAACCCCATGTTAGAAAGCGTGGTGTGCACGTAGCAAGAAGATTAAATAAGAGGCCCTAAAGACCCTCTTAAAAACAACTATTTCCTTATAAGTGAAAAATACTAAAACCAAAACACTTGCACAGCCAGGAAAGTTATTTAACAAAACCAAATTTACCTGTAATGCTTTTAATGCTTCTTTCAGTCCATCGATTTCTTTCTCTTTTGTTTCTACTGCAAGTTGATACTTTCCCTTTCAACAAAAGCTCTACTTCAGAAATTGGGCAGAAAAAAGGCTTTTACAACAAGAATTTATAATCAAGAGTGTTGGGAAAATAAAGCATTACTTTGCTATAACAGAACATTTCATTGGTTGAAAACAGGTTAAATTAATCTAAATTATTTTTAAATGTACATATATATTGCTATAAAATGAAAAGTAAAAACTGTATTTTCATCACTAATGACTAGTCACTAAGTTTTAAAATTTTGTGTTGTGGGAGAGACAAGCAAAAAAAAATCATCAGCTTACAATTCAATTCTGAAAGAGAAGCTGTCATTAAGAGAAGCTGTCATTTAAAATACAAATCAAGGACTAGTACATAGGTATGTGTGGACAAACAGGGTATCTTAACTAATTTCGCCTGTTTGCAAATTTCTGTGATGTAAAAAAACCATAACATATGCATCTACTCTTAATCACTGGGAAATTTAAATGAAAATGTAGAGTACACATGAATTCACTGGCTTCACTCTTTGAAACAGGCTCCTACAATAGCAAATGCAAAACCTTCATTCAGAAGAAGAAGCAGGCAATCAGCCTGGTGTAACAACTCATGTAGTTAAGAAAAATCAGAGAAATTCAGGCTTAGGTACATCATTCTTCAAGAAACCAACTTGGGTAAATCAATAAAAGTGCTTTTAAAATCCAGTTTTACTAAGCTAGTTAGAATTGTTATACAGTGCATGAAAAAGGTTTATGACAATTTGTCACAAACTCTGAAAATAAAATAAATTTTTATAGCTTCAATATAGAACCATGAAAGAATGCTTATTCCACAACTGATTTTTATTGTAAGCAGATTTTTAAAGTGACATTTCACAAGTAATTACAAACTTCTACAGTTTATAAACAAAAAACCCCAAACATAACACAGGTTAAAAAGAAATTTCTTTTGCAAAGGCTATAGCAAGAAAAATAGTATAATTGTGATATTTTTAGAACAGAGTTGGTAAGTTATATAGCATTAGCATTTGCTTATCTTCTTCACTGGATGACAAATAATAAGTAATAGACTACCTTTTCTTCTTCCATGGCAAACATCCTTGCCTGTAACTTGATTGTCAGTGGCATAAAACAAACAAACAAAAAGAAACAAGTCAACACAGCACATAGGATTAATTTTATTCATGCACCTTGACAAGACAATATATAGTACTATTACCCTGCATAGTGTACTTCTTGGGCTTCTTTTCTTTAACTATAGAAAAACAAGCAGTAAGCTTGTGAACCACAAATTATTTTTTTCAAGAAAGAAAAACCTAACTGCTTGTCAGTTCCTTTTTTATGGGATAAGATTGTGATGCAGCTTTCGCCATAAATTCTTCATCACCATGTGGAACAATTTCAGTTCCCAAGACTGTTCTCTGAAAGTTCTTTGAGCACTCGAATTTGTTGAGTATGTATTATGAAGAGAAAAACCAACCTCTATCTGAAAGACTGAAACACTTTCAAATGTTGAACTGAATAAGTTATGTGGCACACCTTTTACCATGGTTTTTGAATCTAACTGTGCAGAGGATATACCATCTTAGAGAGAAGGGACACTCCCCATCCCACCCCACCACCCTGCAAGAAAAAAAATATATTAAAAGAAGCATTATCTTCTCTAGGAATTTTTAGAAAAAAAAAAAAATCTCAGGAAAGTTTGCTTACTGGGAAGAACTGTCAAAATACAGGCATTCTATTGCTTGGAAGAAAGAAAGAGACTTCATTTCTTTGAGCTGTATATGATAAGATTTTATATGCAACAGAAAAATACATAATACCAACTGATAACTTGCTACTATGCCATCATATTTTAAAATCTCATTGTTAAATCTAGAAGGCCTTATTTTGCTACCTGTTTTTTAAAAGCTGCCATAGCTTCTTTGTTTTGTTGTTGCAATGTGTCCGTCTGATGCTGCAGAGTTTCCTGTTCATGTGAAATAATAACAATAATACATTTTAAATATTATATTACAGCAAAATGTATTTATAATATTTCAATTAAAAAAAAAAACTGATTCGCTGTTAAATATTTATTTTAAGACATGATTGATTTAAAAAAACAAGCTGAAGACTAACAAGGGAGATTTGGTAACTGATAATCATCTTTTTGGCAGTGGTTTCTCTCCAACTTTTAGCAAGTAAAAATTTTCACCTCTGGAATTCACATTTGTTCCTGGTAGACTGACACGAGTGACTCTTATCCATCCTATCACCCTGCAGAAGCAACACCCATTGCTATCTTAAGATACCATCCTGACAAAATTCCAGGTATTTATAGCATAGTTTTAATTTTAATCTACATTAAAAAATATAAACACATTGAAAAATAACAATCTGCTCTTTTTAGTTAATTTAACAAACTTTGTGAAAGAGCTGAAGGAAGGTACAAAAGACTAAGTATAAGGTGATAGTGTAATATTTGTATCATCCTATAACCTGGCCTTACTCCTATCCAGAGAAAGCTTTATTTGCATCTAACAAACAATACTACTTAAAGAAATATTAAAATATGTGTTAATGAAATCTTGAGCAATATTTTCCTCAAGTCTTCACTTAGAACTCTGTTCAAAGACCCAGGTTCTCCAGTGAGGAAAAAAGGGTACAACTATTCACAGTGGAGTACTTAACACAGGAATTAAATTTTTTATCCAAAGTACTGTTAAGATGACACCATTTTATATTATAGGAATTCCAGCCAACATTACATTATTATAATAATAGTAATACATAATAATATATGTAGGTATAAGTTTGGTTACACTAAGTCATCCTATATACTGTTTTATGATTAATGAAATTGATAACTTGAAATAAGCATTACTGAGTTCTTCATACTATATCACAGCCTTCCTTATACTGTATTTTCAAGAGATGTATTTTATCATAAAAGAAACTGGGTGGTTTCTAAAACATTTTATTTTTGAACAGGCCTCATAGCAAAGACCATTAAATAAATTTATTATATATAACTTCCTCAGAAATTCAATTTTGGAATAAATTTTTCACACATGCCATGTATGAGTAGTGCAGGAAAAGTAAAGAACAAAGTTACTTTTAAAAAATATAAGCAAACCCACCTCTGATATTGTGGTGCAAGCATAATGAGTATACTCATTAAATCCAAAGGAATATTTTCTCCATTATTGTTTTCCCTCCTCTAGCATAGTTGTTTGGTTTTTTTCAAGGTTAAAACCAGTATTCATATAATGTAGTCAAATATTTGTTTTCAAGTTGTAATATTAAACGAGAGACTTATCTCAAGTAATGTCTTTTACTAGTTTGCTAAATTTAAAGCAAAGTAAAACACTGAATCTCAGAAATGTTAATTGAAGGGGATATCTCTGAAGGAAAAAATATAGCAATCTTTGGTAATCCAGAAGAAACTGTCTACTTACTGAACTACTACTGAGGTCAATATGATTCTGCATTCAAGAAACCATCATGCCACAAATTCAGTTTAAATATCATACTTGGTATCTGCATCTTACTGGAATCTCCAGAATTGGAAATTTATAATGTCTTGCTGCTTTTAAGTTCCAGAGCTCTACCTATGTGTTCACATGAAATTCCTAAAATCTGAAATTCACTGTTTACATTAGGCTTGCCATGTGCCAATGTTAAATGCAAAGTGCACAAAAAAAAGGGCAGTTAAGTGTAAATTAAATTGCTGTTAAGTTCTCAGGATGAATGGAAATCATCCCTTTTGAACACAGATCATTCAGAATTTAAAAGCTAGGTTAAGAAATGCAAAGAAGGGTTACAAATTGAAAGCACTGTTGCTTTTAAAAAAATATAAAATGTTTCCTGTCTCTGTGTTCACATATATTTCTAAAAAAAAAAAAAAAAAAAAAAGAAAAAAAAAGGCATGAACTCCAAGATGAAATAGTCTTCCTTTGCTACTAAGATGTTAAATAGTGAAATATTCCAAGATCAAGGATAAAGCTGAAATTATTGTTTTTTCTGTGATCGTAAAATATACAGATTGAAGCCTTTTATCTTGTGACCTAGTGACAGGGGTCATAGGTTTGATTGTATTAGAGAAGGGAATGGATTTCCTATGAAAGCATAACCTCAGGAGCCCTAACCCAAAGAAGAATGTTAGACTTATTTTACTGAAAACTTCATTCTGAGCATTTAAAAGCTGACAAACTGCTTTTGAGTATGCCTAACATAAAATTCTGTTTAAAAGAATTTTTTGGAAAAATTTTCATCTCCAAAAGATTTCAAGTGAAGTTATTTGTACAACTGCAGCAGGACTTGCACTTGCCAAAGCCAAGCATAATACAGAGAAGCTGCTGTATAACTTCCCCCACATGAACATGTCAGCATGCCTCATGGTAAGTTAAATGTCTTGTTGTTTCAATATTTACATCCCTTTTCACTGAAGACTTCCAGTCATGCCAAATATCAGGTGGTAGTCTTTTGTTAATCTGATTTTCAGGTTAGGCAGAATACAAGTCAGTAGAGAAACTACTGAAATTCATGACCAGCTAATAAACTATTGGCTACATCTACGATTACTATTACTTACTATTGTTATCTACAATAACCTTAAAAAGGTGGATTGTTCTGAATCAAAATCCATATCAACATTAAATTAAATCCCAACACCTAACATCCTAAAACCATGTAGGAAAGTTACCTTCTGCCATTCAAGTTCCTGCTTCTCTACAACCATTTTACTTATTTGATCTTCATAATTAATCTCTGCTTCCTATTTAAAAAAACAAACAGAGGAAACAAATTTACATAAGACAGGACTTGCAAATCAAACATGGATGTAAGTTGTGTAATCATACTCTTCTTCCTTTACAGCTCAGTACAAGAAGAGTAACTGCCTACACACTGCACACTGACAAAGGAAACAAAAGCTCTCTGAATGTGGTAAAATAGCAGATTAGATTAGCTGGTCAAAAATTTGCAGAATAAATAAATTGGGTTGAAATGCATAGCAGACAATTAGGAGCTCTCATTATAGATCTCTTAATTAGCAGTTCCTTGTTTATACATGTTGTCTTCTGCATTTTACTACAAAACCAGACTCAAAAGGGAATAAACCAGATTTTACTTTGCAGTTGAAATCTGTCTGAATATTCTGATGGGCAACATTAAAATACTGAGATGGAGAACTAAAGCAAGCTGCAGTAAGTATTTCAAGCATCAACTGCTAGTCAGATACAGACAAGCATGGTTAACCAGTCAAAATCTTTGGGACAACTTAATTATTCAACTCACAACATTCTAACCTTTATTCTTTTTTGACAGGTCCCAGGACAACTGAAAAGGTTGTGTCAATAATTCCTTCTGTTATTACAGAAAAAGGGAAATATTTATCATAACCTTTTGTGCCAAGAAGCCTCCTGACCTCCCAGATGAAAGAAGTCAAACAGAAGTCATGGATAATCGACATTTTTCATAAGATGAGCTACCTGAAAATCTGAGTAGCCTGAAGTTTTCCTTCACTGTCCAGAGAAGGACTATTAACAGGATACAAGAACACTTTCCTCTGTCAGTCATGACATCTTGCAACAACAGTATTTAGGCTTTTGATGTCTATCATAAGCAATTCACTGCTGTCCTGCTATTGCATAGAGACCAAATACAGAATATTCTTCAAAGACTCAGAGAGCTACACTACTGTATTGTTCTGAGCTTTGGAAAGTTTATTTCCTGCCTTTTCTCTGCACACTGATGGTCACCTAAAGAAAGTGACTATATGAAAGTAAGACTGACTTCTCTTTCATGAACTGGGGCACTGGTAACTTTTATTGAGTCTTCTGTTGGACATACACCAAAAAGGGCCAAACTGACTGTGAGGTAAGAGTACTCCCAATATCTGAACTGTGTTCTCTGAATTACTGTAAATTTTATATATAATGTGCACCTTTATGCTTGGTTTGAGTTCAGCTTCCCCACTCCAGTTTAAAAACTGCATTCTAAAATTATGAAAAAACAAGCACTCTTAAAATGGAATCTCACCTCAACAGGCCAGACTACTATAATACTCAAGGGAAAGAGTGACAACTATTACTTACACCCCTACCCTCAAAAAAACCCCAAAACAAATAAACCCCCAAAAAACAACAAACCTCACCTCCAGATAAAATAATAAATTCTATGAAACAGTGAAAGAACAAACTGAGGTTTTTTCTCCTTCCACCGGAAAAGCAAATATAACAAATGTTTTGGCTAAAAAGAATTAAGCATGCTGAATCTTTAAGAACTGTAATTCTTTCCTAAACCCAGTACAAAGATTTCTAATATTTACAACACTTTAACAATTTGTGTGAGAAACTGTTTTGAAGAAGATTGTGTATCCTTTCTCATTCACTACAATGCTTCATCCACAGTCCCATTGTACTCTCAAGAGAAATAAAATGGCAAAATATGTCTCAAAGGGATTTAAAATAGTTTTTTTTTACTTTGATATCTTTTTACAGGTTTTAGGGTCAAAACTGACTGCCTTTATTAACAAGCGGTGTAGAGAGAAGTAACACATACTTATGCACAGGAGGCCACTCCTAAGCAAGCCTATACTGTATATAAACAATAAATAATTTTAGCACATAACAATATTTTATGGATAATGGAACTGGCAGACTGTCACCAAGCACATAAAACCTTTTCATTTTGAAATGTCTAAGTATTCTAAATCCTAATGAGGACTCTGAAAGAAAATAGAAAAATGCTGGGGTTTTGTGGAAACTTTACAAGTTTTCTAAGAAACAATATGTTAAAATTTAAGACACTTATAATAGACTCCCACATCCATACCATAGACCATATATTTGGCTAAATAAATATAATAATACAAGTTTGAAAACTACACTAAATTCCATTATAAGTGAGCCCTAAAAAGGAGTTCTAAGTGAAAAACACTCCTCCAAGTTACTCCCAAATTAAAAAGGAAATTCTGGAAGCTATCAAAAATGTGTATATATGTAACTACTGTTGAAAAAAAAATAAACATCATAAATATTAAACGGACAATGACAATTATATGATAAAAGTGTTCCCATGTGAAATCACTAACAAGTATAATCCTTATCCATCATTTTTACTTCTTCCAAAGGATAGTTCCAGTTTATCAATTTGAATTGAGAGCTTTTACAACTTGTGCGAAGAACTTTCATTTTTTTGAGAAGTTCCACCTGCTGTTTAAGTAAGGCAAAACATTTCTACTAAGGAGAATATTATTATATATAACTTTGAGGTATCAGAGAAAATGCAAAACCTTAAAAGTGTTCATTTTTTATTAGATGCCTTAGGACTACATGGATTTAAGTGTTTTTATAAGAAAGACTACCATAACAATAAAAGAGGAGTAATTTGATGGTTTATTTACTCGATATAACCTTTAGAAAGTGTCAAGCCTTCTCTAAAGTGTTTGCTTGAGGCTGTAGTTTTACAAGATGGGCTGTGGATTGGTCAAGCCCCCTCAATTCTTGACCCTGAACAGATTTAGGAAGAGAGTACAGCTGGCTCATGTCCAAGCAGCCAAAACTGCTGCTAGGTACTTTTATTATCTTTTTTGAACTCATAATCTACCTCCTACAAAATTGAGCATCCAATTTCTCATACAGGTAAATCAAATAGTATTCATAGGAACTACAGTTTCTGATTGTGTCAGACTATAATTAGAATATCCCTCATGAACTAAACAGTTCAGTACAACTTTTATTACACTATGTGGATATCCTTCCTAAGTTTTGTTCCCAAGACAAATTTTAAAGGGAAAGGAAATATTTAAAACAGTTCATTCTAACTTTAGTTGCTGATACAGTATTTTTTGATCTTAATAGTTACAAGAGTTATCTAAAACCTTTAGTAACCACGTATCTGGAATTTTTTCTTAAAAACTGCCCTTTTTCAGAAGCAGAAAAACAGAAATCTATACTAATCACCTCTTTTCTTTGGAAATCTTTCACTGCTCTGTCCTTGATTCATTGCATAGGCTGCAATTGCTCTATATTTAAATAAATATCAATTTCTATGCTTTCTATTCCTTTAAATAATATCAAGCTCTTCACCATTCTTATTGTAATTAGAAGTGTTTCTTGCAATACACCTCACCAAGATGTTTCATTTCCCTAGAATCCTCGTTATTTCTAAAAAAATATTCTTACTTTCTAAAACAGTTATTGTCCTTTGCATTAATAGAAACTTCAAAATACAGCATTACAACATTTCTCCCTTTCATGATTCTCCACTTATCCTTTTTCATTTTTTTACTTTTATAAAAGTTAAATTCTACAGGGTTTACTTTTTAATAAAAATAGTTGGACTAGACTGAATGCTACAGTTGTAACAAAAGTCTGTATCAGACCACGGTAACTTTCAACTACGTAGGATCATGCATCTTCTTGGATTATTATTTTTTTTTTTAATGGCAGCTATCATTCATTTGTTTATGGCTTTTAAAGAGAGGATTAGAGCATTCAACTTAGATCAAAATAAACATAAGTCAAGTATGTCATCAACCTAATATTTTTAAACTAATACATGTCTTCTGAACAGGTCAAATTCATCAAATGCAGAGATATACTTCATTTTTTTCAAAAATACATCACTTAAGAAACACTAAGGGGAGAAACAGAAACAATATATGTACATACAACTGAAAAAGTGTCAAACAGAAAAATATAAATGAAAAAGTAACAATAACAAAATACAGCTGCTTCCAACACTGCAGAAGCCATTTTACCTTAGCACTACAAATTATTCAACTCCTATTTCAAAAACAAAACAAACACCCCACCCCTCAATATTCATATGCTAGTGTTGTAGAGCTCTAGCTTAATATTTAACAGCTCTAAAAATGGTAAAACAAAATGGATTTGGTTATCAGAGTGACTGTTTACCCTCTCAGTCACTTTAAAAAGCACAAGTTTTTTTAAAATAAGTCAAAATAGACAAAAATAAGTCAAAAATACTGCTCTTCTGGCAAATGTTATATCAATCTATTAAATGATAAAGACTCGTGGACTTGGCATTGACTTGGATTCTTTCTTTTCTCATCAAAGGCCACTCTTAAAGTGAAGAACTAAAATGAAATACAAAAATGTAATGCAGATAATTTTTGTTAATATCCTGGTGATCGAGTGTAGCAACTTTGTACATGATTACAGGAACACCAAATTTATTCCCATGCTACCCTGTTGTCTTTGTGCTGTCTACAGAGACATTACTAATACTGTCACTGTCTAAACCTATGATACTTTAAAAAAAACAAAAATACTGTATGAAGTTTACCCACACTTATGCAGCTTTCCTGTCATTGCATGCAAGGAGACAGAAATGCAACAAAGAAAAAGTAAAAAATAAATATATTTACCCTTCTTATACGCAGTTCTTCTATTGCCTCCAATAAACTTGTTTTGAAGTCTAGCAGTTGAATGGCAAGTAATGTCTCTGATGGACTTTGAAGAGTGGAGTCAAGAGCCTGTGTTTTAAAATCTTCATCCATTCTTAGAACTTGTTTCTGGAAAATAAAAATGTGTGTTTCCTCTCCAGTTTATCTTTAAGAGAACAGTCAAAGTGCAAAACTTGCAAGTGTGGAAGAAATTTTTTGTACAAAAAATAAATCTGCTAGTTATAGCCATTATGCCATAAACAATACTTTAATTTTAAATTAGTTTGCAACACTGTATAAGAAAACAAATACCTTTATCAATAATTCAAATTAATTAATTAATAATTCAAATTAATTGGCTTTCCTGCTTTATTTTTGGCTGATTTTAGTTTTAAACAAAGACTGTGATAAGGATGAAAAAGGAAGTAGTACAGGTGTTAGGTTTTTTTCCAGAGCCACTGCTCTGCACTGACATGAAGCTACTGCCACTAGAAAAGTATCACACTACCTGCCTCAAGATTTCAAAAAATCACAATACAGGCTCAGTTTTAAAGAACTGCAGGCTGGCTTGAAATAATGAGCTGCAGATAACACCCATGGTTTCTGCTTCTGAATTTTAACAAGAAAATTTTTTTGTTTTTGTTCCCACAGGATTAAGTATCAAAAAGCTGCACTCTAAGCTGGCTACATCAACTGCTGTCAAGCAAGGAGCTAGGAAACTACCCAGGTGACAGTGAAGGGACAAAATGTGTTTGTTAGTGACATCAGAGGTTATTAAAATACTTAGCAGCATTTTACTAACAAAAATGTAATGGTATGTATTCCAGCTGGACTTTCCAGAATGTATTTTTTTAAACTTGAGGCTGAATTTCCACTGCTCCACTGGAACACCTACTGCTCTCCCTTCC